>JAIUCT010000012.1:6389469-6528661 GCA_021307375.1 Tetraneura akinire | reverse complement strand
TTATTATTATTATTATTATTATTATTATTATTATTATTATTATTATTTTCCGCGGCGCCATCCAAAACGTTTCATTATTATTATTATGTGAAACGCGACCAGCGGATGACGAATAAATAGAAATTGTTCCGTCTGGCACCGCTAGATGGCGACGATGACGACACGTTTGGTCGAATATTATTTTATTATATTGTTGCGTTTCGTTTCGAACGACGTTAGGGTGAGGACGAGGGGTGGCGAACGAGAGAAAAAAAATTACGAGAGGGTTATCTATACGTGTATAATAATATTGATTTTCGCGTCAACTCGCGCGAGTGAACTCGTGCATTTCAAAAAATGTCCATCGTATATTTTACGTTTAAAATATTAAAATAAACGCAACGTAAATATTTTCTTGTAGATAATTAATCGTTCTGCTACCCCAAAAAAAATTTACAGTGACGCTTGTGGAAACTGCCAATTTTTTGATCGCGGTATATTTTCGTAATATTTCGATTTTTATTGCAAAACGCAATGACTGAATATGACGGGGGGGGGGGTTCCATACCATATACGAGTAGATAAAAATGGTGAAATCGCAAATATATTTAAAATTATTAGCTGGTATCTAATTCGCAGTTTGCCAAAAAAAATAAATAAATAAATAAATAAAAAAAAAAAATACGTTTATTATGTGAGCGACTGTATATGAAGAGTATTAGACAGGGAGACGATGGACCAATACACAAGGGACGGGACACAACCATCCCTCACAAGGGTTGTTCTTTGGCCGACGTGGTGTTATTACAATGGCCTTTGTCGTATTTTGTTAGGACGTTATATTATAACTCCAAAGGGGCATTTCGTGTATTGTTATTTATTTATTTTTCGTTCTGTTTATCAGGGTTTGCTGTACTCGAGGGTTTTTATTTTTAATAATAATACCTAATAATTTTTTATTTTTTTTTGTAATATATCTCCACGGATTATTGTGATCAAATTGCTGAAATTGCTGAATTTGGTAAATTTCTATTGTGAACATTATGTTAAAAATTTAAATAAAATAATTGTATATATATATATATATATATATATATATATATATACCTATATGTAGTTATATAAATATTAGGTACTATATTCAGTAGCGTAAATTATTGGTCTCAATTTCTGGTAGGAAAAATATATATTTTATCCAATTATTACCAGTATAGGTAATCTAATTAGATAAAACGTTAATCATGGTTATGATCATAGATTCAATATTGTTCTAAGAATATTATAATTTTATTACCTATAAATTATCATGTCTATATACCAGTGGCGTGCCCAGCGGGTAGGCCTGGTAGGCCCGGGCCTACCCTACTTTTACATCATAATCTAAATTTTAATAAAATACAATTTTATTAATAAGTACCTATGTATAATATAATAATAGAAATAAATAATAAAATATTTAATAATATAGTAGTAGGTAAAATAATTTAAATAAATATAAACTATATTTACTAACTATATTTTTATATTTAAATAAATATAAAAATTAGTATATTAAAATATTTAATAAACAAAATTTTCATTTTTTACCTAATATAGATAGTTATTATTGTAATATTATGTAAAACTTATTTTAAATTGGGCCTGTCCTAAAGTTTGTTCCTGGGCACGCCTCTGCTATATACGATTTGTTAGAAACGTTCGGCAAGGCGCAAAAATCGTCCGCTGGACCGGGAATCGAACCCAAGTGCCAAGTCTCTCGCTTACCGGGCGATTGCTCTCCCACTAAGCTACCCAACGGGTGTCTTTCATTGCCTAAATCCTAAACCGAACGCTTCTAAACTGGTTGCTAACAGATTATTATTTTTTTTATTTTGTTATTAACGCCCCGAGGAACAAAAGTATAGTGAATTGTTAAAATTACTGTAGATATTATTCATACAATATGAAATACAATGCAATAAAAAGCAAAATAATTAATATTAATTACAAACATATAGCATACATTTCACATACATAAGAAAAAACAAAAACAATTAACATATTATAATTAATTTCATAAGTAGTAGGTATATTACAATTTTAATTTAATTAAAAATTTGTAATTTAAGTATGAATATAATAAGCTAATATTGATTCAAATAAATAATTTAAATATTAACATTAAATTTTACTATATAATGAATATATATCAAAATGGAAATCAACATTTTTTAATGAATTACAAGATGATAACATACCTACGGTTCAATAGTAATTATTAATTTATATTATAATTTTAGCGATGGAAAGCTTGGTCAATTTTGAAAAATTCGAAAAATACCTAGTACCAACTACATCCACTTTCCAATCTGAACATTTGCTTTTCGTGAAAATCGAAGCATTATTTCGGATAGTGAAAATGTCTACAGACATAAAAACAAAAAAAACAACAAAAAAATATAAACTTTAATAAATATCAACTTTAAACAGCTGTAAAAAAAAGAGCTGATGCATCCCGCATAGGATATAGGTGTGTAAATCATAGTGTTTAATTTTAATTAGACTATGAATACAATGATATACCATTGCATTCGAAAAACAATTCTGAGCGAAGTTCAGTCAGATAGAATGAATTGATTAAAATTTTGACATGTTTTATGAAATATTTAGAACACACAATTTTATCACACATCTTGGAACCATATAGATACACATATAAATAAACAAGCTATAAAATTTTCAAGTCTCTAACTTCAAAATTACATGAGTTATCGTGAAATATTGAAATTGAATTCGTCGAAATTTCAGTTTTCGCGAAAAATGCGGGTTTTCGTTATTTTTTCATCATTTTTTCTACCGCTTAGGGTCAATTTTGAGAAATTCGAAAAATGACCTAAATAAAGTACCAATTAGATCCACTTTGCTACCGGAAACATACCCTATTCGTGATAATCGGAGCATTATTTCAGGTAGTAAAAATGTCTTCAGAATAAAAAAAAAAATCACACATTGTAAATCCAAATTATTCCAAATTATGATAAACCATTGCATTCGAAAAAACGATTCTCAGACCTTAATACCAAAAATTGACAATTTTATCAAACATTATATACGTAAAAACGATAATTTTACGAAATATTCAATGTCCAATATTTTGTAGAAAAATTTAAAAAAACGGTTCCAAAATTTTCCCACATATATATAATAGCTATGTAAACACCCAAAAAAATTTTCAGGTCTCTATCTTAAAAATTGCCTGAGTTATCGAGAAATTAGAAATTGAATTCGTCAAAATTTCATTTTTCGTGAAAAATGTTTTTTCGTCATTTCTTCGAAGTTTTTTCTACCGCTTAGGGTAAATTTTGAGAAATTCGAAAAATGACCTAAATAAAGTACCAACGAGATCCACTTTGCTACCGGAAACATACCCTATTCGTGATAATCGGAGCATTATTTCGGGTAGTAATAATGTCTTCAGAATAAAAAAAAAAAATCACACATCATTGTAAAACCAATACATTCTTCGCTTCGCTCAGAATATAAAACAGAACTAGATAATAATATCAAAAATAATTTTGATTTTAAAAATATTTAAATTTGTGAAATGTATTCTACGATTGAGAAAACTTGAAATCCATATTTTAAGAAAAATTATGATCGTCATCCCCACGTTATATAAAAAAAATTATAGATGGGGTGCGAAAAAAATTCGCCACAAATTCGAGCACTGTGTATAAATATATCGCGATGTATTTTATATTTTATTTAGTTTAACGTTTAGCATTGGGTTTTTTTAAAATTATAACATTCATATACCTACGAATTTGCTGGATTATAATATTGTACAATGTAATTTTTGGTGTTTAAATGGTCTTGCATGAAATGTCAACGTCTCGAATACGTTCGATTTTGAAAAAATACATCAAAAAGCGGCTTATTATTAAATATTATCCCGCTTAATATTATATAATAGGAATTTTTTTTGTTTTAACGATAAATTATTATAATTTTATCGGTACAAATAAAATAGTCGTATACTCGTATAATAATTTACTCTGTAGGCTACTACGTGTACTTATAGTAAGTATAATCACTACCTATAAAGTATAAAACCAATAGCGATATGCGTAATGTACAATCGTAATTATATTAAAGTTAATCGCACGAAAAAACGATTTAATCGGCACATTATTTCGTTATTATATGAAAAATATTATTCAGATAATATTTCTAGAAATATAAACGCACGATATAGGTTTGATTTTAATGTTTTTTTACAATTTAAATTACTTTCATACTTTGTAGCTGTACTTACATTTTATAGTACTTGTTTTTGCTATTAAAATATAAAAATAAATTTTTATACGACACCTTATAATTAAAATTATTGTTCATAATGAAATATTATTATGAACGAAAGACGAAATTTGCTGACTGTTGTATTACCTTGATATGTGTACATAGTACCAACCCGTTTGAATGCAAATAATTAACAAATAAACAGACAGCATGTAAAATTACTAATATTTATACAGGTATAACTTGTATATAGGATAGGTACTAGACAAGTTTAGAAAATTTAGAATCTAAAGAGTAGAGTAGAGAATTTTATAAATTAATTTTAAGTACCTATATAATTTTTTTAAGCAACTTAAATATTACATTTTTTTTTTTTTTTGTATCTCAAAAATAAATTTACATACAGACACCTTAATTATAAATAAATACAATAGTATCTTACTACTATTTAAGTAACACGAATAAAAATTTAAATTGTTATACATTATAACTTAATACTTAAAACTCGCCAATTTTGGAAAATTTTTCTACGACAAATGTTACTTTATTGTGTACTCATACTAAATGCCAAATCCGCGGCTTAAAGATAAGCGTTCCTGTATTTTTATTTCGGAAGTAGTCCAAAATTTTCAAGTCCCTAAGTAGGTACAATATTGCCAGAGTTATTATGAAATATTGAAATCGATTTCGTCGAAATTTCAGTTTTCATGAACAATTTCGTATATTTTTGTCATTTTATGGTCGTTTTTTTCTATCACATAGGGTAAATTTTAAGAAATTCGAAAAATTACTCAAATAAAGTACCAACTAAATCAAGGTTACCACTAACTATACGTCCTGTAGTATTTATACAGAATTGTATTTTTATTTCAGCTTTGTATTCAGTTGTCCTGACAAACTTATCTCAGGACGCTTTTTGTCCCGTAATTTCAAGTCCGTTTTGTTTCCTGTCTTACTATTAATTTATAATTTTTGAAATGATATTATTGAATAGAATAATATAAGAATCAATGCTTTTCATTTGTATTTTTCAATACACATTTTCATATCATTGGTTTTTCAATTTCATACATTCTTTGCTTCGTTTAGAATCTAAAATACTGTCCTCCGTAGAACCATACATTTTCAGTGGCGGTTTTACAGGGGGGGAGGCGATAGGTGACCGACCCCCTTGAGATGTGTAAAAATTAAAAATTATTGATATATTGGCCGAACAAAAGAACCGCAAAATAATTTTTATTTTGTAATATGTTTGATGTTCTGTAAGTCCTAATTTATATTTATTATTTATATAAAATATATAATTAAGTAATTAGTTTGTTTAATATGTTTGAAGTTTGATTGTTAATTTAGTTTGAATTTTTTTATTGATACCTACTTATATTTCTATGTTATGCCATTTTGGTATAAAGTTTATAGAACTTATAATTATTTCTCATGTATCAAGCAATAGGAAAAAATAAATAGAATATGTTAAATGTATGCAAATTGTAAGTATATGCAAAATATTTTCACCGCCCCCCCCCATGTGGCTTCACAAGAACCACCACTGCACATTTGTATTATTGAAATCTGACTTAATTAAGTTTCTGTAAGTAAATAGATAGATAGATAGATACGAGTGCTTAGGTAATAATAATTAATATACACAGTTATTGTTAGGTTAGGTTTAAATATTAAAAACTAATCTAATCCAAGTATATTATGTAATAATAATTATTTATCATTTCAGTGCCGTATTTTGAACAAAATTTAGGGAATCCAAAAATTTTCCCATTTATAAAAATCAATAAATTATAAATTTACTAAATAAGAATAACCAAATTAATATAAACATAAAAATAAGTATCGCTATTTAGTTTTTCTGGGGTAGCGGAGTCAGTGCCCTTGGACCAGTGGCATTATTCTAGTATATTGTGAATTTGAAAATAAAAATTTATTTTTATTGTTTTTTAATTTTAAGTGAATATAAAAATTTATTTATTTTTGATTTGTCAATTTATTGTCTTTTGAAATGTGATATCCTTAAAATATTATATTTAATGTAAAAAAAAATAATAATAATAATAAATAAATAAATAACAAAATACTTATAATTCTAAATCCTAAATAAATATGAGAATTTGTATTTAAATTGTTAACATCATCATTTACAATAATTCAATATTACGAATATTGTAATTATTTATATTAATAATGTTTCAATACCTTGTTATTATTTATCTGTCTTATATTATATTAATAAATTCATAACAGTAGTATAGTTTATTATATTTTCATTATACTTATTTAATATTTTGGCCATTATACACAATTAATCAAAGTATATAATTCTCTTTTAACAAGTGTTAAAAGACTATTGGCCACTATTGGCCAAACATACTGTCGAACAATATGTGTATGATGCTACATTATTTATAAAACATTGCGTTGACTTGTGTATCAGAGTAACAATTTATTAATTTGAAAAAAATTATAATTTTTCACAATTAATTATATTTATTATAATATTTAGTAAACTTTTAAAGGAAAACAATTTTAACTTACAGAATAAAAACTAATTAAATATAATATATTAAACCAAACACATAAGTAAAAATATTGTGAAAATATTATATTATATTTTTTTTCATAAAAGTACTAAACACATTTATTTTTTTTTATTTTTTCCTACCAACTGTATAGTGATTTTAAATCTATAAACAACACGCATATAATTAATATTTGATTTTTCTAAAACGATTGTTTAACGATAAAAACAATAAATATTTACATTACTCATTTATAAAATAAATTAATATTATATACCCCCCATATAACATTATAATTTTAATAATAAAATAATATTTTTAAGAGTAATAAAATAAGTGTTTTATGAAAGTTTTATTAAAAAGTAATAAAAGAAAAGTAAAGTAATCACTATACAATTTATTGTAGACACAAACTAACATTAATATAATTGAGGACAGTAATATTTGTTCATATAATATTATTAAAATTCAATACCAATTAGGTTATAAATTTTTTTTTTTTTAACAATTAAATGAAATATGACAATTATTAACAATATTAATTTTGTTTTTCAGGAATATACAAGAATTATAATTGTTTTAATGTATATTATTTACACATATATATATAAATATATGTATATAAAAATAATTATATACACATTATATATATTTTTAACATACATTTATTTACTTATTTATTTTTTTTTTTTTTTCATAATGTAATATATAAACAACAACTGCCTAAAATAATGGTAATCAACTATTTAAATTCACATTTGCAATGCTTGTTGCTTGCGTTAGATTATGAATCAAGTCAAGACGTTGCATTTCTGATAAGCTTTGGAACATACCCATGATTACATCTGATGTAACTTCTGGAGTGTCCTGTAATATAAAACCATTTATAAATAAATGAAGTTATAATTTGTTTATATATATATATATATATATATACACAAATAAATAATGTTTAATGTTAAAAAAATATTAGTCCTTGCTTACGTTGATTGTAGATTTCACTTGATTTATAACGGCATCTTTTCTCACACTTCTAATGTTATTACTAATTAAAGAATCGGTCAAGATAGAGCCATCAGATTCGTCTAGTTGACTTGAAAGCCATTGTACAACTGCTTGATTGTTATCCCATAGATACGACTATAAATATTATAAGAATAATTTTAATATAACTATATTTTATTATTAATTAAAAAATATAACATTTATTATTAAATAAAAAAACATAATTCGGTTTTTAAAAACCCAGTGATAATGAAAAACGTGCATTGTAGAGAATTGACTCGTTAAATTATATCATGTAATTGTAGGTGTATAAATATTTTGTATAATTGAAATAAATTATAACAATAATTTCTGATAAAAAATATATTTTTAAATAAATAATAAAAATGTATTATGAAACAAATAAAAATTAATACCAATAACTAAAATATGAATTGCACAAATTTTATAAAAATAAATTGATTTGATACTACTATTATATTTAATTTTAAATTTTATTAAGTAAAATATAGAATTATAATATGACATAAAAAAATATTTTATTCGGCTTATTCAATTTTATGTAATTTAAATGGGAAACAAAATATTACTTACAGCTGTTGTGCCCTTATCTTCCACAAACCACCGTCTTAGCATTTCATAGGCAACATCGTCTTGTATAGCATCATTGGATTTTGTAATAGCTTTTTGAATTTGATTTTGTAACAAACGTCGTTTTAATCGCCAATATAATGTGTTACGAGATTTCTTCCATTGTACTATATCTTTTATTACACCTTTACTCAACATGCATTTAGGTGTATCATGTAGGTCGGCAAAATGTACAGCAACTTGATGATAAATAGGTTTTAATAATAATACCCTTTCTGCAACATTTTTCTCAATTTCAACAGCTTCTTCAGGAGTTGGATTGCAATTGGCCTTAAAACTCAAAATGTTTGTATCGATTCTATGAATAGATTTCAAAATGTCTTTTTCACGGAATTTAATTTCAACAATTCCTTCTGGTTCTAATACACCACCACTATAAACAAATGGCAAAAATTTAAACAATTAAACATTTTCATAAATTTTTAATTATTTAACAAAAAACCATAAAACAGAAATTTACATTATTTATAAATAAAATTTCTTTAAATTTAATATTGTATCTATGTTTATATCATTACTTATATTTTAAATTCATAACCGGATTAATGATTATTGAGTAATATAAAGATAGAACAAAATATAGAATTCACTGAAAAAGTTGTTTTACATAGTTCTCTTAAAAATATTTTAAATCTAACATACGAACTATAACTTTGAGAAGATAAATGTAATTAACATGATTAATTAATTTTTTTAATTATGAAAATTTATAACTGATATTTATAAATAAAATATTTTAATAAATTTAAACAGAATTTATGTATACAATTTATTTAAATATGCAAATATAAAAAATAAAAATAAAAATAAAATTATTAATTGTAGTGTTATTCTCACCGGCTGTCTGGATCTGCATACATTTCGATATGTCGTGGATTAATAGTAGTGTCTACAACTGCCCATGCACCTCCACGCAATTCACCAAATGGTGGAATATATGTAATAATTGGTTGATTGTATTGCCTTAATTCATCAACAATGTAAGCACCAAACTTCATAATTTGTTCATACATATCTAAAAACATAAAAATTCAAATTAATATTATATTAGAAATTTTATATATTGATAGATTAAATTGAATTGAATTAATAATGTACAATGTACCTTTCATTCCACCAGAGAATCCTCTCCAATTAGCAAATATGAAAAGTGGTAAATCTTCATGAGCAAAATCTTTAATAGCTTGTGATGTTTTATATGCAGAATCTGGGAACCATACTTGTCCTGCTTGAGATACAGTCTAATAAAAATATAATAAATGACTTGTAATTTATTTTGAACAAATAATAACACAGATTAATTTAGATAATAGAGCTTTACCTTAGATTCAGAATCCAAATTGGCAGGATCAGCTGGTAAAGTAACTTCGACTGTTCTTGTTTCTACAGCAATTACACCTACTGGAATTCCACCTAACCTGGCTCTTCCACAAACTACAGTTTGTGCCCAAGGTTGCATTATTTCATCCCATGATCCTTTATCAAAAAATCCTGATTCCCATTCACCACCTAAATTTTGCCCAAATTAATTAGTACATTTCTTTTTAAATATGTAACATGAAATTAATATTTGGATTTTATATTAACTTGTATTTTCTTTTCCAGCAATCATCCATCGAGGATCATATGGAACTTTGGTTGGTACATAGTCTATATCTCTTTCTACAGGATCTATACTTTTAATTATAGGTAGTGGAGAATCTTTGGTTTTTGGAATGTATGACAGCCACTTCAGTATTCTATACACACCATCCAAGTCTCTAGCTTCAGTCTTGTGTGACACACCATTATTGTACATAATTTGAATACCACCCAACTGGTTGTTTGATGCATATACTTCACGACCTAGAAGCTATAATAAAAGATTTAATAATTGATTATATTTTTTTAACATGTATAGAGAATCTAAGTACATCTTATATTATACCAACCTTATTTAAAGCACTATATCCAGTTAAGATAATATGAGAATTTTCTATTTGAATTACACGTTGACCAAGTCGTACAAGATACGCTCCAATACCAATAGCACGACAAGATACCATTGAAATAGTAACAATATCTTGATAAGCACGAGACGTTTCACCAGCAATCATCCCAGCAAATTTTAAATTTTCAACTCCAAAACCAAAATCTTTTCCTATTTTCAAATATATGAATATCAAAATAATATTACTATTATAATTTATAAAGTTTAAATACTATAATTACCTATAATATCAGTCAATTTGTATCGTTGTTCACCTTCATCTTCAATTAATTCTGCTTCGACAGAATTTTGACCAGCTAATTTTCCATAATCATCTGGTGTTAAATATAAATATTTAAATCCCTAAAATTAAACAAAAATACTTATATAAAAGTTTAAAATTTAGGAATAATACTATATATAAAATAAAACAATATACTTTTTCAGGATCAGATGGGTCTTCCCATGCAACATTGAATAAACTTTTTATTTCTTCTGCTAAACCAATACGAGCTCCACTATTAGCAGATACATAAATACGTGGAATTTTTCTTCGTCTTGCTTCTTTAGAAGCTAAATCAAATACAATGTCTTCTTGGGGTCCAAACGAACCAATGTTTACTGTTAGATCATTAGCAATGACAATTATATCTCGACCAGAAGGATATTCTGGTGTACACATTGTAAATCTCCAAGCTACCATTCCAGCCTTATGTAATAAAATAAATTATGTTTAACTAATAAATTTAAATGAAATTAAAAAAAAAAACTTACAGAATTTTCACCAGAGAAACGTTTTTGTTCTATCAAATGATTATCTTCCACAACCAGTTCAACATAATCAAACACTTGATTACTTTTTAAAACTCCATCTTAATAAATAAATATGTTAATTATAACAATAATAATTATTTGAATTATGTATAATAAATTAAAACTAATTATTTTTTAAAAAATATATAAAAATTTACCATTTGGATGATCTATGATATATTCCTGCCACAAATTTTCAATCATTTGTCTAAACATATCTGGAATGTCATATACATATGTTGTGCCAGCACTTTGAGCTTGGAATCGTTTTTGTTGTAAATAGTCTTTTGTTACATAAGGCGTTGAAACTGGAAGACCATGTAGTGGTCCTTGTTTTGATTCATATGATTCAAATTTAATCTACATATAAATATTAATTATTAACGAATAAAAAAACTTAAAAGTTAAAGAACAACAAATATTTTTAATTATAAAAGTGGAATAACAAATTCAGTTTTAATTTATTGAATTATATAACATAATATCTGTATTAAAATATATTAAATAGTAAGAGTAGGTATAATAATAAAGTTATGTTTATACTATATTAATATTTAATAATTAATTCTTGTATTTACCATTCCCAATTTTGAATCCGTTATTTCTTTATAAAGGCAAATATCTAAATGATAACCACTACCATTAGCGAGGCTTAAGCGAACATTTGTTGTTTTACTAGTTGGCGTAGGCCGTATCGTCATTCTAAGTTCAGCTTGAAGAACTCGCAATTTCCAAAGACGTGGACCATACCGCATTACCATATTTGTAACACTTTCCTTAATCTATGTACAAATTTTTAGATAATATTTAAACATTAATATAAGAAAAAATTGCAATATTATTTACTTTGGCAGGATCCATTATTACTGTAGGTACAAAATTCAAGAATATATGATTGCAATCTGTTCTACGTGCATGTGGATGACTAAAAGCAACCTCCAATTCATCCATTGCTTCTAATAAAACACGTTCACCTTCGTTTTGAAGATATTCAAATGATGCTTCCTTTGTTATTAAATCTTGATGTCTTATAATTGATCGTATAAAGAATCTATAATCAGTTACAACTTGACCTCTTGGAACCTAATAAATATATATATATTATTATAAATTCATCGTATTTAATTCACAAATTAATTATTTATTTACTTATACTAACCTTAGCTTTTCCTAGATATAAGTACATTTTTCTATTTGATGTAGGTAAAGCTTCTAATTCATAAGTTCTCATTCTGTTCAATTCCAATTGGAAAGCCATTCCTGGTTCTAAATGTCGATAAATTCTATCTTCTCCAAAGTTATCATAATTTCGATACGTGAATAATTTAGGAAATTGTCTCCTAAAAATAATTAATACAATATATTTTTATTAATAAATATATAATTCTCAAGTATATAAAAATAAATGCTTGAAATTTTTAATTTTTTCTTACAATGAATAAGTAATGAAAGAAATAAAATAAAAATTATATTTTATAACCAATAGCAGTAAATAAATTATTAACTTATCAATAGTATTAATAGTTTTCTTTTAATAAAAGATTTTCAAATCAAATTTAACATGACTTAATATTATAATTATTTACTATCCATACAACCATTAAACAAAATATTTTCCATAAAACATAATTCAATATATCACATAAATATACTAGTATAAATACAATTTACATTCAATATGTATATCTTTAAAATAGATAATCATTCTAATTTCTAAATGAACATAATAAGAACTAATTTTATTAAGTGATCAAAATCACTAATTTAAGTTTACAAATTGTTTTTACAAAATAAGTACTGTATCAATATATAATATAAAATATCAATATATTTTTAGTTCACTAATTTTATATTTTCTATCAACCAAATAATAAATATTCAATATGAGAAATATGTGTAAAATAATATTAAAAAAAATGTGAATAATTTTTAAATTTTTATATATATAGTTTCAATGAACATTTTAAGGCTTAATAATTTAAAAAAATTAATTACTTATTTAATGCCAAGAAAGTGATTCTTCTAATTGATCTTTTTTTTAACTCTTCTTTACGTTGTTGGCAAAATTCTTCATACATCTTTCCAAGTTTGTCATCTTCCATGTTTCCAGTATCTTTCATAGCAATACACAAAATATGGCATGGTTCAATCTAATAATAAATAACTTATTAATTTATGTATATAATTTTAAAAAAATTATGTATATTATACATGCATTAAAAAATAATAAATTATTTATTTAATTTAATTTTAATTATTAATTACCTGTAAGTTTTCTTGATCTGATGGTCGTGTATCACCAAGAGACAAACTAACATTAAGAGATGTACTTAATCTTGATTCACTACCACTTTCTATAGCATCAATAATCTTTGGTGAAACATATACAGGAGTAGAGAGATCTTCCATAATATCAAGAATTTCATCAAAATATTGTTCAAATTGAGCAAAAGATTCAAAT
Source organism: Tetraneura akinire (assembly GCA_021307375.1). Classification (NCBI taxonomy): domain Eukaryota; kingdom Metazoa; phylum Arthropoda; class Insecta; order Hemiptera; family Aphididae; genus Tetraneura; species Tetraneura akinire. Next base: position 6,514,974 of record JAIUCT010000012.1, on the reverse strand, counting down.
GCAGCCATGCAACCAGTTCTTTGGTATGTTGGAATGTACGGTAATGGAGTTTTAGTTGGTGAATCAATATTTTCAGTATTTGTAGAATTTATTTTATTTTGTTGACTAGTGCATAAAAAAATTATATATATTATGAGCAATAATTATTAATAAGCAATAATAAAATATAATGTCATTTAATATTATATTTCTATTAAAAAAATTTGATTTAATTCACATACCGATTGGGATGAGAAGAAGGTAGAAGAAATTGGAAATGTACCAATGATATTTCTCCAGACAATTCCAAATGTTGTAAACATGTAAGATCATACGATATGTAAACACGTCTGACATAAACCTATTAAAGAAATTAAATTATAATTGATTTCATATAAATTCATTCTAATAAATTAAAATTATTTGTAATTATTAGGTCATAACTTCACAAGAAATAATAAAGTATTAGCCTCTAAGGAATCATTATATTAAATAAAATATTTGATTTATAGTTAAATTTACTTATTTTCCTATTTAGTATAGTATAATAGTATTTTAATAATTAAAATAAATAACTTAAATCAGCAATGAACATTGTTTTATTATTGCATATCCTTTGTGAACAATTAAAGTAGACATTAATTAAATAAGACTAATCACCTCTAATGCAGCATTACAGACTGCACGATTTGAATGATAAAAGAAGTCATGAAGAATATCAAATATTGATGTTTCTGACTGAATAAGTTTTTGTAAGTTTTCTGGATGGAAATCATGTCCATACATATCAACTGCAGATAAGAATATTGATTCCATTTGGTTATGTCTTAATTCATATGCTGGTTGATGTGCAGCAATAAGCACCTAAATAAATATTTATCATAAGAAATATTAAATTTAAAATATTACTATTTAATACATATTATTGACATGTTCCCTATAAAAACTATAAATCTAATACCTAATAAAAATACTAACTTGTCTTGCTCGCAATGCAACTCTAGAATGTTCGCTGCGATTAAGAGAAGTCAACTCATTCAATGTTGCAGCTAATTCATCAGTTAATCCAGGTTCGTTGGACCACAAATGGTCAATTAACATAGTAACTAACATATTTTTCTTTGCTACTTGTGTGTGTGAAAATATAGTTGATGTTACAGCAGCCATGTCATCTTTATATCTATCTCTTAAAGCAGTAGCACATTTATCATAACTTCCTGAAAATTATGTAAATTTCATTCTCAATAATACATACTTACATATGCTTTAAATAAATAATTAGTTTAATTTAAAAAAAAAAAATTATATCAATTATAAATACAAAATATTAACTTACCATGTTGAAATTGACTTTCTACTTCATAATATTGTTTAAGTAATTCGTGAACAGCTGACTTCATTCGACCACGAATTCCATTTCTGTATCTTTGAACTAACTGTACAATTCCTTGTGTTGTTTGAAAGAAATTATCGCGGTCTGTACGTTTTTGTAATGTAGCAGCATGACTATTAATAAAATTAAAATGTCAAAGATAATTATTACTAATAAACAAGTAATAACAATAATTATTTATATTACCCATCAATAATTGCAGCTATCTGTTGGCTGGGAAATTGTGCAAGTACTGATGTAATATTTCTTTCGTATAACTTCATTAAAGATTTTATTTTCTTATCTACAGCTTTTGGTATTCTACCGGATATAGATGATATCACTTCCTAATAAATTTATATTAAACAATTTAGTAGCTTTTTATTTTCAAAAATTTAATATTAAAACTTATACCTGCAACTCCAATAAAGGTAAACTAGGGTCTCGCAGAGAGTTCATAAATTTTTCAATAACTTCCCTTAAACGAACAAGATGATAAGGTTCTGGTAAACAATAACCAGCAAGAATATTATCCAATGTAGCTCTATAGCATGTATGTATATTATTAAGGCTTTCTCCATAAATATGTGAAGTTTCATCGAGTTCGTAGAACTGCCCTTTATATTCAACTGCTTTTGTGACCAATGATGGATCATCCAATTCAAGTGTGGCAATTAATGAACCTGCATCAAGAACAGCACCTGGTCGTTTACTATAATATACACGGCCATTTTCTGCTGCAGTTAATGTCATAACCATTTTCATGACCTAAACATATAAAAAAATAATATATTAATTAATTTTAATATTTCCTTAAAAAATAGCATAACATTTCAAATATATTGACCTCGATTTCAGCATAAGCTTGACCTTTTTTAACTTGACCACCATCTTCTATAAGAAAACTAATCAATTTACCAGCGGATGGTGAACGTAATAAGGATGGATCATTTTCTTTTTCAAATACACAAGTTTGATTACCAATTACAATTCTATATCTATCTACTTCTTCTCGCATATAAGTAGTAAAACTGGATCCATCCAAAGATAACAATATTCCTGAATTTATTTAAATAATTAATAAAATGTTTAAAACAATTTTACTAAATATTATACTTACCACCATCAGAAAGACGGTGGACTTCGATTTCTTTGAATGAACCATTCATAATAAGGAAATATGAATTAAGTCCTGATTTGGTGACTTGTACTTTATATTTATATCCTTCATGTATCAATTCAACAGAAACATGATGATCAAGTGTATTAGCACTTAATACTTGACCACTGAAAGAATAAATTAATGGGTGTTAATAATAAATAAAACATTTTAATAAAACTATTTAACTATTTTAATACACTTATTATACAACAAAAATAATTATATTAAATATTTATTTTCATTGATAAATTATAATTTATAATTTATAATTAAATATTGATAATTATTTTTAATTTAAATTCACCATACATTTCACCAGGAAATACTAAATAACAGCTAATACTATTTAATAAAATTATATGAAGGACTCCATAAAGTTTAATCTATTTTCAATCGTTTATATTGATATATTATTAATTATGAATATAAGTTTAGAAAAACACTACAAAGTAAATTGTTTTACCGTTCTAAAGATGTTTGGAAATTTTGGAATGATTCAGATATATTACGATCGGCAATATGAAGTCCTCCACAAATGACTCCAAGTAATACATCTGGCTTATCAGATTGTACTCGCTCTGATATCAATAAATCCAACCAAGCTGTATCAATTGTATTTGACTGGAATAATTAGATACAATATAATAACAATGATAAGTAATAAAAATATATATTCGTACTTGAAATGATTCAGTTTCAAGAAGTGTTATTAAATATTCAACAGTAGTTCTGAAATCTCCTCGAATGGACAATTCTTTTAGTGCGATAACTAGATTTCTATTTTGAACAAAAACAAAATTATACAATTTTATTTACATTTAATACTTTAAAATCATACTCTCTAGCTTGTTCTCGATTTTCTCCCCATGAAAAACAATGACCAAATTGAGAATCAGCAAATTCATGCAAACCTCCTGAGGCAGCTACACTGAAATATCCCCATACATTCTTTGACGAACGGAAATTTAATTCTTGAACTGTACCAGAACTAGGTTTAAAACCTGAATGCATAATTTAAAAAAATATTAAAAAAATGTGTATTAAAATATTTTATAAGTTATGTAAAAATATAAAATGTAACAATATTAATAATAATAGAACTAGCAATACAATAGAAAGTTTTTAAACTTTAATTGGACATAGATTAAATTGTTATATTATTTTTCAAACATATTATAATAAATACCTTCGTCTGGATTTTCACTGGTAATTCTAGCAGCAATTACATGACCCCATGGATGAGGTTTATGTCTTGGTGCATCAAAATCAATATAACTATCACCCCAGGCTGATTCTCCATAAAGTATTCTTATGTCTTTAATACAATTCAATGGTAAACCCATTGAAATTTGCAATTGTGCAGCTGGTAAGTTAACATCAGATACCATTTCAGTACATGGATGTTCAACTTGCAGTCTAGGGTTTAATTCCAAAAAGTAATAGTTTCCATCTGTATCATATAAGTATTCAACTGTACCGGCACTTACATAACCGACCATTTTAGCAATACGAACAGCTGCCTAAAATACAATAATTGTTTTGAGATACAATGCCATATAACAACTGACCAACAATTTAAAAATTAAAAATATATATTGTTACCCTTTCCATATCTTCAAAAACATTGGAGTCTGCAATTACAGCAGGAGCTTCTTCAATAATTTTTTGATGTCTTCTTTGGATTGAACAATCTCTTCCAAACAATGATATTGCATTACCATATTGATCAGCTAAAAGTTGTACCTCTAAATGTCTTGCACATTTTGCTAATCTCATTATAAAAATTGGAGATCCAGGAACTTCAGCTTGGACCTACAAAGAATTAAGTTAATAATAAATAATTCAAATAAACTAATAAAAAAAATTAAATACTTGTTTATATGCGTTAGGAAAATCTTCTGTATTTTCAACTTTTCTTATACCTTTACCACCACCACCTTCACTAGCTTTAATCATAACTGGATATCCTATTTTTTCAGCTGATGCAATACCTTCTTCAATAGTTGCAACACATCCTTTTTTATATAATTCTGGTCCAATTTCAATTTTTTTACCAGAGTAATTACCGGTTACACCTAAATAAAAGATTTCAATTTATATAAAATCCATTATAACATTTAGAATTTTCTTGTTTAACATAAATATGTTATAATTTATAGTATATTCAATTATGAAAAAAATTTACCTGAACCAGACCACGGCAATGTCGGAATTTCTGCAGTTTGCGCAACAATACTTGAAGCTATCTTATCTCCAAGAGCAAACATAGCTTTTTCAGGTGGTCCAATAAAAGCAATTTTATTTTTATCTAACAGTTTAGGAAGTTCTGGATTTTCAGAAGCATGACCCCAACCAGCCCATACAGCCTATTGGAACAAGTAAATTTTATTTTATTTTATTAAACATTTTATGAACGTATTATATGTAATTAAATTTACCTGAACTTGAGAACGAATAGCTATATTGACAATAAGCTCAACATTAGCATAATTGTTGTTATTTGTACCCCCAGGAACTGGTACATAATGATCAGCCATTTTAATATACTCAGCATTTGCTAAATGAATATATAATAAAAATTAATAATAGTACCTAAGTATGTGATATTTAAATCAATTAAAAAATTTAATTATATATATATATATATAATTAAATAATATTATTATATTATTAGGTAAGTGTTTTTTATATCCAAATTAATTTTTTTTCAATAAATTTTGTAAACTTCACCAATATATGGTTTTATGAAATAATATATACCTTTAAGATCTTCTGGTGTCACCATAACTACAAATCTTACAGCTCTTTCATTTCTAAACATTTCATAAGACCACCGACGAACAGATCTCATGCATTTAACTGCAGCAATACCATTGTTAGCAATTAAAACCTATAATTGAATAACAAAATTATTTTATTTAAATAATTTATTAATTCTTATATTTTAAATTATGAATTACAAATAAGTATAATTTGACCATAGTACATAATTCACCTATACTAACCTTGTTTATAACTCGTGTTCCTTTAAAACGTTTAACAAATTCCTCTGGAGTACTTACATTGAAATCTTTTTCAGTTAATCGTTGATGGATAACAGTCCCCTGTGACATACTAGGCCTATAATAATCATATTTTTAAATATTTATTAATTTATTATTATTAAGTCAATTTAAAAAAATTAAATATAATTAAAAATAAAATATAAAAATTAATCTTGTGTTATTTAAATTTAATATGCAGTATTATTTTATTTAATATTAATAAATATACTTTATTAATATAATAAACCTTATGTATTTTTAATAATCTACGATATCCTTAAACAAATTGTAATAATCAAAAATTAAATTAAGTTTAGGAAATATTATTTCAAATAACACTCAATATTAATATGATTGTATGAACAATGGACAATAATTTAAAGGTAAATAAAAATACATATTAATTTTTAAAACCATGAAATTCTGTATAATTTGTTAAATTACACAGAGAAGAATATTGCTGAAAAGCATCAAGTATGTTACAATGTGCAGTGTTATTAGCCAAAACTTACCATGTAATTTTTTTTCTAGCATTACCCAAATCCAAGGAAATTTTATAATTTTTAAAATCATACACATTTATATAGCGTATAAAATTTATATAAACAAATATTATATATACTTATACTCATACTTATTAATTCTACTTTATTGAGAAACTTTAGAGTTTAGAATTTAAATTCAAATTAAATTATGTATAGATAAATATATCCTAATTGATTCCAGTAATGCGGATCGTGTGTTACAGTTAACGTCCGCACCCAGGGCTGGATTTAGAGAAGTAGGCTACCTAGGCTATAGGGGCCTATAGCCTAGGGGCATTATGACTGTAGAGGCGCTGCTGCCAATAATGTGTGTGTTTTTTCATATGTATGATGTATGTAAACTTTTTTTACTATCTAATACAATATCACCACAATTAAGTGAAACAACTCCATTGTCTCATCATCAGTAACAGAAAGCAAAGATTCAAACGTGACAGTAAGTTTTTAATTATAAAATTAAAATATTATTACTTATTAATTATTATGTACCTAATAATAAAAGTGGCAGACGCGGTCAAGGATGTGATTAGGGTTGCCGTTGCTACATTTTTATTTTCAAAATAAAGTACAATATTATACATTTTTACATACCTTAGGAACGGGATTTTTTTACATAACCTTCCAGCATGGTGGTACAAGACTTCCACATAAAATTTCACATGGAGAGATAAATAAGAAATATAAATATAAATTTTACTTTTCTCATATTTTTATATTAATAAATTGTAGAAAATAGTTATTTGGATATTATTGAGTGTATATAAATTATTTACGAACAATAAATAATGGTCTACCCATATCAAATAATTTGTCAAGAATAATACTTTTTTCGATAAAGTATTTTGATGCAAAAACTAAAAATAATAGTCCTATTTAATTTTTTTTTTTTTTTTTTATGTTAGAATAAAAATGCTGTAGAGAACCTGTATATTTGAGTTATCTCAATTATTAATTTTACTTATTTTTTTAAGTTAACTGAAATAATTTTAAATTCATAACATAGACATAAAAAAAATTGTAAATAAATTGGGGGAGGGAGTCTCAGCTCTCATTACATCTATGTTCTAACAATTATGAGCGCTCTTTCTTAAAAAGCCTAGGGGCGCATTTTAGGTGAATCCGGCCTTGTCCGCACCACAAAATATTGTGGATAATTTTTATTGTCGCAAAATTAATTATGATTTTATATGTGACATACTGACGTCAAAATCATTGATAAACCATTAATATTAATAATTACAACACTATGGTCATGATGTCATTAAGACGTTAATTAATGCATAACGAAAGTTATTATTGGAAAACCTAATATTAAAATATAATAAACTATTAAAAAACAATATATATAAAATAGGAATGCTGTTTAAAAAACCATTTCGTTTTTGATGAATTTTATCATTACATAATACTTAACGTTTCTGTACCTCATCACTAATTTCAAAAATCTATTACTAATTAAATAATAATTTAAATACAAATATTTTGTAAATGATCAATAAAATTATATACTAATTTGTCATTTCGACAATAACATCATGTAATGCCAGAAAAATGAAATTATTTTGATTTTCAATTATCACATGCATTATGCATTTTATACGTCTAGCACTACTCACATATGTATTAAGAAACAATAAATAATAGTACAATTTATCACATAAAATATTTATAATATATTAAATAATAAAAATTTCAAATTATTATGCAGAATAGGTTTTTATTATACAGTGTACATGATTTTCATAATGGCCCGAAATAAAAAAAAATACAACCCAAACGATGTCACCGCAATAGTAATACATCGACATGTTCAATCTTGTTAAGTATTTGAATAAAAGTATATACTTTTATACTATTATTCAGATCATAAAGGCAACTAGGAAATAAACTCAAAAATTCAACACCAATCTTTGATTTAAACCCGTAAAATTCTTTACTAACTCTGTTCAAATTACAATTACAATCAGTTCTGCAATATGTAAATGCAGTTTCTCGAGTATGAGATAAATTAAAAATTAGTTGAAGACAAGCATGTTATAGTAATATTTTATTGACTTGTCCATTTTAAATACTAAGAGGGATGTTAAAATTAGTAAATTAAGTTTATAAAATATAGATATAGATACATAATTTATATACTTTTTAAAAATATATCTGGCATATTTTAAATATTTTTCACAAGTATTTTATACTTGAAACCAAATACATTTTTTAAATCTTTTAATTATAGATCAAGATTAATATTTGTCATTTTACATCAAGATATAAATTATAATATATTAATATTTTATATTATATATAATCAATATCTATAAGGAATAAAACTAAAATTATCTTGATAAATTGTTTTCCCTTGTGTAAAGAAGATTAATAATATATATTAATAATAAAATAATCAAAAAACAATATACGAGTACCAAGATATAAAAGATAATATATTTATTATTGTTAATTACACGTTTAATTTAATTTAAATTAATTATTTGTTTACATAAATTTGTGTGTAATTATGTTAACTATATTCTGTATAAAAAAATAATAATAATATAGATTTTCATTTTGAAGGTTATAATTTATTTGTATTGTAAATTATTTTTTAAGTAATTGTAATTGTATTTAAATACATATTTCAAATATATTTAAAAAAAATTATCTTTATATGCATTTAAAATACTTTTTAAAAGTATCTTTTACCAGACTAGACATGGCTACAAAACTCCATAAAACACTAAAACATCTGCGGTGATAATCCGCGCGGTTTAAGCAAAATAGTGCGACTCATACCTAATTTAAGTATAAATCTCAAAATATTTATTATCAAAAAATCTACTGCAAATTAATTTATTAAGTTCTATTATTATATTCTTTTCTATTATGTAAAGAAATGTTCACGAACATAATAAACTAAACCTAAAAATGCACATCAGCATACTGACATGTTTAACAAAAAATTATATGATATACTCGTATTTAGTTTAATTGTTATTCGTGTCTCATAAGTATATATTTATACTATAATTTTATTTTGAAAAATTTACATAATTTAGCTATTTCCAAATACAATATGTACAATTTTACAGCTAAATAAAATATTATATAAAACCAGTGGCGGCTCGTCAGGGAAGCATTTGAGACCAGGGAGTCGCCCATAAAAATATAGTATTAACGCAATCAAAAAGTATGAAGAAATTTATATTGTAATTTAATATTTTTATCAATTTTTAAAATAATTATTATAGTTTTTCCATATTAATATTGTTAATTATAATATTTTGTATTCTATTTTTACATTAATAATCAACAAAAATAATACGGGCGAAAAATATTGATAACGATGACGGTCGCTATCGCTATTACAGGATAATTTCTGAATGATCAATCCAATATTAATGTAAAATGCATGTAATTTTAAAATATTATAATCATTATTATAATATTATAAATAAATCTTCAAACTATAATAATAAACTTATAATACTTATAAGTTATAAATATTTATATACCAAAATATATTCTTCATTTATTAAAATATTACCTACATAAAATTATTATGTAATGAGATAATTTAATATAAAAGAAGAAAACCTTAATATAGATTATCGTGATTATAATCGAAAGTAAAAATGATGTTTTATTATTCTTTAGAATGGTTAACCTTAACACAATAAGTAATAACTAATAACAGTACGAGAATCAAATATAATATTTTATATTAATTATCATTCATTACTCATTAGTAGTAATTAATAAAAAATAATATTAAAATATTTTGACCTAAATATTAAACATCATAACAAATATATAGTATATATATTTATATATAAGTAATATATTAATTATTAAAATTTATTATTTATAAAATTAATATTAAAAATTTGAGTTAAACAATTAATCTTTCTCTTAGAAAGCTAATAGTTAAGACTTAAGAATAAACGAGCGGATTCAGCTGTCAAACTTGCCATACATCTCCTGATTCTTTTATCTCCCCTATCTTCTTTTACAGCGATATAAGGTACAAATTAAATAACAAATTTTGGTAACGGTTTTAAGTGCATTTTTCAAATTAGGGATGCCAGCGTGACCTAGCTGATATAAGGAAATAAAGCAAACGAATCGAATACACTATTTCAGTAAGTAGGAATGAAAGAAACAAACGACCAAACTTAACTTAACTTAACTAAAATTTACAACTTTAAACCGTTATAAAAAATAATTGAGACTTGGGATTTTTCTAATATTATAGTATCTTGTTAAGACATATGCGAATATACTTAAGTAAAATTTTCAGCCATAAAACACAAAACTGCCAATTCTATCAAACTTTATATAAATAAAACCGAGAATTTTATGAAATATTCAAAGTTCTACATTTTGTAGAAAAATTAACGTAACGACTCCAAAATTTTATCACGTATATATGTGATACCTATGTACCTACGTAAATACCCAATAAAATTTTTAAGTCCCTAAGTTTACATATTGAAATCTAATTTGTCGAAATTTCAATTTTCGTGAAAAATGCCGTTTTTCGTCATTTTTTGTCATTCTTCCAATCGCATAGGGTCAATTTTGAGAGATTCGAAAAATGACTTAAATAAAGTACCAATAACATCCACTTTCCAACAGGAAACATATCCTATTCGTGAAAATCGGAGCATTATTTCGGGTAGAAAAAGTGTCTTCAGAATTCAGATAAAAAAAAAAAAAAAAAAAAAAAAAACAGACACATCATTGTAAAAACAATAGACTTTTCGCTTCGCTCAAAATCTAAAAGTTAGGAATTATACATTAAAAAAGATATATGTAATAAATTATTTCTTTAAAAAAAAAACACACAAATCGCATATATTTGAAACAAAATTAAAATATATATTTTAGATTTTTAGCGAAGCGAAGACATTTTTTCGACCCGAAATATACCGATATACCGACGAAAATTTTGACAAATTCAATAACTCGAGAAATTTTGAACTTGACACTTAAAATATTTTTTTGTGTGTTCACATAATTACTTTTTATACATGATGAAATATTAGAACCGTTACGTTAATTTTACTACAAAATAAAGAACTTTGAAAATTCCCTAAAATTCTCGCTTTTATCTATATAATGTTTAATCAAATTGGCAATTTTTGGCATTAAAGTCTGAAAATTTTACTGAAGTATACTCACATATTACTTAATATGATGCTTAAATATTAGAAAAATCACAAGTCTCAATTTTTTTATAGCTCTTCAAAGTTAATATTTTTAGTTTAAATGAAAATCTTGGAATCCATACAAGTATTCTTCTTATTATTTCTCAATTATTGTAAAAGTAATAATGATTAATAAAAAAAGACATTAAATTTTTGAAAATTCTATTAAAACATACTTACATATTAGTTAACGTAGTTTAAAAATATTAGAAAAATCTCAAGTATCATTTTTTTCTTTGTTGGTATATAAAGTTGAAATTTGAATAATCAAATAATAAAGTATTTATATGGATTCTTCATATTGTATTTCAATATTTTATAATAATGTTAAATTAAATAGACAAAAAAAATTTGATTGAAGCTCAAATACATGTTACTTAATTTAATTTAAAATACCTAATTGTAAATATTACATTTACGATTTTTTTGTAACTGTTTACAGTATTTAGGTAACTTATTTAGGGCTTTATGATAAATTATTTATCTTGAATGTAGAGACTGATAAATATAAATATTTTAATTAATATACATATATTATCTGATGAACTTCGCTCAAAATCGTATTTCCGAATGTAATGATTTGTCATTGCATATAAATTTTAATCAAAATTCAACACTTTCCTCTTTAGACCTGTATCCTTTCCACAGCAGTATCAGCTTTTCTTTTTCATTTTAAAATTTTTTTAAATTTTATAATGAAAAACTAATTAAATTAAAAATTTTCAACTAAATAACAGATGAACATTTCAGGTAATTATATATTTTATAACTATTAAATATTTATAATAATAAAAAAAATTAGCAAGATCGCATAATGTACAAATATTTTATTTAACATGGTACCCTTGAAAAAGTAGTTAATACGGAAAAGTTAAAAATTATTCCGGAATAACTACTCTGAAGTCTAAAACAAAACAAGTATATATAAAAAGAAAATAATGTACTTTACTGGATATTTTTTATTTTTTTAAATAAATATTTACATTGAATCTATAGAACACATAAATTATGTTATATATATCAAATCGATTAAATGGAAAAATATTATGTATAAATCATCTATCTTGACCATTTCAATAATATTTACTAAAAATATATATTAATTGGTTAACACAAATCTTTCATATCAATACGAAGATCATTTTAAAAGATAATATACTTTTGTAATGAAATATTAAACTGATACATTACAAATATAAGATTTATTAATTTAATATTGATTTTTAAAAAATGTTTAAACCTATATTATGAATTTTGCATAGGTACTTACGTAATCCATTTAAACGAGTTAATACAAATTATAATTTTAAAACGAGATCACTTATAATACTGCTTTACTAAAATATTTTCATAATTTCATAACATTCATTTGTTTATAATAATTAATATTATTTTGCTTTTACTTTTACTTTGAAACTTTATTAACAAATAATTCAAAATTTTAAAAACAGCTTGATTTTTTTATACATATTATATTGTATGCTGTTTTAATAAAATATTTATAATTCAATATTAATATTTAATATTCATAAAATATAATTAGTTTGTAAGATAAATTAATAATAAATAATAGATGCAATTTTAATTTATTACATTGTAATTTTGATTTATTTATAGTTTAATTTGGCGGAAGACAATATTTTCTTTCATTATCTATTATAAATTATTTTATATTACTAATAATATTATTATATAATAATCTCTAAACAAAGAAATAACTAATTATCGTTAATCACAGTACATCAAAATAATATTAGACCTGTGTTTATAAATAAGTATTTTAAATACATAAACATAATACTATAATACATAATACATAACTACATTAGTATCATACATGCCTAACAATTCAAACCTAATAATTTGTTTACTAACAATAAAAGCATAATAAAACAAACATAAACAATATGATAAAGTGTATTAAATATTCGTTTTGACTAATGATCATATTAGTATAAAATATTAAGAAAAAAAAATGTGTCATTGACATTTATTATAATATGTGTATTCGATATAAAAGTTAGATTGAATTACTATAACGAGATATTCTGTCGTGATTATTTTTTTATACGTTTAATTTATGAAAAGCCTGTGATAAACAAAAATGCTACAGTTTAGTTTACGGACAAAAAGAAATATGCAATTCAACCAAATTCCCTTGAACTAAATTCGTGGCGAGAAATATTATAACAGGAAAATGAATTAGTATGGTACCTACTATGTTATTAACCTTGTCTGTTATTATTGTGTAATATAATATTATTAAGACGCATCTTTTTGGACGTATAGGTATTATGATATAAATAATATACTATATTCATCAATTTTATTTTACTTAATCATTTGCGGCCGAGACATATAGTAATTACTGAATTATTAACGTAGGTAGGTAGGTAATTGATTTACTCAACTTATTATAATTATAATTATTGTTAGGAACAAAATTGATTTAATTGTACAATTAACTGTGGTTGCTCACGTCAAGGCTTGATTATATTTTATACGTATAATATAATATATGATATAACTATATATTATTCCGAAAACAAAACATTAAAATACAATTGATAATTTGATAGTTATAATCATGTTTTATTTCCTCCTCGATTAATGGGAATTTTTTAGATTCACTTCTTTCATCTTAGTCATGATGTTAAAACATAATTTGAAATTCAAGTTACATAAACTTTTCGCAAACGACCACACGTTTTTTCGACTCAGGATAATGGAAGCCTATACTGATCAATGTTTTATTTAGGTAGATACCTACGTGAAAAAAATTTAATAATGTATAAATTTAAAATGATTAAAAAAACTGTCTACTTATCCAAACGCATGTAACCAATCTGAAACCGGTTTGCCCCCGTTTGCCCCAATTACACCGATAACTTTTCGAAATTAAAAATACTAAGTATGTAGGTATGTGTAAATTTATAATATCTATGTATTACCTATACATTTATACCGGTATGTGCAAGGTTTTATTAGTTAAAATAATAAGTATCTGATTAAATTACAATAAACATATGGGAAATGTTTAAAGGTCACATTGAATCTAGTGAAAATGTATGCATAATAATAACTTTTATGTATATATTTTGTAGTATACATAGTTTTATAATAATTAGAATGATTTTTTTCTCTGATAACTTTATGCGCTAAAAACGTGCTATAACAACAATTGAATACGATTTTTAACGCAAAATGTTAACGTCAAAAATTCGAAATCTATCATTATACGCTTTATCATATTATTAAATTTATATCCCCAATGGGCCATAATGATAACACAGTTACCTATACAAATGTTAATTAAAGAGTAAATTTAAAAAACTTAATACTTTTTTACAACTTTATAAATGCATGCAACTAATTAAATCAACATACCTAAACGCTATATCGTGTTATAAATGTATAATAATGTATAAATATAACACATTAAATGCTTAAGAAAAATTAACTATTCGATAACGAATTCAACCTATTGATAATAGTATTATAATTGTGATTATAATATATAATATATATTTGGAAGGTATAAAACTCCAAGTACGTTTATAAATCATGAGACAAGAAATTAAATTTTTTTCAAATAAGTTACTACATAAAAACGAGAATTTTAACGAGCTAAAATTATTCTGTCTATATGCAGCAGTTTAATTTATATACCATATTTGCATTTATTCTATGTAATAAACATTCATTGCAATTATAATATCGTAACCGTGACTCGTGTTAGAAATACCGGCTCGTCTATAAACTGAAACTAACTGTGGACATATTATTTTATACGCATCGGTAGACATTCCTGATGTCACTTTTCTGCTGCAGTTGTGATTATTTATTCGTTAACCAAAACAAAACAAATAACTACACCAAGCTAGAGAAGAAGAAAACCACGCCCAAAACTTGTGCAACACTTGAAATTTGGGTAGATGTAGTATATTAATTATTGTCATAAAACGATATTTTATACTCGTATTATAAATTATTATAAGCGGTTTATAATTAGCTCTCATTGTTATATATACTTATATATTACCACCTTCGAACCGCGCACGTGTTAAGTACTGCAATTTACATATTATATATGAGTGTGTATTATTGTACTATTGAAATTCAAAGAGTGCAAAATTTTAACATTTGTGCATTTTTTCTGTAGTTTAGTGCAATTATAACCAATTTAATGGAATTATGTTAGGTAGGTACATAATATTATCGTCTCGGTAATCGATGGTTACAGCCGTGGTTAAAATTTGCAATCACGAAAATATAATATTATTATAGGCATATGAACTTTCTCTACACGAACTATTAACATAATACAATAAAATATACTATTATTATATTATATTTGAGGGACTTACGTGATACCAGATTTGAGATTTTTAATCGATTTCCATTGGGCGATTTCGTGTTTGGACGGCGGCCGATCATCCTGCAGATGCAGAGACGACAAGTCGGCCAACGACGAATGCGGCGTGTGTGGGCGTCGCAGGGACAATGGAGTCGTCGAGTCATTGCTCGTCGCGGTCGTCGTTGGGGTTAGAGCCGCCATCGGTTCCAGTTGTATGCAAAAACCGTCATCGTCCGCGTCGTCCGAGTCTTGTTCCGCTGCCGCCGCGGCCGCTTCGGCATCGCCGCCGTCATCGTCCACCGACGGCGAAAACTTGCTGTTGGCGGCCGCGAACGCCCTGAGCTCAGACAACACGAACCGCCTGGAGTTTCTACGCTGTTGTAGCATAACGGCCAGGACAATAGTGCCGATTTACGCGTACAATATATTATAAAATTATATAATTTATAATAATATACCCGCGATTTGTACTTATATATACATATATTATTATATAGTAGTGGACGTAATGGACGATGTGTCTCGTATACACAATTCCGTAGGCCGTAGGGTATAGATATAGATAAACAACGGACCGCAAATAATAAAATAAATATAATAAATGCACGGCCGCCGCTCTGCGGCTGGCTATACTTTCTGCTGGTCGGCGTGTATGATTCAATCGCACGACGAGGACGATTTTTGTTACAGCAGCGATTATCGTGCGGCGGCGGTGGTGGTGGCTTCGGTAGTGGTGACAGGCTAAGCCGATTGTTGGTTCCAGCGGCGGTGGTATTAGTATAATATTATGAAGTAATAATAATAATAATAATAATAATAATAATATAGTACGCGGGAAATAAGAATTTCTTCACGCCGCCGTCTTCGGCCTGTTTATACAGTTCTTCGTGGAGGTAAACCGCGATCGTTATAATTTATACACAAATCCTCGCGCCATATACTTACAGTATGATATTAATATCATTATAATGTTCGTGCAGTAATTATAATTATTGTGTTGACGCCGTCGTTTTCAATATCGTGGTAATAAGTGTATAATGTTATAATATCATAATATTCATAATATTGGTCATTGGAACATTTGCAGTAGGTATACGTACGCTTTTCGCGTTAATGACTGGCCGTAATGTGATGGAAGTTAAAATTTATAATTATTATTTATTAATAACATGAAATGTATAATATAATATTATAATATAATATAGTAAAATAGTAAATAATATAAATTAAACGTATAATGTCCGTGGTGTTATTAAACCGAAGACAATATTATTATACTTATCAAAATAATATTTTACAATATAGTTAACGTATATGGGTAAACATCATGACGTGTAACGTTAATATAACGCGTATGATATATATTATATATATTACAGAAATGTAGAACGTAACGTAAAATATTACGAGCACGACGACGAAGGGGATATTCGACGTCTCGACGATGCCACGCGAGCGACACACAAGGCCAAGGTTCCTCCTCGTATATTATATTACATTATTATACCGTAGTGCCAATACGGTGCTAAATTGCTAATGGATAATATTATATTGTGTATTACACTTAATTAACGGTACAATTATAATATTTTATTTGTTATTACGCACACGAACAATACGTGTGAAATATACGTAGAAAATACACGCGAAATACCATAAACAATACAAATATATGAAGCGCATTATCGTGACGGTCCGCGTGTTAGATAACAATAAATAATAATATAAATATTATAGTAACGATCAATTATTAATAATAATAAAAAAATATTTATTTAGTATGCGTTAATAATTATTTATACTATACGCATTGAGTATTATATTACTATATTATTATAATATATGACATAAAATTTTAAATCGTTCCATTATACAATGGTTATAGCCTTATTGGTATAAATATAAAATATTAATTGAATGAGAGAATAGAAGAAATAATATTAAATAGAAAAATAAATATACGATTGGAATACTAATACATATATGTATAATATTATATATTATATAATATGCTATATTATGTATGTATAATTTAATCGACGGCGGTTATAATTTACTATTTACACACCAGGAATGCGTAGTACAACAAAATACAATATAAGCCGGTTAACCGGTATAAGCCGAAATACTAAACGCACGTTTTGCGGTCGACGATAACACACGGGGAGATACTTCAACGATCGCCGGACGAAACGACGCGAAAATGCTACAGTTCGCGCGCGTATAATAATAATAATATCATACTTGAGAGAAAAATATAGACCGTAAGTAGACGTAAGTATTAGTAGAATAATATTGTTTAGTATGTGCGATATCCAACCAACAACGTTTATTAGCAATTACGTTTCGATAATATCGCTTATTAATATATTGAGACTATGTACTAACAATATTGTAAATAAATATAATAAATTAATAAAATTCTGAAAAACAGTACCTACTAAATAATAGGTGTTAAAGTTAAACAATGACGCAGATATTGACCTGTCATATTATTACTGATACAAGTATGCTACAACTACTATTACTACTATTAGGTTCTAGCATGTAATATCCTCATGAAAAAATGAATCGTACCTAACTATGTAAAATACGAATTCTAACACACGTTTTAGTTGAATAATGAATAATGATATAATATTATATTAATAATATGTTGTAAATGGATATTTTTTTAGTACTTTTTTTGTATACACAAAGCGAAATTATAAATAAGAAAATATACGTCAGGTTTATATTATAAAAAAAGAAGAGTAATAATTTATTGTTATACACACAATTATACAGCAGTAAAGCAAACACAAGTAGGTATTTATGTATTACATGTAAAATGTATATAAATACGCATCATTACGTTAAAATAATGGTCAAAATTTAGACTGTATTTACTGCAAGAAAAAATAAGCTCACCTTCACTATATTATATATTAATATATTATATACGTATAATAAACTACGACAAATAATTGAAGTACTCAATTTTTTCTTTTGCCAAATAATGTGTTAAAACGTTAGATTATTACAACTATTATACTCGTATATCGAATCAAATCAAATACAAATAGTTTTTTATTTTTTGCAAAATAAATATATATAAATAAATATTTTCCTACGTTTTAATGTCTTATAAAAAAATTTCAGAACTTAGAATTTAAAAATATTGTAACTACTAGTACAATACATACCCAACTGAAATTAAAATTATATTTTAAAGATTATTATACGTCAAATTCTAATCATAATATTGTTAAATAATGTTCCAAAATACCTGTAAATTACAAATTACAATATACCTAATATTACGAGTATTATTATGAAACGCATAAATCCATTAATAATTATAATTAATATTTTTTTTATACTTAAAACACCTAATTAAAGATAATAATAATCTTTCTAGAATTCTAAGACTATAATAATGGTTAATGTAAATACGAATAATATGAATATTAAATGAATTAGTATGATAAATCATTCAGTAATACTCTATAGGTTACATAAATAAATAATTTCAAAAGTAATGGTATAAAGAACATTATACACTTATTGTTTATAGTTGTATAGACTACTGTATTGAATAAGCCAAAAGGTTAGGCGTTTTATCAATAAATCAATTTATTATTATATTATAATTAACTTCGAAAATAAATTAGAAGCGTATTATAAATAGTTTAATAGTCAATAAATGTTTGTTAAAAATATTATTATTAATATTAAACACACTTAAAAGTTAATTGAAAAACTTATGCATTTTAGAGAATATTATAAACATTTTTAAGTACTTATTCTATATTTTATAAATAATAACTAGAAAAAACAATATACGTAACTAGGTAGGTACTTAATACTCTGTAAAATAATATAAACTTTATACTTTTCTAAAATTAATTATTACAATTTTAAACAAATTTATCTATAAATAAGTAATTAATATAGTCGTAGGTTCCAACTAGACGGATGCACGAGTAATTTGTTTCTTTATATATAATTTAATTACCTTATTTCAATAATAATTGTTTTGTAATAAAAATAAAATAAAATATTATTACATAAAATCGAGTAGATAACTAAGTGAAGAATTACTTTACACATTTTATAATTCCCAATGTCCTATTATATTCCTTTTGGTAAATAATTTCATATGTTAAACCTGTTTCACACGACAGCATTTCTATTACAAAATGACAATTGACAGTAATCATACAATATACAGAAATGTAAACAATTAATCATACGTCTACTGTTATATAAATATTTCGCTATAAATATGTCACTTGAACTTTTAATATTTGTTATTAATTAAGCGTCAAGTTTTCATAATTTTTTATGATTATTAGGTTAAACATTTATAACAAAATGAATTATTAGTGGTGTCATTAAAATCATAAGTACCCCATATGCCTAGTGCGTTCTTAGAGGGTTTTATAATATCTTAACTCAATCTCTATGGAAATAACAATGAATCATTACATGTTATCAGTTTAAAATTAAGTTTCGTATTAATTAAACTTATCTAAAATACTAAGTATTTTCATGTTTGATACTTCCTTGAGTGGATTTAATTAAAATAATTCCCCTCCCCAATAAAATATTTTAAGTATACATCTAAAAAAGTACTCTATGATTTTTCAATAACTTGGGCACCTATGCATATAGTAATATCCAATAAAAAAAATATTAAAGAGCGATGTTATTACAAATTATTTATATTTCTATGAATATAATTTCGAAAAAAAAAAAACAATATGTTTTATTCAAATATTAATGTAATAAAACTACTCTTATACATATACTTTTCAATCGATTTTAACTACAACCTAATTTTTTTCATTATTGATTTAAATCATATTTTAGTAAAAAAAAACAAAACAAACAAATCCAGTTCTCGTCTATAGTAATTATAAGTAGGTACTCAGTAATATATATTTAGATTATTTATTTTTAAAAGACGATTTCTATTTAAAAATTATACTCTAGATATGTACACTAAATATACATTATATTGCTCATCATTTTATCAATATTTTAATGATTTACAGGTAAATTAATTATTAATATTATAAAAATGTTATTAAATAAAAATAATAATTTCAATAAAAACTAATAAATTAAATACCTTAGCCGCTTCCTCCGCTCCGTTAAGCCAAACATATTGTTATAAGAATTACTATTTGATGATACACCCATACGTGATTCTTTTTGTAAAGGAAAAAAATCAGTATTTTCGTGTTTCTCTTCTTCTAAAGCTCTCATCAAATCTCCATTGACGAGATCAGGAGGGGTCTGATCAACGCCATCTTCATCACCAACAATAAAGTTCACACCACCACTTGTTTCGGAACTCATCTTATCATCAATTACAACACCTTCTTCAAAGTTATTGCAATCTGTGCTCTCTATAATAATAAAAGAAAAATAATTTAATTATTATTTACTACTAAATATACAGTTCTAATTAAAATATAATCTAATACCTAGTTCATTCTTTATCAATATTCATTATTATAAGGGCAAAAATTACAATATTACATCGATATCTATAAATAAGAAATAATATTTTATATGAAAAAAAGATAAATGTAGTATTAACAAAATTGATACGTGTATATAAAGATTATATTTAATAAACTATACTATAATTAATATTCATAGTCAAAAGTTCAGTAACAATAAATATTCAATATTAAATTAATACATTATTAATTATAACCAAAATATAGACGGTACTGATTAAGTAACAATAGAAAAGTACAACTAAACCTTTATTAATTATATAGTTAATATGTTTGTTTAAAAACTACCTATACAATTTACATCATTCTTACATTAAATACGCATAAACGTCAAACTCATATGTTTCAAATAAATGTAAAGGTAGAAGTTATACATTAAATACAAACATTTTTTTAATTAATTTTTTACTATTTTTATAATAATCTTTTATTTAAAGTTATTTTATTTTTCATGTTAAATCGATTTAAAACCATGTTTAATTAACCTTTATTTAATATTTAAATTATTGTAATTATAAATTAATAAAATTTAAATTATAAATTAAATACCTATACGAATATTAAATTGTAAATAAATATAATACACATAATATTTGCTATTTTGACATTGCAAATTTTTAATATAATAGCACTTATTCGTTTTTATATTTAATAAAATTGACAATCGTGCCAAGGTTAAAATAACTATAAAATTAACTGATATCTCGGAAAGAAAGATTCAAACTACTTAATTTTTATCAGTTGTTTTTAATGTAAATATAAATTTATTGATTATACAAATTTTCTATTTATATTGTTAACACAAATTTTATGCACATAATATAGACCATTTTTATTCAAAATCTATATGTTTTTCAACTGATAAAATACAACACAACATTAAAGGTTTTACATCGTGAAAATAAAACTTATTAGGTATATTAGTATAAAAATAAATTAAATTTTATAACGTATTAGAATAAATTGTGATTTTATGATAAACAATCTATTCTAAACCTAAAATACAGTAATATGCCATAAAATCGCTTTCACTATACCTATTATAGTATTATATAATTATACATATAATGAATTATAAATAATTAAACTATCATTTTTTCATCTTCAAAAAAAATTAATTTATAGGTACAGTTAAACACATAGGTATTAATTTTTTTTAAAAAGTTTGAAACGTATCTACTTTTTTAAATTTAATCTTGCAAAAATAATATCATTTCTATTTGACAAAGGTAAATAATATAATTTCAATATAAGAAATAAAAACAATAATACTTTTAGTATTATGTTTTATAATTTATATTAGTATTTAAACTAACCTGAAGTCAAATATGTCGAAATTTCTAGTTCGGGTTCTTCTAATACATTTTCACCCGTAAAAAACACTTTTATAGCATGGAAAATATAAATCAAATATTCACGAGCAATACAAAAAATGAAATAGAACATTTTTAATCTATTGTTATATATAAAATATACCCATTAATAAAAATAAAACATTTTAATAATCAATCAAATTTATCAAATATATTCACCCTTGTCACAGTGATGTACAATCGAGAGCGTTCGGCCGTTTTCTCATGAGTAAGCACGAAACGATACAATATTATACAAAATTCTCAACAGTAAAAAAAATTGTTTCCTGAATATTTATTAATTTTTAAAGGAATATGGAATAAACTTAATAAGAAACGCCAATGAATTTAATGAAATTACTGACACAAGATTTTAGATTATTTTATCGCATAGAATTCTACACTACTCACAGTTGCCACTCGATATAGGTAATAATTAATAATATAATTTCAACTAAATTTGAATCAAGGGAATAAACCTGCTGTTAACTAGAATACATATTTAACCTTGAGATGGTGTATACTATACATCATCGAAGAGGTTCAACTTGTTCTATTCGAGGTGGTTTGGCTTTGGATTAAGGATTTCCAGTTTAATAAACTAGTTGGTTCAAACTTTTGACAAATATGATATCAGACCAGAAAATTTTAAAACCGGCATAAATTCGTTATTGACAAACGTATAAATTTGAAATAAAATCATATCAACTTTATATTTTAAAATTATTTTTGAAAATTACGAAGTTGTTAGGTATATGTACCTACATATAATAATGTTACATATACTGGCATTACAACATTAAAGTTATTATTGAATTTAAAAATAATACAATTTTCTATTATTTTATAGTTTTCATGTTTTTTTTTTTTTTTTTCATAAAATAAAAATATAAATGTTTACCATTTCAATATATTTTACATTTCATTGCCAATTATATAATTATTATTATATGTAAATAATATTTAAATAGTTAATTATTTGAAACAACTTAATTTTATTAATATATATAATTTATATTTGTAATTGTCAGAATAGAAAAATAACTTATTAGTTTATTATATTTTTATTTTTAAACAACACTGTTACAAAATTTTAAAATATGATACAAAATAATTTTTAAAAACTAAATAAATAAATAAACATTTTATATTTTAGTATTTGTAATGAAGTTAAAAAAAAAATTAAATGAATATAAAAATTTACTTTCTTATTAAACTAGTATTTATAATTTAGTAAAAAGAACTGATCAGATATTGTATAGTAGTAAATATGAAACATAAATTAGTTATTCCAGTGTTCTTTTCGATAATTATCATCATTATCCAGTATTAAAATTTGTAATCGTTAATCGTTATAATATTTTTATAACGTTTTTAATTAAAAATTAAGTGTGATTAAAACAATAAATTATAATAATCATTATTGAAACTATTTTATCTTAACACGAATTAATTATAACAATTATATTATTCCTTGAATAAAATATATAATATTTATCTTATTAAAATATATTGATTATTTATACATTAAATTATTATACGAAAAACAAAATATATTATTAACTGTTTTTCATTAATTTTATATAATAAATGATCATATTTTCCTATATATTATTACATTAAACACATACTAATAAATAATAAGTAATTATTATTAAATTATAATATATATTTAGGAAATAGCAAAAAATAAAAATTTAATATTAAAACATAGTTAAAATTATTCATATACCTACCTATATTATAAAATGAAATAAACTTTTATTTTGTCTAACATAATTTTCTATATAGAAAAAGATAATAAAGATATTTCAATAATTTAATAATGATGGTACGTAATTAATAAATACGTAATTGATTATTTTAATGTATGAACGCTCCCTAGTAAAAGTAGTCATATATATTATTATTTATTACGGATCATAATATAAAAAAGATTACGATTTTATCATTAAATAATTATCAGTATTATATATTATAACTTATTAATGAAGAAAGAAGTCAATTGATTATAGAAATAATAAATACATAGTTAAACTAAATAATTAAAAATTCAACATAATACTCTGATATGAACACGATATAACTAAAAAATAAAAAAACCTGCAGTAATTTTTATATAAATTCATAGTTAAAAATTATATTTATTTATATGGCAAATGTATTGAAACAATTGAGATTATAATCAATTTATTTTTAAAAAAAAAAACTGAGAAATAATAAATTTTACCTGCATTTTATACAACAATAAAATGAAGTTCGATAAATTAATACGTTACCTAAAGCTCAATTATTAAATTTACGAAACAACGAATTCATTGGGGAGCACTTTAGTTTAAAGAAACATATGTAAAACTAAACTACAGTAGGTTTAAGTTGGTAGACATAATAAACGACGTTTATTTGACCTTTTGCACTTTCATACAATTATGCCACTATATAACTAAACGAAGGAGTGTTACTACTAAAGCCGTATGTTTGAGTTTGAAATTGAATATTTTAAGCAGTGTATATAATAAAAATTAATAAAACAATAAGACAATATTATTTTTTATAAATACTTAAATATTTAACAATTAATTTATTCTTGTTAATTTTATTCTCATTATAAAATAATTACTGAAAATAATAAAATTAACATTAAATATTTAATCACATAAATATTTTTATTATTATTATTTTAATATATATTTAATTCATAAAAGATATTTAAAAATAACTTCCTATTTATAAACATAGTTTTTTAAATATTTTTGTGTTTTTAATATGAATACAATATACAACAATAATGTCTAAAATCACCGTACTAAGTATAGGTAATTTACTATTTTAAAAAAATATTTATTTAATATATAATTTAATTAAATATATATGCACATATCAGATTTATTTATAATACTTATATAATATATTTACTCGTATAGTTCGTAAACAAAAATATATACAATTTTCCCATATAATTACACAATTTTTTCGAAGAAATTATAGTTTGCAATGATGAAATATTAATAAACCATCCAATGCGGACATGAAGTACAAAATCGAAAATATTTATGGATAAAGTATGAAATTTTTGGAGTAGTACTATCATTACTTACTCCAAAAATGATTTAAAAACAAAAATCAAAAATCATTTGCTTTTTAAAATTTACAATTTAATAAAACCGAAATTTAAATTATTGTAATATTAATTGAAGTTGGTTTTATTTTTTACGTAAAATTACTAAAATCTTTTTGATTCACTAATAGACATTTTCTATACATTCTATATATTCTATTTATTATAAGTAGGTATTAGAAGTATAATTATAAGGGAAACCTTAGGGATGTGCACTAAAATAAAATCTATACACTAAAAATTAAAACGCGATAAGTAATTAAAAAATATAGTTTATAACTAACTAAAAATGAAATTATCTAATAAAATTAAAATAATTATTCTAATAATACACAATAAATTTAAATATTTCATATATATATTACTAAAATATGAAATAAAATATATTGAAAAAAGAAATAACTCATAATATTATATTGTAATAATGTAGAAAATAATGGTATAAAAATAGAATAATAATATCGAAACCTTCTCTGAGGTTTCTACGTCATTATTAGACCATAATATAGTATTCAATTCACAGTGTATGATAAATATCAAACAACTGATTACACACACTTTGGCAAATAATTTATATAATTATAGTTCAAGTAATGGTGTTCATTTAAAAAAAAAAAACAACAACAAGAAATATGATAACCCATAGTCTACTATCTACCAAACAACTAATTGTATACATAATAAAATAAGTATTAATAAAATCTAGTCTCTACATACAAGATACACATAATCTAGTTTAATTTTAAAAATATTTCGAATTTTATTAAATTTATGGCCCTAAGTTTAGGTTAATAATGACTAATACGTTAATTTTCAACTAAAACTTCAAATTTTAAACATAAATCTTAATCAATAATATTAATACACAAATCAAATTTTAAATGCTAATAAAAATAATTGTTTAAACCATTAAATATAGGTAAATTATATGAACTTGAAAACTTTTATTTTTATAGATTTTACTATCTATATTATATTTAATAAACTCGTATACTTAGTTAATTATAAAACCTTATTTATTCAAAAAGAAAAGTTGATAGAAATCAAAAATATTTCATATAAATTCACATGTAATATAATTATTTATTTATCTTAAATCTTAATTAAGGTGATGTATTAAATAATGTTTTAATAATATCTTTATTTTTAAAGCACTTTTTTAAATTTTATTCGTAAAATAAAAATTAATTATAAAATAATATATGATTTAATTTCTATTTAATCTGATTTTTACCATTCATTTTAATTTAATACAGTAATATACAAAATAATTTAACATTTTTATTAATTACTTAACTTTAGCGTTTTTATTCTTAATAATATAATTATCTATATAATATAATTATAATATTGATTATCTCTATTATACACGAATTACGCGCAATAAAATAATATTTTTTTGATTTATTAAATTTAAAGTTTAAAATTTTAAATGAAATTCAAGTATTTTTAATCACAATAAATTTATTATCCAATCATTTTTTATAAAATTATAAAATTTTGAATATGTTATGAACATTGAAAATTATAAATGATAATATTATTAAATATCTCAATTAGAAAATTTAAAAATTAAGCTAGAAAATTTTTTTAAATATTATACGAGAGTTATTAATAATAAAATATTTAAATATGTATTTATAATTTTTCAATTATAAAAATTAATATATTATACACATATAAAAAAAAAATTGCACATGATTATCAATCAACTTCAATCAATTATAATTATTATATTTATAAACATATATAATTTCTAATTATTATTTATTAAATTTTTATACGTTATTTATTTTTAAAGCTGTTTTGCTAAAGTCAGTAAAAAATGTAAATAATTTTAAAGTTATAAATATACTTTATTTATACTAAATAGGACTATTGTTATATATAGTACAAATTAATCGAAAATTTACGTTATTAATTCCCAAAAATAGTAAAAATAATAATCTTATATTATTCTCATTTTATGTCTCACCAATAACTAATTATTAATTATTAATTAATTACTTACTAATTAAATAAATTGTATATAATATAATCTATGGATAAATTATAATAATAAAAAAAATTTACCAATAACCAATTCGTCATATAAATCGATTATATTGCAAAATCATAATTTTTACAGTTTTATAAATAAATATAAGTTTTATAAATTTTTATAAATACTTCCAGAAAATATTAGAATAGATTATTGTACACAATAAATTAATACTAATCAATACAAAACAAAATATGGATGTATATTTTTCAATAATTTAGATTTGTATTAATACACTAAAAATATTAACTTTAAAGTCAATAATAATTGTATTAATTATAAATACCTTAATACATGTAATATAATGTCATATCGATATCATAATTAACGAAGTGATCAATTAATAAAAACAAATGTTGTTAATTTGCAATAATACTTTAGTACTTTTAAAAGTAGATTTTAGCCTACGATTTATATGATACTCGCACATTTTGTGTAACATAATTATTAACCAAATCATATTGTTTTCGTTAAATATATTCGAAATATTAAAATACATACCTAATATAGTAATACTTAATTACAAAACTCGTATATTATTTGAAGTTAAATTAAATTAAAAATTACCATTTAGTTATAAGAAAAATAAAAATAAAAATTTTTTGTTCGATTTAATATTTTTTTTTTTTTTATTATTATTATTATATTAATTCCACTTATTTTCTGTAATATATACTGTCTAATTATCTATTGTCTAGTTATTATAAATATATTAATAAAAATTATTTTAATAATTAAAACTCTTTTTCATAAATCATATAATTATACATAATTACGCATTTTTAATTAATTTAAAATTTAAAATTGTAAAATTAAAATTTATAATTATAATTATAATATATCCTTACCCATTTAATAAAATGAAGTAGAATGATGATACACTAATTAATATATTTCTTAAATAGCATCACTTAGATACATCAAAAATAAAAACAGAAACAAGTACCTCCGAGCTTCGTAACAAACTTCGATGTTTCTAAATATGAAAGGTCATAATAGGTAATAATAAATGATATCATAATGATCATTGACTTTATCATTAAACTCGTAGAGGTCGTAAAGAAGGGAATCAAAGTCACCCGATTTATCAGTTATGAACAGTACATGTATTAGGTTTTTCGTTTTTTATGACCTTATAATATGATGAACCTTTAGTCGCGTTTTATAACTAACAATAATATACATTATTCTATTATTTTTTTTCATATAAAATACGAATCTTTGTTTTCACATTTCATTATGTTTTTAGAATTTACCAGTATTACCTGTATAATTCAATTTGCTATTTTAATAATAAAAGTAAAAACAAATTAAAAATATATATATATAAATTCCAATCTTTGTTTTTTATAAAATTAAATTATGATAATATTGTAAACTTTTAAAAATTATTTACACAATTAAATTTTTTACAATTACTAATTAGTAAATAATTATTAAAAAGGCTTGTGTATTAAATTGTATTATAAAATAAAAACTATTTCCTACTATATTATACAACCATATTTAATTATTATTAAAGTAAATTTTATTATATTACAGTTAATTTGAATATAATACATTTAAAACATCGAAAAAAAATCATAGTCAGAAAATAATTTTTAAGAGCAATAAAAAGTTTAATATGAAATTCGCATTAATAAGATATTAATGCACAATTTATTATCTTCATAACTAGCATACAATACAACAAACTAATACTAAATAATAAGTAAAACACGATAATTGAAACATTTAAATTAAATTTAAAGCATGCACCTTTATAAAATCTCAGATAAATACTGATAGTACCTGTCTATTAGAAAAATTAAAAAAAAAATCATTTTCAAGTAACTAATATAACATCAAATTTATAAAATACTTGAAACAATAAAAGTAATATCGGTTTAGTTGAATTTATATTTTAAAATGCTATCATACAATATTTTGCAAAATGAATATGTTACTCTTTTAATTATTTTTTTTCTTTAAATTTAATATTGCCTAACTACAAATTTACCATAAATACCATATTTTTTGTTCTGTTTGATAAATTTGCGGTAATACACATTAGCCCAATAGAAACAGCACATTATATACTGGCAATCTGACATCATATTAATCTTTATATACTTCTTTATTTTAATTACATTCCACTAGGCCCTATGTATATATCATAAAATTACTCATTGGTCATCAGAACCTATAATTGTGTGCAGTATCAAATACAAAATGTGCAATAATAAATAAATGTAATAGGGTGCAGTATATTTTATATTAAAAATAAAAAAATGTCTAGTTCTTAAACTGTATTTATTTTTATTATATTTAAAATATACTCGTACATATCAAAAATATTTAAAAAATACTATTTTTAAATCATTTATAAAATAATGTTTTATAGAAGGAAAATAATTAGTGTACAGTAGCAAAATGTAAAAAATTTAGGCACTGTTTGTCATTTTCAATGTATAATCATTAAAATTGTCAAGCAATATTAATATAAATCATTAATTTAATTTAATTAAATAAAAAATTGATAAACAAAAAAACAATATAATTCAAGGTTACTTGAATAATAACCTAGTAAGGTATTATTTTACAAATGTTAAAAGTCTCAATTATTATTAATATATATTAATATATTTACAGGGTGTAACAGGTTTATCTGACAATTGTAATAACTTTTTTTCTATTCATTTTAACTATTTATTTAACTTTTTTTTTTTTCAAATAAATACTGAGCCCTTGCGCTACAATACTGTCAATTTCAAATATTTTTTTGTACTTGGGAAACTCAAATTTGGATTATGAGTCCCAGTTATATTATTATTATTATGCTTTCATGGAAAAGTTAATCAAATCACCGACTATTTGATAGACCCGTACAATATTAATTGTACCTATAATTTTAGTAATTTAATTCATATTTTCAAAAAGTTTAAAAAATCATAAGAAATAAATGACCAAACTTTAAGAAGATATTTTAATACCATAATTTTTCTAAAAATCCGGTCTACAAAATGGCTATTTTGATTTTTTTTTTTAAATGGTAAATTAAATTTTAAATTTTCAAATTTGAGTTTCCCAAGTACAAAAAAATATTTGAAATCGACAGTATTGTAGCGCAAGGGTTCAGTATTTATTTGAAAAAAAAAAAAGTTAAAAAAATGAATAGAAAAAAGTTATTGCAATTGTCAGATAGACCTTTTACACCCTGTATATATTAATATATAAGTACAATAAATTATAATTTATAATTAAATGAAAAAATTAAACAATAGATATTACTTATAAATATTTAACTAAGATTAGTATCTAAATTTGTAATTTAAAAAAAAATATAATTACTGTAAACATATTATTCTGAATCTTTCGTAAAGTTACTAATACATAATATATTTATATTTTATTTTTATTTTATTTTTTTACGTATAATTATAATAAGAATATAATATACTGTGAAAAATATTTTTAAATATTATAATTTACTCTTTAAATTTTATATTTTTCTAATCCTTTAACATAATCTCTTTATATGTTTTATTATAGACTCATTTTCTAAGTTAAATTAAAAAGTATTGATGTTAAAGATAATAATATTATTCATAATTGACGTTCAATTCTTTGATTACATATTGAATCTTAGTATAATTTTAAATTTATATTTATATTAGATAAGAAAAAATAATGATGTAGGTACTATAAAAATTAAATTTTGTAACAGGCAATGCATTTCCAATGTAATCAAAGGTTAATATTAAATATTGAATAGAATTTAGACATTAACATTAGGTAGGTATTAAAATTTTGTTTGTTATGACTCATAAATCATATATATAATATTTAAAATGTTTGAAATTATTATATTATTACCTATAAAATAAATAAAATTTAAATTCAAAATACATAAAAAGCTCATACCCATATGACATACCTTTTTACTTCTAATTCATTACCTATTAAAAGAAAATTTAACTTTTTTTTTTTACATAAATAATATCTATATATATATTATTTTAATCTTTATTTTATACTAATTAGAAACTATATAGAGACTATTGTCAACTTTAAAAATGAATGTATAGGAAGAAAAGAATATAATGTTACAAAAATAAAATAATTTTTTTTAAATATATCATCCTTGCTACTTAGAAACCTGAATTTCCTATAAATTTGTGCCTATATTATAATATTATATAATATAAGAACTTAATGTTATTTTAAAAGTTTATAATAGTTAAAATTAAATATTATTTAAGATATTATTAAAGTAATTTTGAGAAATTAGTAAATTATATAGATATAATTTACTATATTGCTATTATAAATACTGGAATATTATATATTATAATATAAATATTCTAACAGAATATAAAAATTTATAAATTTCAAAAAAAAATAGGTACCTATTTTAAATCTATTTTCTAAAACAGAGACTATGTTTAATATGTACAATGTTTTTCTGCTTATACTCAAAATTAAGTCTTTCATTATCTTTTATATAATCAAAAATCCCTAAATCAAATGTATGATGTAAAAATAAAATATTTTTAACTTTAATCTTTATTAATGATTAATTTGTAGGTATGCATTAAAAATTTATTTATTAATAATACAACTTAATGGATAATTCATTCAATACACTAATTGATAAAGCTTAAAATTCAATTTCCATTTTTTATATTAAACCCTTGATTAAACGCTGGATAATAAAACACCTATTAATACGCTATATTTAATAATAATTTATTTTACTTTACAATCAATGTATTATTTGAATATTATTATATTAAATCATAGAATCTATTAATATTGTATAATTTTGTATACATACAAATTATAATAAAAAAAATTATTAAATATATACCTAATACCTACCTAAATAGGTATAATGTGTACGTATACATTATATATTGTTAATACTATTGTATAATAGTTATACATATAGTATACGATAAGTAATATTAATATTAGTACTATATATTACATAGGTACCTACATTATAACATATATTGATATATTACAAGAATCAATTATTATAACGTTAAAAAATAACATTAAAAACATATAATACCCACTACATTCATAACTATACATTTTAATAACCCTATTTATATTTGAAATTTGGAATGGAAATTATTGGATTTGTGTGTTTTTATTAAATTATTACTAAAATTTTAAAATATAATTTTATATACATTTTGGATAAATATTAAATAAATTTTAAATTATATATTAATATTCAATCCTTTATTTTGTTAATTTACTTTACCATAAGAAATCAATTAATGTTTTGAACTTATAGTAAGTAATATTTATTTTCAAAACCAATGAAAACTAATTAAAATTAAGATTAAATAGAAATATCATAAACAGGGCTCATAACTTCTAGCATTTGCATATTTTTTTTTGAGGGGTACTAGAGGTACCTATGTGAGCTATAAATTTGTTTCAGATTACCAAGAAGCTACATACGAAATTGTATGTTGCATATTTTTGCATATTTCAGAGTATAAGTGCTATTTTGCTTTTTTTCGCTTTTTTTGGCTTTTTTTGGCTTATTTTTAGATTTTTGCATGATTTTTTAAAAAAAAAAATTTAGTACCTATCCTAAAACATTTTTTCTTAAAAATAACAAGTAATTATAATCATATTAATGGTTCATATTAGTAATTAATTCGTGTTAATTAATTTTTCTTTTTATATAACATAAAATAATATCAGAAGAAACTATATATACCTATAATACGAGTTTAGGCGACGCGCGACGTAGCAAGAGTGTATGCCCGAAATATAATAATATAATAATATATAATAATTTTTGTATACAAACGTTTTTTTTCCATATTTTAGTATTTTTAGTGCATATTTAAGCGCTTATATCAATATTTTTTAGAGCATATTTAAGCGCTTATAACAACCTTTTTTAGAGCTACAAGTTATGAGCCCTGATCATAAACATGTAAAATACAAAGAAAATAAATTCATAATTTTTAATCGAAGTTAGTTGTATTCAATACATAAACAACAATTATGCCTATTTATTTTAATTAAAAATATTATATTATTAGTGAAACAAATATTTTAATACCAATGTGAAAAATACGAGCTGATACTCCTGCCGCAGGGATATAAGTGTGAAAATTATAGTGTTTAATTTTACCATAGATATAATATATCATTATTTTTAATAAACCATTGCATTCGAAAAAACGATTCTGATCGAAGTTCTGTCATATAATGTAGGTATTGATTAATATATTGCCGTTTTTTCTAACGCATAAGGTTGATTTTGAAAAATACGAAAAATGACCTAAATAAAGTACCAACAACATCCACTTTCCAACCGGAAAAAAATGCTATTCGTGAAAATCAGAGCATTATTTTGGGTAGTAAAAGTGTCTTTAGACATAAAAACAAAAAAACTAAAAACTAAAAATATTAACTTTAAATAGCTATAAAAAAAAATTGAGACTAAGGATTTTTTTAATATTTTGATATAATGTTTTCAGACAAAAAAAAAAAAAAAACAACGACGGTCACCCATCATCTGTCGATGCCTAGCTACGGTGCCTAACATCTACGTAGCTTTCGAAAAGGTTAGGCCGACTACACCACACGTCCCCTATAGTTTTTGTGATAAATGCCGTTTTTTCATTTTTTTTTTTTTCATATTTTCGTTTAAGCTAAAAATATCAACTAAAAAGCTATAAAAAAAAAATTGATACTAGGGATTTTTCTAATATTTTGAAGTCATGTTAATTAATATATAAATATACTTAAGCTAGAAAAATAATTTGGAATGTTTTTAAATATATTATAAAAAAAAAGCAAGGGATACTGGTGTGGAAGAGAGATACAGGTGTAAAAAGGATAGTGTTGAATTTTGATTACAATTTGAATGCAATGATAAATCATTACATTCGAGAAACATTATGTAAAAAAAATTGAGGCTTTTGGGATTTTTCTAATATTTTAATATAATGTTAAGTAATATGAAAGTATACTTTAGTAAAATTTTCAGACTTTAATGTCCAAAATTGCCAATTTTATCAATTATACACAAGAAAAAGAGAATTTTACGAAATATTCAGTCCTATATTTTGTAGAAAAATTAACGTAACAGCTCCAAAATTTTATCACGTATATTTAGTACCTATGTCAATACCCCAAAAAATATTCAAGTCTCTAACTTCAAAATTGCCCGAGTTATCGTAAAATATTTAAATCGAATTCGTTAAAATTTCAGTTTTCGTAATTTTTTCGTCGTTTTTTCTACCGCTAGGGTCAATTTTGAGAAATTCGAAAAAATGACCTAAATAAAAAACCAACTACATCCACTTTCCTACCGGAAACATATGCTATTCGTCAAAATCGGAACATTATTTCGGGTAGTAAAATCGTCTTTATACTTAAAAATATAAAAAAAAAAAGAAATTAAAAAAAAGACACACAGTCATTGTATGACCAATACATTCTTTGCTTCGTTCAGAATGTAAAATTAACTAATTTAAAGTAAATTGATTAATTATACCAACCTATTTTTATATATATATATTTTATTTCTAATAAAATATAGCCCAGTCAAATTAGAATTTATGCTCGGAAAAATTCATATCAAGCTGGATTTTGGCATATTATATTATTATAACTCCATTATAAACAATATGTAAAAAGTCCCCATCGATACATGTGCGCTTCAAAATTTCTTCAAGGTCAAAGTTCACAATGCCACTCTTTTACAAATTCCCTTTTACTATTGGTCCTACGGCTAATAATACGAGACAAAAATTATAAATAATGTAATTATTTATAATAAAGTTTCTATAACTATTGTAAATATAACTTATGGTTTTTGACTTATAAGGCTTATAAAATGACAACTATTAAAAAATATGTGTATTATACTAATAAAATATATAATATACATAAATATCTCACCTTCTATTGATCGTATCATAAAAATGGTATAAATAAAAATTGTAGAGGAAATAATTGTCTACAAATATCATGCATTTTTTATTAAAATATGAATAATTTTTCATGTTTATGAATTGTAATATTAACATTCTAAAAATACAATAAAACGAATGATATGGAAGTTTACCTAAAATAATACGAATGCATTCATTTCCACATCACCATTGAGGTAAAAAGTATGGAGCGTTTTTTATTTTTTTTTACATGGTGTCCCTTGTAGACTTAATCTATCTAGTTAACAATTTTCAATATTCATAAAAGTCAAAATTAATTATTAATAATTTCGTCTTCATCTTGCTCATTATACAATTGCACATCTATCCCTACTTGTTCTTGATGTTCTTTTTCTTCTTCTTCGTCTTGTTCTTCTTCTTGTTCTTGTTTTTCTTGTTCTTCATCTGAACTATCATTTATGTTATTTTTATTTTCCTCATATGGCTCCACTTCTAAAAAGTCAATTATATTAAATTCAGGAAAATAAAGTTAGAAGAAAATATGCTCATCTTCTGATATATCTGTATTGTTAGAACTTGTATTTAAGTACCACAGAAGAAATACATAATTAATGTGTAATTTACAATAATATTACTACTCGTATACTGTATGTCTGTATATGTTCAACGTTAAATTTGTGACAAATTTTGTTGACAAATCTACAAAATTTCATTCGAATTTGTAACAACTAATTAATATTCTATATTTGTGTATTTATTTATGCGAATATTACACTAATATATACGTAAGAATAAATAAAATTATTCAATATAAATAGACATTATACCTATAAAAAACTATTACTATTATTAGTTTGTCTAAAATCGTTATTCATAATTTTTTAGAATAAAGATAAAATTACTAGACATTACTTAAAATAAAATAACTTAATTTGACATTTTAATTATAACATAATATGTATTATACATTCACATTGCATAACCATGCATAAAATAAATGCATTTGTGTTATTAGGTAAACTTCCGTATTGTTCGTTTATTTTATGCTGTTTCTGAAATTGGAATTTACATATGCCTTTGTTATTAATATAATAATATATTAATTATTAATGAATTATATTAAGTATAATTTAAATTTAATAAACAGCACATTTACACATTTTATATTTGTATTTTAGAAAGTACATCAATTCAAATTCAAGAACTTTATTGCTGATATTGATAAAGCAAAAATGAAAAACAATAAGAAACGTAGTATAGAAGACTCTGCTATTTCTCAGGCTCATTTTAAACAAGCACATATTAACTGTTATGGAACTGGAAAACAGGTACCAATTACACAAAAGAATCTAGACAATGCTATAGTTAAATTTATTGTTGATGAAATGTTGCCATTACAAACTGTTGATAAACTGTCATTTATAGGTCTCGGATTACCAAAAGATATAAAAATAATGTGTAAAAAAACTTTATCAGTTAAAATTGAACAGTCTGTTTTGGATATGAAGAATGATATAGAAAAATTAAGTAAAGTATCATACGTTGGAACTACAGCTGATGCCTGGTCTAATGGTAAGAGAAGTTATCTTGGTATTACAGTTCATTGGATCGATCCTAAAACTTTAGAACAGTGCAATGGAGCTCTTGCTTGCACTTGTCTAAAAGGGCCTCATGCATATGATGTACTAGCACAATCATTATTCGACACATATGTATTTTTTTAAATACAAAATTAAGTTGTGAAAATAACTACCGATAATGGCCATAATTTTGTTAAAGCATTTATTATGTTTAGTATAGATCATAATACTGACGATCCAGCTGATAATGGTGATGTAGAATTTATTGATATATTTGAAGTATTATCTACTTCAAACCTAAATATGAATAATAACATTTGTGACAATATACATCTACCCCCTCATTTTCGGTATTCAAGTCATACATTAGACTTAGTATTGATGTATGAAGAAATTTGTCTTATTTTATAACTGATAGTTTAAGTATTATATTTAAAAGTAGTTTCTTTGTAATTTTTGTTGTCATTAATTGAATAGTAATTAATTAATATTTATATATTATATCTATGGTTATACTTATCAATGGCGGTTATAGTATATAATTTTGATTGAGGCGACCAAATTAATAAAATACAATGTCAATC
This sequence comes from Tetraneura akinire, assembly GCA_021307375.1. Classification (NCBI taxonomy): domain Eukaryota; kingdom Metazoa; phylum Arthropoda; class Insecta; order Hemiptera; family Aphididae; genus Tetraneura; species Tetraneura akinire. The sequence goes on along the minus strand of JAIUCT010000012.1, from coordinate 6,477,213 downwards.
ATTAATACTATAATACACCAATAGGTTTTCCAATTTTAAATACTTTTTGTCTTTTAAAAATAGATGTAAAGATTACCCAGTAAGTAGTAACGACTGTATTACTGTTGCATAAAGTGTACCATATAGAGAATCTCTTTTATATGGTTTATATTTTAATAAATATTAATTATTAGTTATAATTTTAACAATTATAACCGAAAATATAACTTATATGTGTACTAGACAAAATAAAAACATATAGGTAGGTAGGTATTTATTTTTTTAAAAGTACAGGTGAGATGGTACCCCACCACTAAAACTGCCACTGATACATGTTAAATTAATTTTATTATTCATACCCATTTATAAATACCTATACAGCTATACATATTATATTTTATATTTGCCATTTAGTTGTCACTTGCAAAATAATTAAATTACATTATAGTACTAATGTATTATGATTTATAAACAATATAATTTTAGTTCAAATCGATGATCGTGAACTTGAACTAGTTCATTTTTAAAAAGAACTTTCCCATCATTGCAAATATATAGTTATTTAAATGAATACAAAATATAATATTAAGTACCTACTTATTATTTGTTACTCAGTCACACATGATATTTATATTAACATATTATAAAAATTGTTGTTATAACTGATATTCAATAATATAATTGTATTTTTAAATTAATTACCTAAATATGAATACTGTACACTCCAAATATAATAGTTCACATATTTTTCATATTAAAGACACTTATCATAATATTCCAGTGTTTTTATTACAAATAATATACAATCTATACAATAAGTATATGCATTATAATATGCAGTTTGGGAAATATGAGATAGTATCTAATGATAGTTTAGTAATTAACGGTGATGTAATCTTAAAAAATAATTATGGACACATAACCTAAATACCTTTATGATTGCAAAAAAGAAAACTTCAACGCTTCAAATATAAAGTATTAAGTTTGGTAAAACACGTTTAAAAATAACATTATAATTAAATACTTTATAAAAAAAAAAAAACAAAAATGGACTATATTGTTTCCTTATGGAAACTGTAGTACTGCATAAAATATATCAGTCAATGATAGACAAAACCCAGGACCAAACATATCCATCGATACACTTAAAATATTTATCAATACATTATTCATGTTCAATGATAAATTTTATATATATTATAAATTTAGATTGTATCTCGGATTTTATAATATACAAATTATGTAAGACAAAAACACAAATTAAAAATTAATTAAATATTTAAGCAGCAAATATTAGTTAATCAAATAAAACACTAATTATAAATTTACATTGTCTGATAGTTCTAATAGATCTAGACCGTTTAAAAATATTTAATCTTTAATAATAAACTGAAATACTATGGACATAAAAATACACATTCACTTACTTTTCAAAACTATAAATTACATACATACAAAGTTTAATATAAGCAGACACTTTATGTCTACATTGTATAATATTATGTATACCTATGTTGGCTAAAATTTGACCAACAATTAGGTACCTAGATACCAAATTGTAAAATTAATTAATTTCCTTAACATGAAACCTGGGTATATAGAAATGGCAATAAAACTCAGGGTTAAACATAGAAAGAAGCCAGATCATCAGATGTGTGATATTATGTTTACGTTGAAATCCCTCTCTAACATTTGACCTTAACGGATTTTACAACAATTATTAATGAATATTATATTACTTATAATAAAATATTACTATATCTAGGTACTAACAATATACATTGACTTAAGTATAGGTACACCAACCTGTATAATCCTGTTTTATCTTCGGTTTTGATGTAATGTTGACGCAGTCTGGAATTATTTTGGTTGCCACGAAAAATAAATTACTTTTACATTTCGTTTGCGACGGCAATTATTTAAAAACTATATTTTCAAACGAACGAGCAAATATTGCAGAAAAACGACGCAATTAAAAGACGGTGCGGGCTATAAATTAAACTACGATTCAATCATAATTAAAAAAAATTAAATTTTAACTAGACGGCATAGCTGTGGGCTACGTATTTACATTGAACGTTAAAACAACGAAAATAATATTAATTAATTATATTAAAAACTAAAAAATTGTAAAAAAAAAATAATAGGTAATAATAATAATAAAATAACTAATATAATAACAAGCATTGTAGCACTAAGTTGTCGAAACTCCGACAATATGCAATAAGTCCATAACCTCTAATGAAATCGGTGGCGGCTCCGCTACAACGCAGCAACTGTGATAAATGATAAATTGATAACTAATAGGAATGATAACGGAACCGTAGGCTATCCGCCGGCGCAGGACGATGGCACGGTTAATAGATATCTATTAACCGTGGGACGATGGATCCAACGGCCGTTTGATAGCTGTGGCGGTGGTCGAGGGGATGTGTTTCGACGAAGGAAGTCGTGGGGTTGGCGACAGCTGGATTTCTATCCTGAACGCCACGGCCGCGACGGCCTAGACGATGTCCCGGTGAAATGCGCGCGCCGGCCTACACAACTGCGCGCCACCGAGCAAGGACATCGACACGATAAATGACCCACAAAAGTGGACGAAATTACGTGGAATCGAAATAACGTCGTTGACGATAAGTTGATAATTATTATTATATTATATTATTATTTTAATAATAATTAATAGGTATGAGGTATCTATTCACGATTTACGACTTAACTACAAGTCGTCTGGAAAAATCACAAACTCCATTGAAGAATCGTATATTATTTTAAATGGCTGAACCAATTTATTACATTATTTTTTACCTATTGTATAAATTTTATTCTATAAATTTATAATCAATGAATAATATATTATCAATTTATCATACATTGTACATTAAACCAATTTACATATGTCACTATAAATAAAATATAAATTACAAATTTTTATTTTCAAATAGTTTATTTCGTATTTAATTAGACGAGTTACTTACCTATTTAATTATTATATTATGCTAATTATATAAATTTTTTTTTTTATACGCATTCTATATTATTATATGTAAGATTTTAATTTATACTTAACGACATTCAAAAATTCAACATTCAACTTAGTTAATTAACAGGTGTCTATATAATATAGCTAGTAGACACTATATAAATAGCCACTGAGTACCTACATAAGTACATTGAAATATTGGATATTACTATATGCAGTAGCAGTACATACCTACCAAATACCAATTGACAATTTTATAAACTTATAAATTAAATTATACTTTATTATATTATGTAGTATTTATATACTAATGTACCTACAACATGTAAACAGATCATTTTTAAGTTTTAACTATATTATTTATATCTAAATGTTAAAATGTACACGTAATAGGCATACACAAAATAGGTATTCACGCCTCCCCCCCCCCACATACAATATTGGACCCATGTACTAAATATTTTTTCGGGTCCCATTTAACGAACATTATTAAAAAACCAAATATAATTTTTATTTTTCTTATTACAATAAAATTTTTACGAAAAAGATAAAAATTTCATTAAAATCTTTTTCTAATTTTTCTTTACTCTTGAACGCACCAGATTTATAATTATTACATAATATGTTATTATGTTTAAATAATTAAATAATAATATACAATATTAATGAAAGCAATGAAATGAACTAATATTCTGACCAACACCAATGACATATTAAATCGGACATTTACAAATTGATGTTTTGTACAAAACTAATTTACAATTGGGATATTATAGATAGGTATCTGAATTCTAAAATCTAATTGAAAATGTGTAAGTACAATGAAAATGGTATAATTAAATGCCGCTTGACTACTACTACTGTTATAGGGGCAAATAATAACATAATTATTATTTTTATTAATGGATAACCCCGAACCCGTGTCCCGTGGACAAATTTATCAATAAATCCATATTATGTCTCATAAAACAGATATTATATATAATTATATTAATATTTTTTGTGAGTTGACAAAAATGTGCATTTAACAATATACTCGTATTATTGCAATTATCCCTTGTGTTCGATGCATTATATAAATAAACAAATTTATTTTACCGGGCCCCAAACTCTGAGTCCAAACGCCCCCCCCCCCTATGGGGTAGGAGGTCTGCGGGAATTCTATAAAATCTACTTGCGTCTTATATACTAAAATAAGTAAGTGTTTTAATTCAGGAGCTTATTTAGAAATTTTCAATGGAGAGGACACATAATAAGACAAATAATAGGTACCTAAAATACAAATATTAGATAATTATAATTATGTAAGCTGTATGCATATATACATAGTTTTAATAATCACTTAAAGTTGTATTAAAAATGTAATCATTTTTTTTTTAATAATATAATATTATATTACAATAATCATTATTACACAACACACGTGTGTTACGATGCAATTGAGTTTTTTTGGCATACCTAAAGGTATTTCAGGATGAATTAATTTTTTATTTTTATTTGTTTTAAGTATATTAGTATAACATATTAAAAGGAGATGTCCGTGCCCCTCGGCCACTCCCTTGAAGACACATTTTTTTTAGTTATAAAAATGTTATCAATTTTTATGTTTCACACTTAGAAAAATATTAATTTTTTTTTTTATTATTTGAATAGGTAATAAAATATTTAACAACCGATAACTGATAATACGAGTAATATATTAATATTATATAATAGTGAATTAGTGAACACTCATCAAAATAAATATTCAAAAAAATAATGAAGAAATTGTGTCACTACACACAAGTTCACAGTTCACAGTTGTCATGTTCACAGTTCACTAACTGTGAACATATTAAATTCAATATTTCGAATTTTAAGATGTAAACATACCTAAGTAATAAACTAATAATATTAATATCTACAAAGCTATTTGTTATTAATTTATTAATATCTTCCAATATACTGGTAGGTATCTCTTAATATTATAATATGATGAAGACAAATTCCATCAATTTCGTAAAGTAGAAACCATCATTGTACAATTTTCTTTTTATGTAATCACATTAATAATTAGACGAATTTCAAAATAAATTTATAAATAATAATTTAATGTTTATTTAAATATTAATATAAACATGAACTAGACAAAATTTCAAGATTTTGATTGGATTAACGGAATTTAATTTTGAGAAAGGATTTGAATTTGTCGTTAAACCTCCTATATTTTTCCCATGACAATCTTCGATATCAATAAATAATATAATAGTATGTAATTACTAATTAAATAGGTATATACCTAAAATAAATGAAAATCTATTTTTTTTAATCGTTATAATAATTTGATAACGAATTGCCATACCTAATATCGCTATAGGTAGTATTTAGAAAATATGCATATCGAAAATTTTAAATGTGTTTTCTTAATTTAAATCCAACAAAAAACTAAGCAAACTCCACAATTTCGTCTATTGTAATTCGTAGTGGTCTTTATAGTTTAAACTTTTAAAGTCATATTTTAGGCATTGCGTCAATTTGAAAATATCAAACTGATTAATGATTATAAATGTGTGGATAAAGATTTTTATGCGTGCGAATATGTCTAATCTAAAGTAAACAAATAGACACACAGACTATTCCTAGAAATAATTAATATGATAAACTATATTTTCCTATTTATTATATTTATATTTATCGTAATTCATTATTAAAGAAAGTATTAAACTAATATACTTATTAAAGTATTTTATTATTATTTGTGTTTATTTAACAGTTACCACAGTTCACTGAAAAACAAAATATATTTCTATTCAGAAGCGTATCTATCTATGATAATTTTATTTTATTATTATTAGGGTGGGACTGTGGGAATTCAGATTCTTTTAGACGTTTGAAAGTTTCACAGACTGTAAAGTGATTATTATTTTACTTCTTTCATATTTTAATTATTTTATTTTTATATAACATTATAGCTACATAATAAATAATTAATTTTTAATTTCTATAAGCAAAGAAAATATGAGCTTAATTGTATTTTGCATTATTTTTAAATAAAAATTCAAATCATGTGATTCTCTCATTTCCACAGTAATACGGTGGATACAATTTTAATTTTTCTAACTATGCATTTTTTATGTTATTTGAATGTTAGATGTTACTTGAATTAATCTTTAAACCAATAATAAAATTTGTAAAATTTTGCCTTTTATTTCCTTAATTATTTAAGATAAAACCTTGTTAGGGACTATATAAAGCTATATACTTATATTTAGATTTAAAAAAATTTAATAGGCATCTATTATAAGTTATACAATAATACACATAAAATACAATTACACGCCTATAAATGTTTTATTATTTATTATTATTCAGAATTGTATACAGGTAAGTATTTAAGATTTAACTATTTAACACTATACAAATATTAAATACATTACTTACATACTTTAAAAAGAAAAAAATAAATAATGATCATAAAAGTTAAATGTATATAATAATTCATTTTAAAATAGAAGAAATTAATTAATTCTATATTTCCAATGACGCTATTATAATGTTTTCATAAAGAAAATGCAATATTATTTATCGAAAATTGAGTCTCAATGAATTAAAATATTGTATAATGCAATTAATAATAATTGATGATAAATGCAGTGCATATGTTGCTGAGGAGGGAATGAGAGTTTATAAGTCAACCTGTGATAAATAATATTGACAATTTGTAGTGTAGTACAATGTGTACCTATATGGTCCCTATAGGCTATAATATGTAAAAAAATAATAATAAAAAAATGTCAAAATTTTAATCAATACCTACATTATCTGAAATCTGATTGAACTTCGCTCAGAATCGTTTTTTCGAATGTAATGGATGTATCATTGCATTCAAATTCTGATTAAAATTAAACACTATAATTTGCACACCTATATCCGTGTGCCTTGCGGCAAAAGCAGTGGCGTATTCAGGATTTTTTTTTTTTAGGGGGGGGGGGTTAAAAAAAATTAACAAATTACCTAAATAATTTTTAATTTTGTTTGAATTTATTGTTATTATTAGATTATTATTTATTATGCTAATTATAGAAATAAAAAGGGAAGGGATACTCCTGCCGCAGGGATATAGGTGTGAAAATCGTAGTGTTTAATTTTAATTATAATTTAAATGCAATGATGAACCATTGCATTCAAAAAACGATTCTGAGCGAAGTTCAGTCAGATAATGTAGGTATTATGTATATATTGCCGTATTTTCGTCGTTTTTTTGTAGTTTTTTCAAATGCATAAGGTCAATTATGATAAATTCGAAAAATAACTTAAATAAAATACCAAAAAGATCCACTTTTCAACCGAAAACATTTGCTATTCGTAAAAATCGAAGCATTATTTCGGATAGTAAAAGTCAATAGTCATAGTGTCTTTAGACATAAAACCAAAAAAAAAAAAAAATTAAAAATATCAACTTTAAACAGCTATAAATAAAAATTGTGACTATTTTTCTAATATTTTAATAAGATATTAAGTAATATGTAGAATGTAGACACACTTCAGTAAAATTTTCAGACCTTAATGCTCAAAATTGCCAATTTTATCAAACATTATATACATAAAAACGAGAATTTTACAAAATATTCAAGGTCCTATATTTTGTAGAAAAATTAACGCAACGGTTCCAAAATTTTACCATATATATATATAGCACCAATAAAAATACCTATTCAAATTTTCAAGTCTCTAACTTAAAAATTGCCAAAGTTATCGTGAAATATTGAAATCGAATTCGTCAAAATCTCAGTTTTCTTGAAAAATGCAGTTTTTCGTGGTTTTTCACCTTTTTTTCTACTTCTTAGGGTCAATTATAAAAAATTCGAAAAATGACCTAAATAAAGTAACAACTACTTCCACTTTCCAACTGGAATAATATGCTATTTCGGATAGTAAAAGTGTCTTCATACTTAAAAACAAACAAAAAAAATTATATTTTATTATCTATACGAGATTTTAATATTATTTAAATATTTAACAATTTTCCGAGAGGGTTACAACCCCCAAACAACCCCCATGGATGGGCGATTGTAAATTCCGCCCGAAGCGAGCAGGTAATAAAAATATTTATGGTAAATTCCGCCCGTGAAAATATACAGGTAAAATAAAATAGGTACATGTAAATTCCGCCCGATTAAAAACGCTGCGGTTTTACCGCATCCGTATGTGCATCGTGTAAATGTTATATTAGGCCCGATGCAATCCAACTTGCATGCGTAGTACATTGTTATTGTTGATTAACCATACGTTTGCATCGGCCCTTACAATTTAAAACATAATATTTAATAATATTATCTAATGCATATAAATTTTTTCCTGTATACGTAGTTTTAAGTTTTTCCCGGTTGTGTGAATGCTTATATTTAAACACGGCAATTTAATTTTTTTCAAATGTCTATTTGATTAATCGTATAATGCGAAACCACCTTAAGTTGAAACTGCAAAATCGCATTATTATTATTATTATTGTTTTTTTCATATTTTAAATAATTTTATATTACTTGAGTACGTCTTACCCGTCTAGGAACATGTACTTGAAACCGCAACGTGCCGACCGCAACAACACCCACCTTGTGGCAGCGATTAATCCTAGCGGCAAGCCGCACCGAGGAAATCGTACCTACCTTTCACAAACCGCAGCGTATCAACCGCAACCGCAATTAAATTTATTTAACCGGGGCGGAATTTACATGTACCTTTTTTTGACTGAAAATGTTAAGGGACCAAATTTACCTTTTTTGGGCGGAATTTACTACCGCCCCCATGGATACGCCACTGGGCACAAGTATACCTTCCTTTTTTTTTTTTTTTTTTTTTTTATGTCTGAAGACACTTTTGTAGTTTTGTAGTCGAAATATAGCTTTGATTTTCATGAATAGCACATTGTATTAATGTATTTACTATTTAGTAGAGTCAGAGTGGAGGATTAGGTATTACTACAAAATAATAGGTAGGTAACTAGGTACTATAGCAATACGAGTATAACAATATATTACAATATTAATTAATATTGAATCATAATATTGATAAAGGCAAACGAATAGGTACTTGGTTAAAAATAATTATATTGGTTCTTTAATGTTATTATAAGAAATTGTAATTATATTATATTTAAAAATATTATAAAAGCTTAATTTAAATATTTTTTTTATAAAAAATTTAATTTTATAATTGGAGAAAACTAAAAAATATTTTCAAACAAAATTATTTATTGAATACACATATATATGGTTGAATTTTGATAATAAGTTCAAAAAAACTTAAATACTAATGATTACTCACGGTTTAAATCTAAAATTCGAAATGAAGGTGCTGATGGCGACATTGACCTACATTCTTCGCTTCGTTCAGAATCTAATAAATACTCAAAAAATTACATTAATTATTAAAAACAAACAGTGAATAATATAAAATATTAATGTGTATAGTTTTTATACAAAACTTAAACTTTTTAATTAAATTAAATTTTTTATCTAGATAAAAAATTAATGACATTATATTATCTTATCTAGATAATTTTTATTTTATCTTTACACAACACTGACTATATTATATAAAATATCATAAATATTAAATTATGTTCACAGATAGGTATAGGTTAATCAAATTATCGTGTTTTCATCATGTAATTTGTACAGTAGGTATAGTCAAAACAATAATATAAAAATGCAGAAATTTAACTAGGTAGGTATTTAAATAAAAGTCGAGTAAGTATGGTGAGTAAGAAATAATGTAACCATGTAGTAAGTACCTACCAAAATTCTTAAAATGTAATATTTTTATTTTATATTAAAATAACAAATTATCGAAAAAATATATTATATAAATATTAATAACTTCTACAACAAAAAAAAAAAGCAAGGGAAGTAGGCGCGTGCCGAGGGAGGGAGGATGTGGGACATATCCCCCCCATGGAATCAGCCTCCACTCTCGATAATATGACTGTTAATTAGGATAAATTTACAATTGAGTGATGATAAGAAATTGTACAATTTTTAACTTTTACAAGACGCATTTTTTAGTTATCGAAACAAAAATTTGTGATCTATTATAATTTATAATAGGTACGTTATTGGTTATTGATAACGTTAATATTAATATTTTTATAATTCCCAGGAATTTCTGGAAAATTGAACTATCGTATAATAAGAATTTATTTATTTAAATAAAAAAAAATAAAAAAATTAGAAATCATTCCGTAAGTAGGTAGTAAGTACTTACTTTTTTTAGATAGGTATAATGATAATTTCATAACAATTAACAATAATAGTTTTCCAATACACTCTCTGTCTCTGATAAAATAAATATTATAGGTATCGTAACGTATTATAAATTATAATTTATAGGTTCCATTTATAAATTACCAACTATAATAATATATATTAATATAATCAAATAAATTATAACTTTAAAAGTTAAAATATTTGGAATTATTTTAGGTAATATAAAAAATATTTAATAATTGCATAAAAAAATTATAAGCCTGACTGATGTGATGTGGACAATTTAATATATATAATATATATATACCTACATATACGAGTATATAAACCTTTATGCAGACTTGTGAATTATTTGAATAAAATAGTAAATGTATTTAAATATTTTTTAAATATTTAGAATACTTTTCAAATGTTATAGTAAACAAGTATTTTATAAGTATATTAAATAATTTTTAAAAAGTATTCAAGAATTTTTATTTAAATACTTATTTAAATATTTAACATTTTTTATTTAATTTTTATGTTTTACATTCTTAGCGAAGCGAAGAATGTATTAGTTTTACAATGATGTGTGTCTTTTTTTGAAGTTAGAGACTTGAAAATTTTATTCGGTATTCGCATCGCATAGATACTATATATATATATATGTGTGTGTGTTGTGTGTGTGATGAAATTTTGGAACCGCTACGTTAATTTTTCTACAAAAAATAATACTTTGAATATTTTGTAAAATTCTCGTTATTTTGTATATAATGTTTGATAAAATTGACAATTTTTGGCATTAAGGTCTGAAAATTTTACCGAAGTACGAAATACGAATATATTTATATATTACTTAACATTAATTCAAAATATTAGAAAAATTTCTAATTTCAATTTTTGTTTTATAGTTGTTTAAAATTGATATTTTTGTTTTTATGTATGAAGACAATTTTACTACCAGAAATAATGCTTCGATTTTCACGAAAAGTATATGTTTCCGGTTGGAAAGTGGATGTTGTTGGTACTTTAATTAAGTCATTTTTCGAATTTCTTAAAATTGACTCAATGCGTTAGAAAAAACGACGGTAAAAATGACGAAAAAACGGCAATATATTAATCAATACCTATAATTAACTGACTGAACTTCACTCAGAATAGTTTTTTCGAATGCAATGGTTTATAATTGCATTCAAATTCTAATTAAAATTAAATACTATGATTTTCACACCTATATCCCTGCGGCAGGAGTATCAGATCGTCTTTTTTTTTTTTTAATTCTAATTACATAATATTTTTTTACATATTATGACAGAATTTGTCATGTAGGTATATGAGAGAAATGAGTAGTCTTTAATTGCAATTATACAATTACGTTTATAAGTTGGGTATTTTTGTATAACATACCTACTAATAAAAATAAAAATGATGTTATTATGATTTATGAACAAATAGAGACAATAAGATACAGAAACTAAAATAATGCAGTTTGAAAAATATTTATTAACCAGAGTGTTCTCGTACATCTTACATGAAATCACATAATGACTATAATACTACCTATAGTACAAAATCCATATTATCTTCATATTTATTTAGCTAAAAATAAATAAATATCACTATTGAGTATTGACTATTGTACAATACTTCATATGTGTCCGATTTCCCAAGAAATATTGATCATCATAAAAATAATTATAAATTAATACGTTTATAACACTAATAACATATATTACGACTATTGTACTGATTATTGTGTTTAATATTATTATGTTGTTAAAAATAAATTGTTCTTTTTGAAAATAAATATATTATTATTTATTTGTTATAATGCATGCGCGTATCCAGAAAAATATTATGGGGGGGGGGGGATTTTTTAAACGTTTTGCAATCATAATTAATGTTTATGAAATATCAACTAATAAAGCATTAAAATAAATTGTTTATTTAATATATAAAAGTGAAACAGTACCTACAAATTTTCTTTATATGTATTATAAAAACTCGTGTCCTCCGACCCCCCACCCCACCACCGTAAATACGCCACTGTTATAATGTATATATAATTTTATTTATATTATTAATTTGTAATTGGTTAGTTAATTTTAATTCATTGTTCTATACAATAAAGTGTTAAAATATTTGTATTTAAATATTTTAATAGTATTTGTATTTGTTTTTATATACATTTTTCGTATAGTATTTAAAAAGTATTTTAAATACATTTTTTTAAATACATTTCAAAATGTATTTTTAAGAAGTCTGCCTATATGGCTATAACCTATAATATATATATTTAAAATTAAATAATTTTTGTACTTTACCGATACTTAAATAAATTCACCGCAGGGTCCATGTAAAATATGAAAAAGAATATAATGTTTATCACACAAAATATTGAAATATTTGTAAAAAATGTATATGTTGTTAAAACGAGGCTGGTGAATACTGCATATCCACTATACAGCATTGGACCGTGCGTTACTCGTGAATTAAATTTTATTACAAATTTAAAAAAATAATTAATCATTAAAAAAAATTATACATCATTATATATTATATACATTTACATTTTATTTTTTTTTATTGATATAATCATCAACGACGATAGGGGGGATTTATGTTAAAAAACTCAACCCTTCTCCTCACCCATAATGTTATAATTTATAATTATTGCAAAATATTACAACGTATATATACCTATTATATATAATATACATGTAAGACACATGGCAGGTATATATTTTATATTCTTATGACTATACATAAATATACTATACATGAAAATGAATATTATGATAAAATGATACATAGATTGATTTTAATTTAAATCTACGTCAGCATTTTTTAAACTGTGGTACGGGAAAGGTCACACAGCTGTAAACGAAAAATTAATTATAAATACTTGTGATTGAAATAAAAAAATATATTTTCCAAATAAACTGAATTTCAACCAAAATTTTCAATGTTCTCATTGAATATTTGAAATTTATTTAATTTGTTTAAATTTGTTAATAAATAAATATTTTAATTAAAAAAAAAATGATACCTAATAATTTATAATTAAAAAAAATTATATTGTAATATATCAGTGCCTTATAATTTAAAGAAATATATGGATATTTTTAATAGTTCTATTTTTATTCATTAGTGATACTGATACACAATACTATTAGTTAAATAGTTAATATATATTAATTATTATTAAAATTAATAATACACATGAATGGTATAAGTATGCGAAAAAAAAGTTTGAGAACTAGTAATCTACTCTAATTATTTTTCGATTGTTTAAAAATTATTAATTATTTAATTTAGTATATTTTTATTAAAAAAAAAAAAAAAAATATTTAAATTTTTCGTATTATATTAATATTATACTGCTAATAATTAATAAAATTAATACTATTATATTCATATTATATAAACACGGAATCACCGAAGGATTAATATTTTTATAATATAATATGAATTATCTACCTATCTATACAATCATTCACATAATTATTTATATTTTAATAGTATTAAAATTTATAAGAGTGAATACATTGACAAATTACTTCTTTATTTTCCACGACATGTTTGACTGTATTCAATTATTTAAATAGAAAAGAAAATATTATTTTATATTAATAAAAAATTATGTTTAGTTAATTAATATAGGTATTATTTACACCAAAGAATGTTGTTTATACAATAATACTTCAATAATAACTAATTGCTATCCAATTTAAATTTATATGGTTGTACGTACCTATATTATCTAATTGGATTTTAATATTTTTTATAATTATTATTTAATTAATATTAATATTAATTATCATTATTAACGTTTAAATTATTACTATAAGAAATTCAATTCAAATACCTACAATTTATACTTAATGAATACAGAGCATGTTGCATGTATCTACGACCTACCTATTAAAAGATTTCAATTATTTTATACTAATATAATTATTATAATATGTTACTTATAGGTACCTACATACCTTTATAATATTAAAATATTATTATAGGTATCTGCATATAAAAAATATAAACATTTTCTTACATATAACTCTTAGTTTATTATCATTATTTTCACTTCGTTTAGAACAAGGCCATAAATGGGAGAGGGATCGGACCCCCCCTCGAAATTTTTTCAAAATCTATATTTTTAATATTAAATAAATAAATAAAAAAAAAAAAAGACGATCTGATACTCCTGCCGCTGGAATATATAGATGTGCAAATCATAGTGTTTAATTTTAATTAGAATTTGAATGCAATGATAAACCATTGCATTCGAAAAAACGATTCTGAGCGAAGTTCCGTCAGATAATGTAATAATGTAGGTATTGATTAATATATTGTCGTTTTTTCGTCAATTTAGAGAAATTCGAAATATGATCTAAATAAAGTACCAAGAACATCCACTTTCTAACCGGAAATCGAAGCATTATTTCGGGTAGTAAAAGTGTCTTTAGAATAAAAAAAAAAAAAATCACACATCATTGTAAAACGAATACATTATTCTTCGCTTAGCTTAGAATCTAATACCTAAACCTAATGAATTATGTAAAGAAAGTTAAGAAATAATTTATTTTTTTACCTACCTACATATATTATATATATATTGCTTCTCATATGCACATTTGTTTATAATTATTCAAGTTTTAAAAATTATTACCTTTTTTTTTCGTTTCATTTGATTACTTCTTACTTGTTTACTTATTTTTAAGTTGTTTAATATGATTTTCATAAAAGGAAATTTTTATATTTTTCTCATTCTTGAAATATTCCTTATGCCTAATACTTTTATATACCAAGAACCAACCTATTTTTGTTAGATGAATGTAATATTTATCACAATTCTCATATTGAATATTTTTTATATCAAACGTTATAATAGTTATATAAGTAAAATACTACCAAATGCCCGAGGAATTTACGTTTATTATGTGAACATTGTAAACACATACTTTGGTAACAATATAAATGTACCCATGCCCATCCTTAATACCCCATAAAAAATAATTTCCTCGCGGGCGTGTACTAGCTAGATTTTCGTTGTTCGTTATCTCTAAATAACCTCTCTATAGGTATTTGGTAGGTATATGTAGTCATCAGTCTAATAATATTTTAATAGTTTTAATAAACAATTGTGTAAAGCACTTAAATTCAAATTTAATAAATTATTTTTGTTTTGCATACAATTTCAAACGCTTTCTTACTTTATAGTTCTCAAAGGAATTTCAAACATTTTGAAACAATTTCAACTTCGATTGAGTAACTTACGTTTACTATAAAATAATTAAGAAAGCGTTTGAAATTGTATAAAAAACAAAAATAATTCGTTAAATTTAGAATATAAGTCCTTTACACGATTATTTATTGAAACTATTAAAATAATATTAGTCTGATGACTACATGTTTAAATGTGTGCAAATTTTAATCAAAATGAAAAACTGCAATCGTGTAGGTACACGTTCGCGAAGCAATTATTTTTTAAGGGGTATTAAAGATGGTTACATCTTACATTTACATTGTAAATTTGTAACCGAAATATGTATTCATATAATAAACATAAATTCCTTGTAAATTTGGGAGTATAGAGTATTTTATTTACATAATTATTATAACGTCTAATACTTACTACATATGAATAAAATAATATAATTATTACATTAAAACTTGAGAAGTTGAGAGATACATTACGCGCCATCTGTTGGAAAAATAACCAACAATAATGTTTTATAAAACAAAATACCTCACATTCCATCCCACTCGCCGGGCATGCGCAGTATGTACGCTTATCATTATCATTCCCGTTGAGCGTTGAATGCAAGAATTATTGTTGACCATTGTGACCAGGGCAACGGCCGTACAACAAGTGTAACGTTTTTTTTTTAAACGTCTGTTTTGTTTTGTTGATCATTGATTAAATGATGTAATTCGCGTCTCTCAACAATGTTTTACCTGACATTAATGATAATTTAATTTAAATATTTTAAATATAATTAGTTTATTTATGTAAAATAAAGACTACCTACTTACCTTTAAGATGTCGAATTATTCAAATATTCCTAACTTACCTACATACTCTCAATTTCGTGCAACAGAAACGGTGAGTTTAAAACTGTTGATTTTTCAAACGTCACGTTCATTCATATATTATTATACATTTGTACATCATTAAATAATATTTGAATATATTATAATATTGTAATATTTTATGTATTTTTTGTTATTAGTGGCAAATATTAGTTGATCACTTTAAAAGTGGCATGCCATTAAAATCGCATCGATATCAACTTTGGTTTAGAGAAAATTGTTTTACTGGCTTTGAAGCAGTTGACTGGATGTACAATGAAGCGTCCTCTGGAAAATTACAATATTTATTTAACAAAGGAGTAACACGCCAGCAAATTGTATCATTGATGAATAAGTTTTATGAGGCTACGATTTTTAAAGCAGTTAGTCCTACTTTAACGAAATTTAAAGATAAGTCGGAATTATACGAGTGAGTATATTTAAATAAATTTATATATTAGTGTATAAGTATATAAGTTTATATTATAATAACATATAATTAAGTTCAAATTTTAATTATACATAGATAAACATTTTTGGGATATTTTAAATTCATATCTAATCCTTATAAAACATAAATTAAATTTTTAAGTTACAACGTAGAGAAATAATATTGTATTCTTATAACTTATTGTAAATTGAATAAAGTTCCTTAAAGTAAGGTCGAATCCTTGAATCATTTAAAAACAAAATACTTAAATAATAAATATGGTTGAACTCTAGCTTTTTGGACTAATTGAAATTGTCAAAAAATAAATAAACCTAACAATAAACCTAATAACTATAATAGTTTAAACATAATTTGTTCATTTATTGATTTCAAAATTTCTATCATAAATGTCATTTGAATAAATTATTAATTTTATCAATATTATTATCATTAACTTCATATTTAAGTTGTCCTTTGTAATTTTATGTTAGCTTTTCCTAATACCTTCTTATGAAAAGTAATTAGAAAATTCGAAAAATGATTAGGAAATTAATACAATTTTTACTTACCCATAAATTTTAAAAAGTAATATTACAAGTTTAAGACTACCTATAGTTGTATTATTATTTGTTTCTCCTAATTTTAGATTATAATTGTATACATTTATTTTTTATTTTATATCTGAAGACACTTTTGATTAGAAAATAATGGTCTAATTACTACAAAAAACATTATATTTCCATTAAAAAATTTAATTTAATTGGTAGGTTAACCTACAATATTTCAGTTATTTTTCGATTTTCTTAAAATTAATTTTTTGCGAAAGAAAAACTATCATAAGATGACAAAAAAAATTCACAAATTTGATTTAAAATATATTATAATAAATGAAATATTGAACATCGAGACTTGAAATTTTTATTGGATGTTAACATGGGTATTTTATATAAGTGATTATAAAATTTTGGAAGTATTATTTTAATATTTAAATTAAAATGCATACATTTTAATAAATAGGTAGGCATGTGGAAATTTTAATTAATAATTTATAATCGGTACTATATTCGATAGAACTTAATTTAGAATCATTTTTTCAATGCAATAATTTATTATTTCTTTCATATTTTTATCAAAAACCAACATTTTATTAAACCATCACCATTATTTTATTCCAAAAACATTTTATATTTAAGTAGGTATTTAAATGGTGTTATATTTTAACATTAACCATTAAATATAACTTTTTTTTTCAGATTCTCATTACCAAATTATATTAGTAAAAATATTAACAAAGGATCTATATTATCATCACTAAATTTATTTATTACGAATAAACAACAAACTATATCTCCACAATCTAAAAGAAGTGATAAAATTATAAGTAGTCATAGAATGAAATCATATTCAATGGAAAATATTGCAATGAATGCATATTTAAACGAAAACCATAAAATTGCGAATTTTATTATACAAAAGTGAATATATAAGATATTAAAATACATATTTATTATGAATCAGAAAACAATTTTTTTTATTAATAGATTGTATTATTATTTACTTTAAAGTTTGCAGAATATCCTAAAAAGTTTCAACATGGAAGATTTTTTAAATACTGAAAATTTAAACAAACAATGGATTATCATGAATATTTATAATAATGAATATAATGTTGAAGGTTTATTTCCTCATTGGGTGAAGTCTGCAATGGAAAGCCTAACATCTGGTGAATATATTATATTTCAATTAAAACAAAAATATAAATATATACCTATATATAATAAAATGTTACATAAAGTATAGTATTTAAATTAAAGTATTTGTTATATAATTATTTATATAAACCAGAAAGTATAAATATCACTATAACTATAACCTATATTTTTTAACTTATGTATAATAATTTATATTTAAATAGTAAACATATATTAAATATATATTATATATATTCATAAATAAATATTTATGAAATATTATATTTTTCGTTATTAAATTAGGGAAAATGATTAATATGTACTTTTATAATTTTCATTGCAGTATTTCTATGTAGGTAATTATAGTGTGATAAAATGTATTATTTTATCATAGTAGAATTATGATATTGAAAACAATTTTACATTATTACTGTAGTGAATACATATTATAAAAATTTACTAAAATATTGTGATTATTGCCTTTTTATTATTTATAAGATATAATTTATTTCTTAAATAAATTTTTGAAATAGATAAAAATAATTTTATATTATTTGTTCTAGATACGGAAATAAATAATTCTACTTATCCTGGATTTAAAGCTGATGTTTATTCTGTAATCAAAGATTATTTTTTAAATTCAGAAGAACCATTAATTCCAATATCTTTTTATGAAATATTTATTTCTATTTTGGTAGTAGTAGAAAGACATGATCATATTTGTTATCAGAAGGAAAAATCTAAAGAAAAGAATAATTTGAATTTAGAAACAGATTTGGTTTCCGATCACTCAAAAACTTCAATTATTAATAAATGTTTTGATATTTCTGCACAAAATATTTTATCTCTTTCTAGATCTTCTATTAGTAGTTGTAGTAGTGCTTCCTTTTTTGAATGTGAATTAGAACAAAGTAAAATGGAACATAAACCATTAAATAATCCACATAAATACTCTAAACCAAAACTAGTACGAACAACCAGTTCACCAGAAATATCTATGAAAACTAAATCAGTTTATCATAAAAATATGGAAAAAATTAGGCGAAGAAAAATTGGCCAATCTACATCTAATAACTCTGTTTATCCAAAAAAATTAAACATGTCTAATGAGAACTTTTATTCAGATAAATACGGTTTTAAAAATAAAACTCAGGATAAATTTGTTTGTCCATCTACATCTGGTTATGTCAATTTTGGACTTTTTCAATCTGAACAAATGAATAATGATGTAATAAACGGATTTGATTTAGATATGGCGATTTCTACTCTTCATAAATTAATTGATATTACGCAATTCAAACATGTACAACCGGTTGAACATCAATCATTTAATAGTAATAAAAAT
The DNA here is from genome assembly GCA_021307375.1 of Tetraneura akinire. Taxonomy (NCBI): domain Eukaryota; kingdom Metazoa; phylum Arthropoda; class Insecta; order Hemiptera; family Aphididae; genus Tetraneura; species Tetraneura akinire. The sequence continues at coordinate 6,457,487 of JAIUCT010000012.1, read as the reverse complement.
ATTTTATTATATTTATATATGTTAAAATTATACACGCATGTTTTCTGGATTATTATAAAATTAGATTTAAATTAATTCACAATTTCACATGTTTTTTAATCTTTTTTTTTTTCAAAAGTAAAATTCTAGAATGGTTTTCTTTAAATTGTAAAAATCGTAATTCAAATAGATGTATTTATAAATGTATAACGATGAAACTCTCATTTCAATTGTTATAATAGCTACTTATTATTTTTTTTTCATTCATATGTAACCTTTTATATACTAAATATTATGAACAAAATTAATTTTTAAATAATGATAAAGGTTTATGGTACATTAAACTATAATTAAAAACAAAAATATTAATTTACTTTTAAATTAAAACTACAATTTATGCAATCTTAATAATATAATTTTATTAGGATATAATTATGTAAATTAATAAAGAAAAATATATTGAACATTGAACTATATTGCATATAATATTTTTTAGTTTTATCTAATATTATATTAGTAGAAAATTGCATACAACCATAATTTTGTATTTATCTAACATCAACTTTTTATTTATTTGTTATGAAATTTAACTTTTAGATTTAAATGAAAAGTCAGTACACTTAGGAATTATTTTATATCAATTGCTCAGTCTTTGTCTTCCACCATTAAACAGAGCAAAATTACAAGCATTTTTAAAGTTTATTTCTCAAATATCTTCTACTCATATAAAGGTATTGCATATAAATATATTATAATTACATAATATGTTGATGAAAATATTTTTTTTAATTTTCTATTATGTTTAATAAATAATATTAGACTTTTTTTTTTTAATTTTTCATTGGTTTTAATTTAAATAATTATTTTATTTCTATGGTACATTTTTATTTTTACAGATTTCTAATAAATTATGTTCTGTAGTATTAAGACAAAATATAAATCAATTTGAATATGATTGTTTGGCTACTGATGTCGTTAAATTTTTGCTGCACAATCAGAAATTTATATTTTTATCAATTAAAACCGAATCAATATTATCAGAAAAGTTTAATTTTTTTAATAATTCTGATGATAATTTCTACAAAGTTAGTATGAATATAATTAATTTCTAAGATTATTTGTATGATTATAATTATATAAAAATGTTATTTTAAACTATTTCATAAAAAAAATTAGTAAATTATACTATTATAGGAAATTAATTTTAAATAATTAATCACTATATTAAAAAATACATAGAAATACAAAATAATAAATTTTACATATGTAAATAAATTTTAATTTTTAATTGAAAAAAAAATTTTTGATTTATTATAAGTTTGTGTTAAATTATTAATCTATTAAAATTTTAGGATAACACGCATTATTGTCTACGAATATCTGATAAAGAATTTGAAAGACAAAAAAGTACTGAATCCAAAGATGCTCTTATTGAATTACTTGATCAAATTATCAATAGTACTACAATGACCAGTAAAGAAAAAAATAAACGTATGAAATTAGTAAGTAATTTTTTTAAAATTGTAAACTACTTATTTTAAACTAAAAATTATAATATTCCTACTTAAAATTGATTAACATTTAGAAATTATGTTGTAAATAATTAAATGATTATTTAAAATTAATTGTAAATTCTAAGTTTCAGAAATTATATCCTGAAGTATATGAAAAAAGAACTGCTTTCCTAGAACAAAAGAAAAGAAAACCTCTACAAAACTTAAATTCAAATGTAAATCTATAAATTTTAAAAACTAAAAAGCTTTAAAGTTAAATATTAAAGTAAACAATAAGAATTGAAATACACATCTCACATAATATATTTGTATGCTCAATTTACCAAAAAATTCCAAACTAATTTTAATATATGATGTACTTTAATTATTTGTTTATAATTTTATATTTTATAATATGGTGCTCATTTAACAATAATATTTTTCTAATTTTATATTGATTGTGTTTTATTTAAAAATAAATTACAATTTTATGTATAATATTCTTGAATGAATTGATTTATCTATTCCTTATTAACAACATTATAATAACATTGTAATATAAATATTAGTAAAAACCATAAGCAAAAAACTTTATATTATCGGGTACTAAACGCAAAATACTTGTTTAGAATACTCAAATATAGTTCAATGTAATGTTATGATCAAATATTAGATGGGTACTTCATTAATTATTTAATATTATAATTTTTAATATGGTATCAGTATTAATATTATCCATGATACATCTTATATTTACTTGCTTACAATCTATGCATAGTTATAGTTGATACAGTTTCTCATTAATAAATCAAATACCTATTTAAATGTAATATAATACGAGTTCTGTTCAAAAAGTACCAGGATAAATATTATTACGGCTAATCTTGGAACGATAACGTTTTAAATTATAGATATATTCCCTACGTATTAGTGAAAATTTTAAACAGAACCTCAGTTTAAATTAATACATGGTTAAATCGAATCCGTTTTGTTTGGCATTTTCGACATGTCCGAAGTTAACAAACACCGTGTGTGCATTAAGTTTGGTAGCAATCCTTCCATTTGTAAATTTCCTGTTAAAATTTCATGATATGACCCAATTAAGAATCGCACTTCATCTACTAACTCACAAATGGTTAATCTGAAGTCATTTCTCACTTTTTCTCAAATTTTCAACACAACATTATATCTGGATGTCGACGGTCTTCAAGAACGTAGATCATCTTCAGTTGACTCCTGAGCCTGACCATTTTTGAAACCTTTAAACCATTACAAGGTTTTTGAACGACCTAATCATCCCAAAAAGCTGTTTTATCATTTCATACGTTTCCGTGGCATTTTTATCCAGTTTCAAACCAAACTTGATGCACACAAGTTCGTTAACTTCGGACATGTTGAAACCTCCAAACAAAACCAACTGACTAGATTTAATCATGTGTTAATTTAAAGTGAGATAAGTTAGCGACTTGGGTTTTATTAAAAATATTCACTAATATGTGGGGAATATATTTACTCATAATTTAAGACGTTATTGTGCCTAAATTGGCCGCAATAATATTTGTCCCGGTACTTTTTGAATAGACTACGTATGTAATATTATTATGTATCATTACTACGAAAATTGTATCAATCGGATTTGGAATTTTGGATTTACAATATTCTGCGATCATAATATTATTCCTAATTCATAATCATGAATCATGATAGCTGTCCTTTAATGATCTGATGTCGTAATTATTCTATGGTCGTGACCTGTCTCACGACACAGTCTAGATTACGTACAAACGTCATAAGTTCACTGTAAAATTTAATTTTAAATTGGTTTAAATTTTTTATCCCGTAATGTAAATTTGTGAAAACAGTAATCGCATAAAAGTAATAAAAAATAATAAATATATTGTGTGGTTAAATTAATTTTTTTATTTTTACTTTTAATAACAAAATAAGCAGTAGTTGTAAACACATACATCACATCATGTTTGTTGTTCTTTATGGTATCCGGCGCGTCTGTTGATAACGTTATCATCATGCTAATTTCTGGATTAATGCAACCGACAGATGATTTTCATTATTATTACTGTTTCGACTATTGTGATAGGTATTGTAAATGATACGACGGAGAACAACAGTGCATAGTACTATAGACATTAATTAATTATTATTATTATTATACAATAAAGTATAAACAGTGAATTTTTTTTTTTTTTTTTTTTAGGGTACTAAGGACGTACGGTGTCAGTGTACGAAACAAATTAAATTAAGTGTAGTGTATAATAATATATTATATATAATTTTTTATTATTACTGTCCAATTAAATAACGGTGCCGATTAAAACTAACGCTATCTTTTTGAACTATACGCTGTAACCAAAAAATTCGTAGTTCGTGTATAAACTCGGCCGCCGGTGATTTTTGGCGCAAATAATCTTAACATTTATTTGACAAATCCTAAATATCCGTCGTCTTCGTTCAGATCAACAACTATACGATATCGCGTGTGAAATGGCATCCTGTAATATTTGATCGGCGAATTCAGTTCAAACGGTAAAATTTCATATTAAACTTTGAATTCGAAACATAACTACCTATTAAATAATTTCCGATTGATAAAATCACTCTAATAATTAATCAGACCAGTAATATTTGTTATTATACACATAATAGTTATTAATTTTCATGTTTTGTTAGGTATCTAATGAAACACAAATAATTTTAATGTTATATAATGTAAATATTTATTATAGCCTATAATTTATAAGTATAAAAGTATTATTTATTAACAAATTCAACTCAATATTATTACTTATATTTCAATTTATTTTAAATAAATTTACCTATAATAAAAATATTCATTCATTAGCTTTCATAATATAAGATATAAAGAATACCTGATAACTTAATAACTAGATACATTGGCAATATTATAATGAAATAAATTAAAATGTAGTCAAAAATAAGTTTTATTTTAAATTAAATAATTAAATTATAGTTTAATAATTGGTATGTTTTATTTAAGTAAAATAAATAACAATTAGATTAAACACTAACTAAAATCATTGGTGTACATACCGGGTTGTTTAGCACCTATATTTTTTTTTGTAAATTAAAGTATTGTTAATATATTATACCTACAATAATTTAAATTATTTTAGTTTGCATTTATGAAATTATCTCAATTGATATTTCTGTAATATTGAAAGCATCTTATATATAATAGGTAATAATATAACATAAAAACTAGAGAATAAGTTTTGTATTATGGAATGGTATACAATTTTACAATATTAATAGTACCAAACATGGTGTATATTATTTAATATCAGTGTTCAACAGTATATTATATAATATATTCAATGTATTTCAGTCAAACAATATTATAATTTTATGTACAACAAATTCTAAAGTAAAATATATTTAACCCTTTATAAATCTTATTATTTAGAATTATTATAAGCATATAAATAATTAAATAAAAATATCAACAACTTATACCATTAACTATAACCATAATTTAAATTTTATATAGGTATACTTTAATTTAAATTACAAATAACCAAGTAGTTTGATGTTTCCAATGACATTATAATATTAATTATGAAGAAAAATATTAAATTAATATACGTAACGTTTGAAATAAGTATAACATTAAAAAATATATTTTTATTAGGTCTAAAGTTATGTAAAACCAAAAAATAATACTAAATCCAAGTACAATTATATATAAAATCTATCACATTGACATCCTTCATTTAAAAAAATAAACTAAATTAATGTAGGTAATTAATATGTATATATACATAGGTATATAAATTATGTATGTATTGTATTATAGTATACTGAATAATCTAATAAACAATCTATGAAAAAATATTCCTTTCTAAATTATTTAAATATAAAGATTTAAAAGTATGTTTAAACTTGTAGCAATTTAAAAGTCTAATTTTTGTTTAATTATTGAGTATTCAAAATTACCAAATACTCTGAATAAAAAAATATATATGTCATTTCCATATCAAAATATTTAATTATTTTTTTCGATTTATTATAAAATATTATAATATATTATAGGTACTTAATCAAATAATTATAAAAATTATTGTGAAAATGTTTACATAATAATTACTTGTTAGTTATTAGAATAAATATTAAATTTAGCCTGTATAATACAGGAGAAAATGTCCATTTATTTACCAATTATATTAATTTAGGAAAAATATAATTTTATCCAACGCTTCAAACAAACTACTTTAATATTTATTTATTGATTTTATATTTTATATTTTATTTTTTACTATAAGTAGATTAATATATTATATTTAAGATTTTATATAATTAATAACAAATTAACTCTTAAATTTATCTATATTCATAGGATATTTAATTACAAAACGATTATACAAATAAAATAAAATAAATTCTTTAATAAACTTAATTGCCTATTATTAATTATAATATTAATATTATATAGTAAATATTTAATTCACATACCAACTGACATAATATATATTTTTATACATTTTTCAGACATTGAGAATAATGGTCATGGAAATATATACTAACAAACCAACGACAATATTATGACTTTACTTTTTATTTTATTTACAATTTAAACTGTTTAAAATCATTTAAAATGGCTGCACATTGCTTTGATCCTAATAATAAAGCCAGGTAGATATATATTTTTAAGTTTTATATTCTGTGTTTAATTTTAAATTTAATTTTAAATCTATATTTATATTCTTTTAGTTGGTATTTTGGACAAATGTCACGTATTGAAGCTTCTGATTTATTAATGGGCGAACGCGAATGTGGAACTTTTTTAATTAGAGATAGTCTCAGTATTCAAGGAGATTATGTTTTATGTGTGAGGTAAATATCTATATTTTAATGTATTTATTAAAATTATTTGTTACCTACTTAATTTATAAAAAATTTAGTTAACTTATTTTTTTAATTATTAATGTTTTAAATAAAATATATATACATGTTACAGGGAAGATAGCAAAGTTAGTCATTACATTATTAATAAAATACAAGAAAATAATGAAACAAAATATAGAATTGGTGATCAAGTATTTTCCGATTTACCTGGTTTATTAGCATTTTATAAATTGCATTACCTAGATACTACTCCTCTTTTGAAACCTGCTGTTAAACCTATAGAAAAAGTTATTGCTAAATATGACTTTGTTGGAAATGTAAGATATATTATTTCATTAATTATTAAGTATTGACTATATAAATAATTATAAAAAATATATTTTTTTCTTTATTAGGATCAAGATGATCTACCATTTAGAAAAGGAGATATTCTAACAATACTAGTTAAAGATGAAGAACAATGGTGGACAGCTAAAAATATCATGGGTCAAATGGGTTCAATACCTGTTCCTTATGTTCAAAAGGTTAGTCTATTATATTTTGAATTATTTTACTTAGAAGTAATTTTTTCTAACATACTATCAACTATATAAAATTATTATTGTAATCATTTTTTAAATTAAGTACTGTAAAATTAGTTAAATTATTAAGCATATTATTATATAATATGTAATATATACAATATATTTAAGAATAAATGCAAAAACAGTTCTCTCCTTAAATTAATTTTGATAAAATATAATATATACAATATATATTTGTTATGATGTTGTAATCTGGGTTTTAATAAAATAGTTACAAGTTCTTAAATTTATTTTAGATATATATTTTAATTTAAATAATCAATTGATTTTTAATGTTTACATTTTAGTATGAAGGAAGTCAACAAATACCCATAAAAGACATTAATCAAATTCCTGGATCAAATAATGAATCAACTTTACGCCGGTCTAGTCTTCAAGTAAATTAATTTTGTTTTATAATATAGTACTATGTTAATATATATCATTAAAATGAAATCAACTTAAATAGAAAATTTATTACTTATATTTGTTTTTGTCGTCACCCTATCAAAATTATATATTAATATTTCAACAATTAGCTCTAACCACCATTAATGTTTACTTAATTTCCTTATTCGATTTTATACTTACAATAACATGTACTGTTATGTCTCACTAGGTTTGTCAATAGTCAATAACTTTTTTCTATTAAATATTTTATTTTTCTAAAAAAATTAATTATTGAATTATTAATTTTTATAAAATATTTACTTTGTTTTTATTTATTTTTTAATTTAAGTAAATTTAATATTTTATGATCTGTTTATATTCCATGTAAATTGCAGTGTTTCATTTCTGTTTCAAAACAAACATAATATTATAATCAATGTGTATCAATCTACGTTTATTGTAATTATATTTTAATTGATAAAGTAACATTTTAGTATGGTAATAATAATAATTAATTGAAAGCTGAATTGTCACGAAATGATCAAAATGTATGTTTGCTAACCTTTTGCTGATAGTGCAATAATATAATGGTGCAATTGTAATACATTATTCTCCATTTAATTAGTCAAAAATTAATTTTTTCAATTAAATTATATAATTTAAAAGAAAATATCAATACTACAAATTGGCTATCTATAAATTGTAATTAATATGAAAACTCTTTTTATTTCTTTTATTTTGGTTTTAAGTACACTAAAAAAAAAAATAATATAATAAAAAATGTGACTTGTATAGTATATACATAATTAAGTTGCAAAAATCAGATTTTAAAAATATGCAATAAATCAAAAGTTATTGGCTGTGGACAAACCTGATGAGACACTCTGTATAATATACTATACATGTAGTATTGTTTGTGTAATTTGTAGTCATAAATTATAATACATTATATACAATATACCTTTAAATTTAATTTTAATGTATAGAAATAGATATACAATTAGTTATGTGTATAAATTTAAAATATAGAAAAAAAATGTTTTTATAATATTATTTTTATACTATTTTACAGAAAAAACTACCAGCTTTTGCTAGAGTTAAACAAGTTCGTGTGCCTAATGCTTATGACAAGACTGCATTAAAACTTGATGTAGGTGATATAATTAAAGTAACAAAAACAAATATTAATGGTCAATGGGAAGGAGAGTTAAATGGCAAAACTGGACATTTTCCATTCACTCATGTGGAATTTGTGGATGCTGAAATAAATGATTGTATAAATGATGGCTAATTTTAACAAATTTCTATTAATTGTATCTTAGTTATTTTTATTAATATTTTTTTAAAAAAAATTTTTAATAATTTGCATTAATGATAATTAGATAGATATTATTTATACATATATATATATTTTATAATAATAATTAACAATATTGTATGTATGTTAAACCAGATTTATATCTACTTAATATAGAAAAAAATCAAAACAAGTAAACATTATGGCTTACATAAATTAAACTTTGAAATATTAAACATTTTAATACTTAATAATTACTTACGTTTCTTTTAAATATGTCAGATGTAATTAATAATTCTTAAATAGAAAACTTTCGTGTAATATATATTTTAAACACTGCAAAATGAACATTACATGGATTTAAAAAATATTTATATTGATTGGTGTACATATCAGGAAAACCCTAAACATAGAGTTTTTAATTTTTTTGTATTTGAACATTAAAAATTTTATTATCAGAAACTATAAATAAGTTTAGGTTCATTTATTTAAAATTGATGAACTGAAAAAATTAACTACTTTATGTGTTTAAGGGTTAAAATATGTTACAAATAAAGTGCCAATTATATTATCGATTTCAAAAAAAAATATATATATATATATATTTGAATATTTTTAAATTTTGTTAATTGAAATCAATATTAAATATTCCTAATCTTTAATGTCCGGACAATGTTACATTATATCCTAAAACATAAAATAATAAATTTAATATTTTTTTAATTAAAATATATATATATATATATATATATATATATATATATATATATTCATATATTATTAGGTATTATATTATATTTTCAACTATTATGGCAATGTTTGTTATAAATTATTAACAATTATTAAATTCCTAACATTTGGAAAACAAATTATTTTGAAATACTTTCAATACTCACAGATACTAGTGCTGATCATTTGTAAATTGTAATGCTTGAAAGAAAAATTTTTCATATCAAAATGACAACATAAATTTAGTATATTTAATAGATTTAAGTAGTAGAGTTGCGTATTTAATAAATTTATTGTAATGTGTGAAAAGCATTCAAATTTATTAAACGAGTCAAACGTATTGTTGAATAATAATTAGAAAACTTATTCACACACGCAATAGTGATAAAAAAAAAAAAAAAAAAAAAAACATTTATCGTAATATAAACGCCGGCGAGCAACTTGCGATTATGTTCATGTTAAAATAACATTGGATAGTGTTTAAAGTAATGCCGTTGCGCCTGTAATAATATTATAGTAATCATATTGCGGTACAATCTACTGCTGTACAGGGTGATCCAAATAACTTACTACACCCATTTTCTCAGTCAATTTTAAAGTTTTTTAATTTTTTTTTTTTTTACAAAATATTTGGTGTACATTACACTATATTTTTACATAAACATATAATTTTTTATAATTTTTTTCCTATTAAATTTTTAGGTTTTATACTTTTTTTTAAATGGCATGTTATATTTTTTTTTATTCTATGACATGGGCAAAAAAAAATAAAAAAAAAATAATTTTCGTGAAGAAATTTTTTCATTTTTTTCAATTCGTTTTTATAATATACGTCTTTGAAATTCATTTATTTTTCATACATAGGAGGAGCTTTGGTCAGTTTTTACGTCACTGTTACTACGGTTCACACTTTCAAATTTTCCATACGATTGTACATTTTATTATTATAAAATTAAATACGAATAATTATTGTGCATGGTTTATTTATAAATACGCCTAATCTGTATTCGTATTATATTATTATAGTAGTTATCGTTAAACGTTAATGAATGCACGATTACGTGTGATTGTGAGGAAAGATGTAGGTATTTAAATGATTGTGTTTATCATCATAATTGGATACTAAATTGGAAATACACACTCGTAATATTTTGTAGGTATATTATGATTTAATAATAAAATACTTATTATTGAAAGTGTTTGTAAACAATGAATTTGGCGTCTCCGAAAAAGTACTTTATTATTTAATAAATATAGGTATCCATTTAAGAGCTTAATGAAAATCACTGTAGTTTATTGAAAAGTTAACAAAATTAAAAATGACAAAGGAATATAATTCTTATAATTTTTTTTACCTATTTTTGGTGTAAATAAGTATTATATAGCATGCCATTTAAAAAAAGTATAAAAATTCAAAAATCAGCAAAAAAAAAAAAAATTGTATTTTTATATAAAAATGTAGTGTTATAAGTTCTATATATTTTGAAAAAAAAAAAAAAAAAATTGAAAAATATTAAAATTGATCGAGAAAATGAGTGTAGTAAGTTATTTGGATCATCCTGTATACTGCTGAACGTTTTATCCCCGATCCACCCACCAGCTGTCGAATAATCAGAGATTATAAATTATTATAATACATATTATGTTAAAAATAATAATCATAGATTAATAATTACACGCTTGAGTACGTTCAATATAATAAAATGATTATCAACTATCGTTTATTTTATTATAATTATGCTAGTGTTTATTTGTTTAGTCGATAATTATTATTAATACGGTAGAGATAATTAATAATGACTATTTTATTTATATGGCGGTTTCCTTAATAAATAATAAGTACAAAATCGTATGAAATGACTACCCCACTATTATTATTATTATTATTATTATTATTATTATTATTATTATTATTATTATTCATCGCCCACATCAATATTCCAAATAAAATAATTGAAAACCATAAAAATGACGTTTTAATGTTGAATTATTTGTACAAAAAATAAAAATCCAATCTGTACAAAATTATTTGTTTATATGTCACACCGATGAGTGATGACATTGTTTTCGAAATCCATATTTGTTATAATAAGAACAAAAAAGACGAGCATGATACTCCTGCCGCAGGGATATAGGCGTAAAGTGTGCAAATCAATAAATCATAGTGTTTAATTTTAATTAGAATTTCAATGCAATGATAAACCATTACCATTTCCATTACCATTGCATTCGAAAAAACGATTCAGAGCGAAGTTCGGTCAGTTAATGTAGGTATTGATTAAAATTTTGACATTTTTTTTTTATTAAATATTTAAAACGCAAAATTCCAATAATATTTGTTATATAAAGATGAACCCAACGAAGGGAAATAAATTAATTTTAACTATATTGATGGTTATTATTTTCAACGCAAAATTTTATCACATACATAGGAACCATATACTCGTAGATACACATAAAGACGTATAGATATAGTACATAAATGAACACCACATAAAATTTTTAAGTATCTAAATTCAATATAAATGTTCATAAAATTCCTTGTCACCTAAATGCCCATATCATAAAAATTTTTGTCAATTTTATTTATCATTGTTGTAAAATATTGATATATAATAGGAAGAATCCATATTAATACTTTAATCTTTAAATATTAATTTTACAGAAATTTCAACTTTAAATTCCTATAAAAAAAAAAATTGAGTCTTGAGATTGAGATATTGAAATACATTTTGCAGGTACCTACCTACATACACATTTATTGATAAAATATTTATATAAATATTCGTATATATAATTTATATTATATATTATATGTGTAAACGAATAACGAATTTCTGATTGCCTATTATGCATTCCTAAACGGCTGGACCGATTGCGACGAAATTTGGTACAGAGATATATTAGGCCTATAGGCAGAAGATCGGTTAAGTTAAAAATCAAACAATAGTATTATAACTATAAGACTTACAATAATTTTGAATATAGAGACTTGAAAATTTTATTAGACATTCACATACATAGGTACTATATAAATGTGATGAAATTTTAGAACAGTTGTCTGTTACGTTAATTTTTCTACAGAATGTAGAACTTTGAATATTTCGTAAAATTCTCGTTTTTATGTATATTAATATAATGTTTGATACAACTGGCAATTTTGGGTTTTAAGGTCTGAAAATTTTACTGAACTATAATACTTCCATATTACTTAACATATCAATATATTAGAAAACTCCCTAGTCTCATTTTTTTTTTTTATAGCTGTTTAAAGTTGACATTTTTAGTTTTTTTTGTTTTGTTTTTTTTTTTTGTTTTTATGTTTGATGACACTTTTACTACCTGAAATAATCATCCGATTTTCGCGAATAGAATGTATGTATGTATGTATGTTTCCGGTTGAAAAGTGTAGGTATGTTGTTATTGGTATTTTATTTATGTCAGTTTTCGAATTGACTCTATGCGTTAGAAAAAACGACTAAAAAACGACGAGAAAACGGCAATATATTAATCAATAACTACATTATCTGACTGAACTTCGCTCAGAATCATTTTTTCGAATTTGATGGTTATTATTCATTGCATTCGAATTCTAATTAAAATTAAACACTATGCTATGAGTTGTTGCACAGTTATATCTAGTGATTAAAAAATTCATGAAATTTAATTTTTTGAAATATTTCAATGAAATATTTCAATTTTTATTATTTATCTTATTTATATGTTTAAACAATAAAAGATTAATTATTTAAACAGTTTTCTCGTGTAAATTGTAGATTACGATGATATTTATTTATATTAAATATTTTATAAAATAAAAAAACTATTTATGACAATTTTTTTTTATTTTTAACTGGAAAACAATAACATAATTACCTATTTAAAATAAAAATTTAAAAATATTCATACTTTATAATAGTAATAATAATTAATAATTAACAATATATTATAAAATAATATAATAATTGATGATATTAAAAATAAATAAATAAATAAATAAAAATAATAAATATTGCTCTAAACATAGCCATCTTGCTGGTCATCAGGTAAACAGTCTAACATGGTCTTCCGAATAAGCAAAATATTTTTATCGTTTTACAAGATATTCATGCATTGACGTATATATATAGTTACTATATTAGGTTAGGTTACTATATTTATTACTTTACCCCAATAAAGTAATCACGGAATTAATAAATTACCTACCTAATTATTCATAACCAATAGGTAATAATTAATAGTAATAATAATTGTGTTCAAAAGTTTAAAAATTCAATATTTCACGATTATGTGAAATATTTCTCAATGTAGTGGAATATTTAAAATTTCAAACACTACTGTAGGTAGTTATAGTGATATAATCCCTGCGGCAGGAGTATCAGCTTGTCTTTTTTTTAATTTTATCCATTAATTAATTGGTAGCCACGGGCCGTGTGTTCGACATGCCTGGATCTACTCAGCTACTGCTACTCTACACCTGTATCCCACTCGGAACCCACACTAGTATCAGCTATCGTCTTTTTTAATTTTAAATATAGTAACATATTATTTACAATAATTTTAAGTCATATTTAAATTATATAATTTATGAAATACAATAGAAACTCGATAAACCGTCATTCTCTGCTGTTATTCGTCATCGGTCAACGCCGGAAAAAAAAAGTTAATTAGGCTATAAAACGATAATATTGCAGCTAAAAAAGCTAGAGTATCAAAAAAAAAAAGAAAAAAAAGACGAGCTGATACTCCTACTGGATATAGGTGTGAAAATCCTAATGTTTAATTTTAATTAAAATTTGAATAATTAAATAATTAAATACCTAATAATTTATCATTGCATTTGAAAAACGATTTTGAGCGAAGTTCAGTCAGATAATGTAGGAATTGATTAAAATTTTGACATTATTTATAAAATATTTAAAACGCAAATTTTTATCACACACATATATACCCATATAGGATATAGGTACACAATGGCGGAATCTAGAGGGGGTGTAGACAGAGATTTCTTCCCGGGCGTAATTTTAAAAGCCAATTCAATGAACTTTATTTGTAATTTTATAACACTTTAGGATTCCGAGAATTGGAACTGATTTAAGTAAAATGTATTTGAACTTTAATAAAATTTAAAAAATTTGTCAATTTTATATAACTTTATTGTAAAATATTGAGAAACAATAAGAATCCACAAATACATAATATAAATATCAATTTTACTAAAATTTTAACTTCTAACATCTATAAAAAAAAATTGAGACTTAATATTTTTCTAATGTTTTGAAAATACATTAAGATATATATTATGTCAGTATGCTTCAAAAGAATTTTCAAAAGTTTTCCAAATTTTTTGGCTTTTTTATTAATTTTTATCGTAAAAGTATTGAGAAATAATAAAAAGAATACTTTTATGGATTCCATAATAAGATTTTCGTATAAACTAAAAATATTCAACTTTAAACAGATATAAAAAAAATTGAGATTTAGGATTTTTCTAATATTTTAGTATGATTTTAAGTAATATGTAAGTATACTTCAGTAAAATTTTCAGACCTTAATACCAAAAATTACCAATTTTATCAAACTTTATATACGTAAAAATGAGAATTTTACGAAATATTCAAAGTTCTATATTTTGTAGAAAAATTAACCAAACGGTTCCAAAATTTTACCACATATATATAGTAGCTATGTGAACACCCAAAAAAGTCTCTATATTCAAAATTGCTCGAGTTATCGTGAAATATTTAAATTGAATTCGTCAAAATTTCAGTTTTCGTGAAAAATGTCGTTTTTTTTGTCATTTTTTCTATCACATATGGTAGATTTTGAGAAATTCGAAAAATGACCTAAATAAAGTACCAACTACATCCACTTTCCAACCGGAAACATATGCTATTCCTATTCGTGAAAATCGGAGTATTATTTCGGGTAATAGAAATGTTTTCAGACATAAAAAAAAAAGAAAAAAAAGACACATCATTGTAAAACCAATACATTCTCTTCTTTATTGTTTAGTGTGGTATATGTAATATGTATGAATTTTATTTTAAAAATGTCATATATATATATATATATATACTTCCTTTGCAAAATTTCTGTTAACCGTCTATTTGATTAACCGTCATTGTCCTGGTCCCGATTGTGACGGTTAATCGAGTTTTTACTGTATGTTTATTTTACTTATAGCCATTTAATTTATTATGTTATAATATATTGTAAAATATTATCCTTAACAAATCATTTTTGTGTATTTACATCAATAAGTAACCACTTAATAAATGTATGAGTATGTTGTATGTGTAATTTCATGTTATGCTTGTGTAAATGTATAGTTTTAAACTTATGATTTATGTTTTTTATGAATATATTACAAATTAGTTAGGCATATTAATAATATTTTTAAAATAGTAATAATATATGTGGTAAATATTACAATGACTAATAATTACCATAGGTAAATTTCCAAAACTAAAATCAAACAAATTTGAATGTTATTTATAACGCTATGAAGAATGAATAATAAATACAAAACAGTATTAAGAACCACCCAATCTATTTTTCTTATTTATAACATATTAAGAATTAAATTTATACATAATTATATATAATCTCTAATTTTTATATTGGAACTTTATAATATAAATAATTATAATTACCATTCAACATTAACATTAAAATAGAAAATTAGTACAATTTTATTTTTCAAAGACAAAACTAAAAGATAAATTTATAAAATGATAATAGAGCTCAAAAATTATAAAGGTTAAAAAAATAAATTGTAATATATGCATTATAAAGCAATTTATCAGATATAAATATAAGAAAAAAATGATAATTATTTTATTAATGAATAAAATTAAGTTAATTTTTGTTCACTCAATTACTATTGTCCCTTATAATCAGCATAATAGTCAAAGGAAACAGTAAAATTTTAATTATTTCTCTAAATACTATTTTAATGGAAAAATATTTATGAAATAAAAATTTAAGAGAATAATTAAATAAACTATATCTTATTTTTTAACTCTTAATAAAGTAAAACAAATTTATAACTTAAAATTCCATGAATTAGGAACTCATAAAACTTATAAATGATACAACTTCTGAGTTCTAGTAATAATTATTATAAATTATTAATTATGTATATAAAAATATATTATTGAAATAATAATCCATTTTGGTTTATAAAATAAATTATATCATTATTATTTGAAGAGTAAATTAAAGAAATATACATTAATCTTATTGGTCAATGTGTTTTAATTTTATATGTATTTTTTTTTTTTTTTTTTAATTTATTACTATTATTTTATTACATTACATTACACATACACATTCTTAAAATAATATATTATAATATTCATATATTCAATATTGCAATGTAAATTAAATGGAATTGGTTTTATATTAATCTATCTAAATACCACAATTCAAATAAAATAATCTATCAATGAAACAAAACAATAATTAATAATAAAAAAGTAATAATAAGTTAATAAATAAAATAATAATTCATGAAATAATAAAAAATATATGATTTTGTAATGATAAAATACAATATTTTGTATTATATTCTTCCACCATTTACACAAACATAGTTACTAAACTGCAACTAAAATTAAGAAATATACATAGTAAATTACATAACTGTTTAGATAAAATGAATAACAATACAATTTTTAGATACCATTATATAAATAACTATGTATATATTTATATTTATTTATAATATATAGACTTATTTTTTATAATTTATTTATATAATATAAAATGCGACAAGATTTCAATAACACAGAATACATACAAAATATTTTTATTCTATAAATAAAATTGTATTTAAAGTTGTAGGTACATTAATTATATTTTATTAAACTTAATTTATTTTTAATAAATTATTGGAAAAATATTTCATTGAAATTTACAATTATTGGTTTAGAACTTTGAATATAATTAATAGATAATAGCTATGGTACTTTTATGTATTGTTTATATGACAATATATTACCATAAAAAATTGTTTATGTAAAAAAAATTATAATAATAAATATACTAGATTAAAAACAAAATTTCACTATTTCTAGAAAACACAGATATCGATAATTGGAAAAAATTATTTACTATTATTGAACATTAGCCAATATTGGCATTTGGTGGCTCAATGCACTCACATTATGCACACAAAAGCACAATGGAAATAAATAAAATGGTTTGTATATATTATAAGTAATATATTGGTACATGTATTAAATGCATATTGATAAATGAGGCTTAATAATTGTACAAAGCTATGTAGTTTGATAGATAATGAAATGTCAATAATCCATTCGAAAACTGACGATGTACTGTATCACTTACAACAGCTACTTAGACTTTTATTAGCTCCTTCTGATTCAACAAGGCGTCGACCTTGTCCTGTTGTATTCGTTGTTTCATTTTTAGGGAGTTTTTCAGCTAAATTAATTTGATAGTAAAAAATGTAATAAGCTTTAAAATACAATTTTTTCATGTATTATGTGATACGAACCAATTGCTTTAAAAATTTCTGTCACGTTAGCACTAGTTTTTGCTGATGTTTCCATAAATAGTAAACCATTTTCATAGGCATACGTTTGTGATTCATCAGTTTGAACACTTCTCATATTACTTAAATCTAATTTGTTTCCAGCTAATGCTATTACAATTCCAGGTGTTGCTTGTCTTTGAAGTTCTTTCACCCAATTTTTAGCTCTTTCAAAGGTATCCTTTATTAAAAAAAAAGTTAAATTCATTAATAATCCTTAATATTTATAATGAATTAAACAAATAAATATATTATTACTTGATTAGTAATATCATAGACAACAATAGCTGCTTGAGCACCTCTATAATACATTGGTGCTAAACTATGGTAACGTTCCTGACCAGCTGTGTCCCATATTTCAAATTTAACAGCTACATCATTTAAATGAATTGTTTGTGTAAGGAATGCAGCTAAAATAATTACATACCATTATTAATTTTATTAAATTTTGAACATATAAAAATACATACCACCTATGGTACTTTCTTGATATTCGTGAAACTGTCCTTTCACAAACCTTAGAACTAAACTAGACTTTCCAACTGATGATTCACCTAAAAGAACTAACTTGAACTGACATATTTTTCCAGGAGCTTGACCATTAGGTCTCTGCGGTACTGTTTTATTGGACATTATAACTATTTATATTTATTATCTGAAAAAATAAAAAAGCTATTAAATGTTATATCATACACAAAAATTAAAAAATAAAAAATATAAAAATTCAAAAAACCAATTTTGTTTAAGATTGAGAAGTTATAAAATGTACCCATAGAACTACTAATATATCTCTATATTCTTAATATAAAATAGATGCACAATAAAACGAAACCATAATATATTTAAATTAAATTAAATAGTTGTATTATGGATAATATTATATTATTTTATTAGTATCTAGTTATTATAATTACAAATGTAATTAACTATATTACTAATATAAAATATTAATGAAAATAGTACATATTACTGTAATCGAAAATAGATACATACGAAAGCGTATTATTATTAATAAAATTTAATTTTAAAATTGAAGTATACCTAATTCATCATATAATGTTAAAAAAATTAAATTATATTGAAATTATATTAAATTTATATTTAAGTATAATAGTCAATATAATAGTATTTAATATATAATATATATTATAATAAAGTTAAATACATAGTTCTTAATATATTACATTTATAAGGAAGCTTGATAAGCATGAGTAATAATTATTGATTATTGTAGTAATATTGTCAGTGTAAAAAAAGAACTATATATATAACTATATATATATACATATTATATAACTATAATTTATACAGTAAATACATTTTTAGCAAGTAATTTATTATAATAACATAAAATATTGGAAAACATGCTATTTTAAAATGTAAATATTAATATTAATTAATATTTAATTTAATATTAAAATATTAAATTTTAATGTAACATATACAACAAATGTTATGCATATAATATATGAGTGGTATTATATTCAATTATTCCTATCAGGGGCGACCAAACGGTCGATCGCAGACAATTTCAAAGTCGTTCATGTCAGAATTTATTTTTGAAATTAATCTTGGTACCTTTGGATATTGTCAATAATTTTATTTGTACAATTTCTTTGACATGGAATTTATCTATAAAAATTGAATCTGAAATTATAAAAATCACATCAGATATAATCCTCAAAGCTCTAGGTTCTGAACAATTTTTTAGAATCTATTAAGGGTAGAAAAATATTCATGTTTGAGAAATGTAGCTTTGCAGTTACATACTTATTTTGGATCTACATATTTGTTCGAAACAGTATTTTCTCACATTAAAATGATAAAAACTGAATACCAAATTACCGAGAAACACTCTCTGAAGACCATTTGAACTTTGCTGTAAAGCCTTCAATTAATAGCCAGAAATGTTTCACCAGATTACGACCAATTACTAACGAAATGCAATGTCACACCTTAACAATGCTCAGATCAACAATACATTTAATCTAAATTTAAACTTAAGTAATTAGTTTTAAAATGCTTATTATTATTTATATTCATTATTAAATTGTAATTTTATTATTATAAAAGTATGTTAATCAATAATTTTACATAAGTACTCGATAAACAAAAACATTTTTATAGAAGTCGATCCACAAAGGTGAACTATATTTTTAGTAGAACTCTACCAAAAAGTTTGGCCTCCCCTAATTTTAATGAATACATGTATACAGATTGATCAGAATATTGCTTAACAAAAATAATAAAGATCCATTGAAAATGTATGTACTTTTTGTGACATGAAATCTAATCACATTGTACTACTTATATAAATAAACTTCATAGGTACTTAATAATTATAATGTTTTTTAATATAACTAATTAGAAATAATTATAAAACATAAAATACCTATTATGTTAAAATGTAATGTATTCAATTATTAAACATAACATCTATTTTTCTTAAATTAAAAATATATACTCGTATAAAAAGAAATAACAAGTAAAATTTGTTATATCATATTCCTTATTTAACTATAAAACATATTGAAAATTAATTTAATTATAAGATAACAGCAAAGAATAGGTAATAATAATAATAATAATAATAAAGTACACGTAAAATAGTTATATCTTTCCTTCCTTAATCTGTTAACAAAAATAATTAGGACTACCTATAATATTTAGAATTAATTAAATAAAATATAAGATGTCTCAGTAAAATTATTACAAGATTATAAAATTGAAAATAAAAACGAAAAGGGATACAGATATTAAGATAATAGTGTTGAATTTTGATTAACATTTGAATGAAATGATAAATCATTACATTCAAAAAAGTAATTTTGAGCGAAGTACATCAAATATGTACTAATTTTTTACATTTTACAGTCTCTACGTTCAATATAAATAATTTATCATAAAACCCCGAAATGAGTAACCTAAATACCCAAATTTGACAGTACATCGCTCAGAATCATTTTTCGAATGCAATGATTTATCATAGCATTAAAATTGTAATTAAAATTCAACACTATCATCTTTACACCTGTATCCCTTCCCTTACTTTTTTATACTTTAAACAGCTACAAAAAAATGTGAATAAAAATTCAACACTATCTTCTTTACATCTGTAACCTTTCCATAAAAATAAAGACGTCCCTTGCATTTAAAACTTTAAACGGCTACAAAAAAAAAAAAAAAAAAAAAAAAAAACGTAAATGTAATATTCACAATCAATTGGAACTGAGTTAAGTCCTCGTAAAATGTATTTGAGCTTCAATAAAAATTTCAAAATATTTTAGGTTTTAAATTTTGAGCGAAGCTAAGAATCTATTGGTTTTACAATGTCTTTTTTTTTTTTATGTATGTACACTTTTTCTATCAGAAATAATGCTCCGATTTTTACAAATAGCAAATGTTTCCGATTAGAAAATAGATATAATTGGTACTTTACGTTGATCATTTTACAACTTTCTCATAATTCATCCCATGCGATAAAAAAAAGACCAAAAAATGACGAAAAACGGCATTTTTCAAGAAAACTGAAATTTCGACTAATTCAATTTCAATATTTAATGATAACTCAGACAATTTTAAAGTTAGAGACTTGAAAATTTTATTGGGTGTTTACATATTATATATATATATGGGGTATAATTTTGGAACCGTTGTTATTTTTCTACAAAATATAGGACCTTGAATATTTCGTAAAATTCTAGTTTTTAATAAATAATTAATTAATTAATAATTAATTTTTAATATGTATGATAAAATTGGCAGTTTTGGGTTTTAAGGTCTAAAAATTTTACTGCATTATACTCACATAGTACTTAATATGATATCATGATTAATGATTATTAATAATTATATAAAAAAAAGTCCCAAGTATGATTTTTTTATAAATGTTTAATGTTGATATTTTTAGTTTAATCGAAAATCTTAGAATCCATACAAGTATTCTTCTTATTATTTCTCAATACTTTTACAATAAAAATTAGTAGAAAAACATTTTCAAAGAGAAGCAGAGAATTTTATTGAAGCATACTGATATATATTATTAATGTAGTTCCAAAACATTAAAAAAATATCAAGTCTCATATTTTTTTATAAGTGCTTTAAGTTGAAATTTTAGTCAAATTGATATTTAATGAATTTATATGGATTCTTTTATTATTATATTAAATATTTTAGAATAAAGTTTTATAAAATTGACAAAATTTTTTGAAATAATCAAATTTCAAAAAAAAAAAAAAAAAATTGAAATATATTGAATATTTTATTGAAGCATCCATATTGTGCACCGTATTCGGTAATGATAATTGATATTTTTCTAATATTAAGTATATTAGAAAAATATCAATTATCAATTATTTTTTTTTTTTTTTTATATATGTCTAATGTTAAAATTTGATTAAAATTAATAATTAAAGTATTCTTCTTATATTTCAATATTTTGAAAAAAATATAATAAAATTTGTTTAAAAATTTTGAAAATTTTATTGAAACTCAAACATATTTTACTTAACTCAGTTCCAATTTATTGTGAATTATTACATTTATGATTTTTTTTATAGCTGTTTAAAGTATATAAAGCAAGGGGTGGGTTACTGGTGTGGAAGTGATACAGTTGTAAAGAGGATAGTGTTTAATTTTTTATTAGCATTTGAATTCAATGATAAATCATTACATTCGAAAAATGATTCTGAGTGAAATACTGTCAAATTTTGGTATTTAGGCGATTCATTTTGCGGTTTTATGATAAATTATTTATAGTGAACGTAGAGACTGAAAAATGTAAACATTATAATCAGTACATATTTTATCTGATGAACTTCACTCAAATAATCAGTTTTCATAAATGTAATGATTTATCGTTGCATTTAAATGTTAATCAAAATTCAACACTATCCTACTTACACTTGTATACCTCATTCCCTTCCACATAAGTATCCCTTCATTTGCTTCTTTTATTAATTGTTATTGTAAAAGTATTGATAAATATTAAAAAGAATACTTGTATGGATTCTAAGATTTTGATTAAATTAAAAATATAAACTTTAAACAACTTTCCATAACTCACTCTGACTGAATATTTCTTCTCATTACATGCCCAAATTATAATAGCCTACTCTAATACTCAGTTTAATTTTCACCTCAATTGATGAAATTCCTACATTCTCTCTTATGTTTTCATTTCTTATCCAATACTCTCTAATTATTCCACACTACATCCATCTTAACATTCTCATTTCCGTTACACTTATCATTAATTTCATCTTTTTATTCACTCCTCAATAATCTAAACCATACAACATTGTAGGCCTCATTACTGATTTATATTATCTAGTATTATTAATAATCATATAATAAAATTTATTATCACACAAAATGGTAGATACTTCTCTTCACTTCATTCAACCATAGGTATAATATTTATCTATTTAATTAAAAATTAATATTTTATTAAAATAGATAAATAAAAATATTCAACACAAAAAATTCCATAATTATTGATTATTTGCGATAAAACTTTTTTATTTTTTATTGTAAAAAATAGGGCAAACTGCATAATTACATTTTCATTTACAATTTTTTTATAAATTGAAATAATTAAAAATAATAGGAATTAAAATTTCTTGCACAAAAAATAATTCATTCAAATGGCTAAAATGGAAAGAATATTTTAAAACTATAAACTTAACTACTTACCTATCATATCCATAGGATAAATTATTTTATAGTTATTAAAATTAAATATAACTTTATTTTTAAATAGTTATTGAACGACCCAAGACTGGACAAATTAATCTGAAATTAATCTTTAACTTTTTAGCATTTATTATATTTTCAACTTCACTTTTTAAAATATAATTTGGATATGGGTATCAGGTTTATTTTTTATAATAATTTATTAATGAATCACATAAAGTACCTAATTTGTTATGTGCACAATTAAAAATCTTATATTTTTGTTAAACTAATTGGTACCATTACGAAAGTTGATAAATTATGTTTAACCACGTCAATAAAAGCATAAAACTATTATAATAAGCTAGATTTCATTTTTTGTATCAAAATATGTTATTTACATATTTTAAGTTGGTGTTTGAATGTCAGATAGAGTGACACAGTAGTTAGCGCGAATAAGAAAAACCAAGGGTTAGATCAGATTAGGTTAGGTTTCTCGCTACTTCTCTGTTCTTTTATGTTATTATGAAATACATTAACAAAACAATCAATTACGCAAAATATTTTAAAACTGATATTAATAATAATAATAATAATAATAATAATAATAACATTAATAATTTAAAAGTGTATATTATCTTCAATTTTTTTTAGAAATTTTTTTTCGTTTTGAAAGTGGATGTAGTTGGCACTAGGTAATTTTTCGAATTTCTCAAAATTGACCCTATGCAATAGAAAAAGATGAGCTGATACTCCTGCCGCACAGGATACAGGTGTGCAAATCATAGCGTTTAATTTTAATTAGAATTTAAATGCAATGATAAACCATTGCATTCGAAAAAACGATTCTGAGCGAAGTTCAGTCAGATTATAATTTTCGTTTGAACATCAATTTAAAACAGATATAAAAAAAATTGAGATTAGGGATTTTTCTAATATTTTAGTATGATGTTAAGTAATATGTAAGTATACATCAGTAAAATTTTCAGACCTTAATACCAAAAATTGCCAATTTTATCAAACATTATATACATAAAAACGAGAATTTTACGAAATATTCAATGTCCAATATCTTGTAAAAAAATTAACGTAACGGTTCCAAAATGTTACCACATATATATAATAGCTATGTTAAGTTCCAAAAAAATTATCAAGTGTCTAACTTCAAAATTGCCCGAGTTATCGTGAAATATTGAAATCGAATTCGTTGAAATTTGAAAAATGCCGTTTTTTCGTCATTTTTTCGAAGTTTTTTCTACCGCTTATAGTCAATTTTGAGAAATTCGAAAAATGACCTAAATAAAGTACCATTTACATCCACTTTTACATCTGAAACTCCCTATTCGTGAAAATCGAAGCGTTATTTCGGGTAGTAAAAGTGTTTTCAGACATAAAAAAAAAAAAAATCACACATCATTGTAAAACCAATACATTTTTTGCTTCGCTCAGAATCTAAAACTATGAAAAATGATGAAAAAACGGCATTTTTCACGAAAATTAAAATTTCGACGAATTCAATTTCATTATTTCACGATAACTCGAGCAATGTTAGAGACTTGAATATTTTTTGGGATGTTGACATAGGTACTAAATATATCTTATAAAATTTTAGAACCGTTACGTTAATTTATCTATAAAATATAGGACTTTGAATATTTCATATAATTCTCGTTTTTATGTATATAATGTTTGATAAAATTGGCAATTTTGGACATTAAAGTCTGAAAATTTTACTAAAGTATACTTTCATATTACTTAACATCATATCAAAATATTAGAAAAATCCCAAAAGCCTCAATTTTTTTTACATAATGTTTCTCGAATGTAATAATTTATCATTGCATTCAAATTGTAATCAAAATTCAACACTGTCCTCTTTACACCTGTATCTCTCTTCCACACCAGTATCCCTTGCTTTTTTTATAATTTATTTAAAAACATTCCAAATTATTTTTCTAGCTCAATTATATGAGTCATTTTGAATTCATAATTAAAATGCAAAATTAATAGGTATATGGACGGGTATATGGAGGTATAGGTACATATGGACGGTGCACGGGTAAAAGGGAATAAGTCCAAAAACACTACTTTTGGGAAATTAAAAAAAACTGTCTAAAACATTAAAAAATTATTAAATTTTTATAATTTTTTAATGTTTTAGACAGTTTGTTTAACTTCCTAAAAGTAGTGTTTTTGGACTTATTCCCTTTTACCCGCGTAAGGTCCATATGTATTCACTATAATTACAAACACGATTGTGATATAATTGAGTAAATAATAAATATTTAGTATCAAGTATTTAGTTATCAATTTTTATTAATAACATTGTCAATTATGGTAATTTATTTTTTTAAATTATATACATATTGTTTATATTATCTATAAAAAAAACTAAAAATGTATTTATTAATTGTAAAAAATAATGTTTCATCACTATTATTATAATTATTGAAATTTATTTTCTTTATAATTATTTTATTATAGCTTAGAGCAGCATTTGTCTCAAATTAATTATTAATGATCACAAAATATTATTTAATTCAATAGAAAAATTTTAAATCTTAATACACCTATTAGTGATGGCCAAACTAGTTTGGTAATTATTTATTAAGAATCATATAAAATCTTATCATGATTCATTGTTAGATTTCTCCTAAAATATACAGGCAGATATAAATCATAGTAAATGAAGAAACATACATTTATAGTAAAACAAATAAATGTACTTATAACTGTTAAAAATAAAACTATAATATCTTATATCTGTAATTCATGATTTAAATATATAATATTTTTAATATTATTTTTTGTGTGTATATAAAAATTATAATTATATTTATAATTAAGGAGCACTAAAATTTTTAATATTCAATTTGAAGAACACTATAAACATTAGATTGAATATAATATAAAATATATACCTATCAACATATTATTATGCAATAAATAAAGTAAACTAATAACTCAAAAAATAATCAAAATTAAGCTAATGCTTTTAGTCTAGTAGAAATTTGCTTTATTTCCTAAGAAAACTGAAATAACTATAAAATACAGTAATTTTATGAATATTTTATAATACAGGTACAGCCGTTTTTGTAAAAATAATACAAATTGATTTTTATTAAATGTTTATTTTTAGTTAATGCCATATTGATAATTATATTAATCAATAAATTTCAAATTTAGAAAAGATAAATAATAATAAGCTATTATTTCATAAAATAATAAAGGGACATTATATATTTGTACTTACATTAGGTATTTGAGATTTTTTTTTAATTAACTACAACTACTAGGTTAGATATAAACATTATAACAAAATAAAAATACATTTAATCTCTAATAAGTTAGATACTTATATTCAATTAACACAATTGATTTGAAAATATAATTTTTTAATTTCAAACTACTATTAAAATTTTAAATATATTTTTATTACAGTTCTAACATGATACGTAATATTATATATATATTATCCCATCATCATGTATGAAATATATAATTAGGATACTTATGCTTAGAAAACGTAAATCTTATATTTTAAAAAAATATTGTACTTTCTCAACATAAATTAAAACTAATAAGCGTTTTCAAAAAATGTTAAACATATTATTTTTATCATCATAAATAGGTAAATAATATACATTATAGAAAAAGTCAAAATATGAATAGCATAATACAATAAGTAAAATATGTAAACATTTAACAAATAATATTATGCAACTTATAATTGAAGTTGTCCAGTAATATTTCTTGATAAAAATTGAATATTAACCATAATACAATATTTACTTGTCACATAAAGAGCTGATATAAAACAAATTTTAAAAATATTACAATTTTATTAGGTGCCTATTATAATGATAACTAAATTTGTAAATATATATTTATAATTTCGTATTATTTTCTTTACAATTATTTACAATTTAATATTGAATAAAATATATATATTCAATGTTGTATGTTGAAATTACAATTTGAAATATGACTTAAATATATTTAATTTCAGTCTTAATACTGCAAAAATAATAAAATAACTAGTATTTTATTTAAAAATATATACCTACACGATAATAACCACCTGTTATCTTATAAAATTATAATATTGATTTTTAAAGCCAATAAACTATAAAGTCAATAATACTAATTAATTATGTTAGGTAAAGGTACGTGGATATAGATTTTTGTTATAAACAATTAATAATTAATATTAAACCAAAAATTTTAATTAAAAAATGTACCTCTATTTTTTAATATACTTATTGGCCATAGCTATACTATAACATTTGTGACATTTTCGAAAATGGAGACACCTAAATTTATTAATTATATCATTTTATTGGAAATACTTGCTTGTATGACCCTCACATATTATTCATTAGGTAGTATATTTATTGACGAACTGATAACAATATTGAACTGTTGTCGACCGAGCCAACGGGCAAACCGACCTTGTTTCTGTTAGCCCAATTATGAAAACGACATTTAATGTTACCATTAACATCTCGTCGGAAAAAAAAAGCGTCGCGTGAGAGCACACAGGAGTTGTGTGCACAATCTACGCCATGGCACGAAAATAATACTGATAAGGTGCACAATAACACAAAAATTAAAATAAAACGGATGTACACGACCTTTGATGAAATTATGTGGAAAAAAAATGGTGACTGATGTAGCAAAACCAATAATTTACGCGGAATAAATATAAAAATACGCTCGACGCGAATATGATAATGGCATATGTCGAGTTACGTTCATCCCGTATCCATTATCATTAAACTATCGCTTTGTAGTAAAAAAATATTGTACGAACTGAACTGGACGATTAGCGAGACCGAGTCGTTATCCAGATAGTGGATACACCCGATGATATAGGTGATCGTGATACTGTAATTCCATAACTCCGGTGGTTAATAATGTGTGTTTTACTTACGTGAATTTTACGTTCGTCACCTCGAAATTCTTCGAATGTTTTCCGTCGACTGATTATCACATAATTAACGGCGGCGGCGGAGGCGTCGTCATCGTCGGCGGCTGTGCAGCGACGGTGGTGGTGGCGGTAGTGGTGGTGGACGGTAATGACGATTCACAACGACGGACAGCAACGGATTTGAATGGGGGATCTATATCTATCAAATATTACGCTTAATCGACTCGGCTACTACCGTTTAAAAATTTGAATAATAATGCCCATCGGACTTTGTGATTTATTTATTTTAATTTTTTTAATTTTCGGTAGTGATAAAGACCAATCTTTAATAGTCGCGCGTCATCGTTGATACCATGATTGTCACCGTCGTGGCGTTGTCATTATTCGCACAGTCGCACGTATTACAATATTGTAGTAGTACAACTCGCACACTGTAGTCAAAGTAGGAGAAAGGGATAGCCTTGAATTCGATTGTAGTAGTACGCGCTGCAGTTTATGCGTGTGCGTGTGCGACTGTGTGAAACGGCAACCGCGATCGTGCGCGTGTGCGAGTGTTGCGGACAATGAAATGAAATTGAACAATACGCGCGTCGTGTGACGATGAATAGTACAATAAATAATAATTGTTATTACTATAAATAATATCGTCTAATGATATGTTTAATGATTTATGTTGGCTTACTGGTATAAAATGAAATTACATACATTTCTTAAAACGTGCACGATACGCATAATTATTATTAATGCATATTAGTAATAATAATGTTATAAAGATGCAACGAAATGTTTCGTTTGATTCGAAAGATTCAATGCAATCACGGTCATTCGCGCCTTCGCGGATGTCGGGAAGTGTAACGGGGCGTTTTCGCTTGGCGGTAGTTGCGTCGTGGAGGTTGTTTCGCATACGCGCAGTCGCGGACTCTCCGTCTACCGGCTACCCCACCATGGTTCAATTACATACATTATACCTAATAAACCTAGGTAGTGAGCACTGAGCAATGAGCATGGTATATTTATATTATAATATACCGTGGTAGTGAGTAATGTAAAAGTAATATTATTACTCTATGGTAATAGCTACGTAAATACAGTACAGTAACTACTAACTATAAATGTAATATGTATACTAAAATAGTAAAATGCCCACAACGCGTCGTCCTAATAGATAATAAATATTTACTATTTATTTATTTTTTAGTATCGAGTAACGAGTGATGACTAATGAACAATGTTCATAAACTCGGCAGTGGATAATATTATTATAATAGGCAATAAACAATTTTTTAATTATTATTAACGATGGGTTCTGTGAAAAAATTTTAAGTTATAAATACGTTTGTGTATGTAACTATTTTAAAGTATAATAATATGTACGACCATTAATATAGTATATTATATTCCTATATATTTTAATAATTAATATTGATATATAATAAAAATTATTTTCAGTCTTCATCCCTCAGATACGAAAAGCTATTAATTGTTTTCTTTATTCAGTTATTATATTAATATTTATATACCTTGTATTTTGCATTTAGTGTGAATACCATATATTATTTTTATAATCGACTAAACCCTTAATACTAATAGAGTGTAAAATGTCTCAAGAGTCAGAAATATCATTTTTATTGTACCTATAATAATATCTACCTATTTATCAAGAAAACATCACCAACCGGCAGCCGCCAATTTAAAAAAAAAAATTCCATAATATGGAATATATAAATTTACTAATAAGCTGCATTTTTTTGTATTTTTATAATATTATAAATAATAATAAGCCTGTCAAATGTCAATATATTAAAAATCTACTTAAAAACATAAACTACGATATACATAATTTTTGAGGTCAAAATATCGTATCCGTAATACCAGCCTTCGAGCCTCAACTCCGGTTCCTGATACAGTGATACCATATTGAACATAAAAAGCAATCGCCAGTTAACAGATAATCATCGGTGCCGATATTTCAATGTAGTGAAAGTGAATGGTGATAGACGACTAGACATTCGGTCGCCAAAACGTACCATTTCACATTTGTAGTGTACGATTGCATCTTTCGGATACTGTTTTGAAAAAACTCCGCACGCAATTCGGACATCTTTTGAAAAATAAGCGCACGCAAATCGGTTTACAATCAACATTGCTCTTCTTTTTGGAACGCAATTCGGATGCAGCCATGTATATATATATATATATATACATATTCTCACTGTAGAAGAAATATAAATCTCTTTGGTTTTATTTTCCATAACAGATTCAGAGCATTTTTTTTTTTTTAAATAAGTTCAAAATGGTATTTGTACTTGTACTCTTTCTCTTATTATCCATTTTAAAATGGAAATTATAAATATAAATAATAAAACAATTGTCAATTAATATTAAAAGTTAAAATAAAAACATGAAAAATCGTGTAAGACCGTAAACAAAAAGCACCGTCATAACAAAATGTAGGATAACCAGAAAGTATTATGACTTTATGACATAGAGTAGATACTAGGTATACACCAAATAGAACGCCAATAATTTTCATTATTTAATTATATAATTAAATATGGCTATCGACAGTAGTTGTATAATACGACGAAATTCTACACTACAACAGTTGACCGACAAAACGTCAATAATTGATAATACATAGTTTAAAGTTTTATTTCTATGAAATATTTTCCGATACTTCACTAATTCACTATTTAAAACTTAAAATGTGCGCGTGGTCATGCGGTTAATAATAATAAATATTATGCCATTTTTATTTTTAGTCTATCGTATATATAAATTAAGACGATAACATTATACTTGTACTTTTGTATTAAAATGCTTTTAATATACATAATTACCAATACCATAATATATAGAAAAAAAATCAAAGGGAGGGGTTTGAACCCTTAAAACCTCCCCTGGCTACGCCACTGGTACGGTGTCGTTCAGTGTTTCCTATCAAATCCTATCCAGTTAAGGAGCAGTCGGCTGGCTATTTCCTACTACACTAACCGGCCTTTTGAACCGGGTCGTTAGACCGATATAATTGATATAAAACAAAGGTTTCTTATTTATATTATACAGCCTTACAGGTCCTAGAAACTTATGACCTGCGTTCAATATCTAACACGTAATTTAGCAACGAACATAAACTTAATACATTACTATAACGAAAATAAATATAATAAATACAAATACACTATCACCTGAGTAACCCTGATCTTGGAGGGTAGTTTATTGTAGATCACAGGTGTAGCGGAGTGCGAGCTTCTAGTTGAGATGAACAAATTAATATATAAATAAATAATTAATCACGACGGTATGTTTTCACTATTAAGACTTGACTGGGTAGTGGGTGTTTCAACTATTCAAACTCTTCATTTTTCAACTATTTCAAACTATGCTATTCGTAAAAATCGGAGTACCTACCTATTATTTCGGGTAGTAAAAAAAAACAAAAAAAAAAAAAAAGACACACATTGTAAAACTAGGTAATACATTTTGCGATTCACTCAGAATCTAAAATATAATACTATTTTGTCCCGAAATTATAAATGATAAATTTGAATTTAAAATTATTATTATTCCAAACAAAAAAGGTAATTAAAATGAAATTATCAGTATAACAAATAGTTTCTCTTTTAGATAAATGGAGAGTAGGTACTGTCTCCATTCAGATCAATTATTAAGTAACTACTTAACAAATAAACCATATTTTGATGAATATTTCTAATAACTTACTAATACCATTGATTATGGAATATCGAATAGTATATTCTATAATCAATGCTAATACCTATTAATGTAAATTATTAATATAGGTAGATAGACAATATTAACGAAATACCTACTTAAGAATTTAAGATTATAAAAATAAATACATATTTTATTAATAATAAATTAATAAATTAATAATTACTATTAAATTGTCATTATTAACATTAATAATTATATTATATAATTTATAATATATTATTACATTATATCTTAGGTACCTATATTTATATCATTCAATAATAAGAATGACGATCAATTTGTACATTTAATAAAATATTATGTTAAATATCTATTGACCGATAATCTTATATCACATTACATTACTTTAGATAATTTAGAAAATTGTAGAATAGGTACTCAAGGTACTTAATATCTTGTCTAATTTTTGTGTTTAATAGTGTTTATCGAATAAAAATCCTGTCCGATGACGGTTATACCAATTATAATGTATAATATAGGTATAATATCGCCCCCCTTGGGCTCTAAGTTTTTATTTTTTTTTTTACACAAATCGTATGTATTTTATTGTTATATAATTATAAATTATATGCATATATAAATATATGTAACGACTAACGACAATCACCAATTAAGATAGATACTAATTAGTAATTCAGTAATTGTGATAAAAAGAGACAATACTTTTAACCACGGATACTAAAATCAATGTTATTTAGTGTCTTATAGACGTGCTTTTAACCAAACTAAAATATTAATATGTATTGATTACCAATTTTGTTCTGTTATTAATACGATCGGTAACCACGGTAATTGGTTTGCTCCACGGCGAATTAATGATAATTAGCGAATTAATAGATAGTTATAGCCGTAGTTTTGGGACGAGCCGCGAAGGCTATGGTCCGCGATAATAAGTTATTATTACCTAACCTAAGACCTAATCGTTTTTGCCATTAAAAATTTAAATTGGTTTTAACTTTTAAGTTTTAACTGAAAACAGTTTTGAGTTTTGATTGTTTTGAATATTTGGTGTTTTGTTTTTGACTTTCATATATGTTTGTATTGTAATTATTAAAACAATTAAAAAGGAATACGAATTAGTGTTTACTGCGGTTGTAATTCGTAAATCATATTATGGATAAATTTGTGATAAGAAATTCTAGTACTCAGTCAAATCAGACAAATAAAGTGGTAAGTTAAAATGTTAATGCGTAGTGTGACGTATGCTAGAATTGACGATCTTAGAACAAAGATGGCTCAAAATCGACTAAGTGGCTTAGCATTGCTTCATATATACCGAGAATTTAACATTTCTGTTGATTCCATAATTGATCGATTTGCACGAAGCAAAAATAGAAATTTTGATTTTATTTTTTAAAAAATTACCATTTTTAATTATTAAAAATATATATAACTTAGAATTGATTTATTTAGTTTGATTTATTATTGCTTAATGGCTGTTGATGCTTTAGAATAATTAAATAATTAGGTACCTACCTACTTTGGTTTTAGTCCAAATTATCTTAATATATATTTTAAACATAAATTTATATGTAATGCCGTCAGTACACATTCGCCGAGGTAACGCGAGAGCAACCGAGCGCGAGAATGAACTGGATGCGCTCGTGTCACCTCGTCTCGCCTCGACAGCGCTAGGTCTGGAAGCGGTTTTTTGTGCACGAGTCAAAGGCCACGAGACAAATTCAATACCTATTAAACAAAAAATGTGAGGGCCTGTAAGCCGAGGTAAACCGAGAATGTACTACGTGCACTCACGCTTCCTCGCCTCGCCTAATGTCTCAACGAGAGTCTTGCCGAGACTGTCTCGGCGAATGTGTACTGCCGGCATAATGTTTATTTTTTATTTGGATTACTGTAAACTGTAACCAATTTCTGATAATGTAATTTTGAGATATATACGGGGGGAGAAAGATTGATATTTAAAATCGCCCCCTTGAAGTTTGATCCATAGATTAGTATATATTATGGTATATGGTTTATATGGTAAATATGGTTTGATCACAGATTAAGTGAATCACTTAATCTGTAGTTTGATCAAAACCGCCACTGGTGACTGGTGAAGGGGTGAGTACTGAGTAGGTACCTAATTAAATTATTTGTATAAAACGTTCTCTACGTCTAAGAATTACTAGAGCAATCTGGCGGTAAAGAAATTTAAAGACAACAAAATGTGAAACACCTGATAGATGCACTTGTGAGTATTTGATAATTATTTATCAGTAATTAGTTTTTAGGTACATCTACAATCTACACTACTTAATACAAAATATAAATAATAAATGTATATAATTTTCATCTTTTTCTTTTTATATATATTTAGTTTAAATAAAATTTTGAGATACTTAATTTTATAATTTGTTATTTTTATTTAATTATGTATTTTAAATTTAATGTGAGTACAATATGTTCAGTTTTAACATTGCCAGACCCATTAAAACATTTGCACTGATTCCAATTGTTTTCATTTTAAATTTTGTTTAAGTGTATTAATTGTCTGTTTGTTGTATTAATGTTTTATAATTAAGACAAAATAATAATTGTTTTTTTTTCACATTGTTTTATTAAGATTGTCGTGCTCTTCATTTCTTTAATGGTATGTTCTACATTTCAGTTCACATAAAATTGACCTAGTTTTTAGGTATCAACCAGATACCTATACCTATTCTCACATTATATACTTGTTTACAGATCAGTATAATAACCTATATAACTGATTGAAATTATAAAAATTATACGTTCTCTAATAATTAATTCTTTATACTAAACTAAAAAAAATATTCTGTATTATTTATAATAACTATTCATTTCAAAAAATCCTTAATAAGTAATATACTATTATCCAAGGCTGGGCAAGTTAACAAAATTTTTTAACTCGTTACGTTAAGTTATTTTTGAAATGTTTAAGTTAAATTAAAAGTTAAAAGTTACTTTTAATTTCAGTTAACTTAAAAAATTTAAAAGTTTCTTGAAAAAAAAGTTAATTTATTATATGTTTGATAAAATTTTTTTAAACAAAAAATCTACTTTATCCGCGCTGGATTTTAATGAATTGCAATTATAATGATTTTAAATAATAAAATTGAAATAAGTATATTAAATTAAAAATAAATATATATCATAGGTATGTACTGTTTTAATATTTCATCCCACTTCATCAACTATATTTAACGAAAAACAAATCTATTTTATTACTACAAATTATATAAATATAATTATAAAATATAAAAATAATATAACGATAACTAAATATTAATTAATTATAAATATAAACCATTTATTATACTTTGATAGAGTTATTTGCTTTGTAATAAGCATATTTGGGTATGTAATATAATATGTATGTATCAAGTATATTTTGTTGTTCGCTGAATTCTATTTCAAAATTTCCCATTTGTGATCTATATAATAAATTTATAACATAAATACCTACTATAACATTATTATATAGGTAAGTAATTAGGTATACATTATACCTAAATAATTATATATATATATAATAAAACTATATAAAAATATATAAATAGATAATAATCTCATTTATATTATTTATTAATAATAAGAAACCATTCATTTTTAAAATGTTTGTTGGTATAATTCATAAAAGTATTGCTGCTGTAGATACTAGATATTACTAAATTACTAAATTAGATATCTCACAATGCGGGAATAGGTAATAATATATTAATGGAATAATGGGTACTGGGTAGGTACAATAATAATTATTGTCGATTAAAATTAAAATAATTTTATATTTATACAATAGTGTTCTACGAAAAGACTAGTTTTAAACTATGTAATCTTAGTAAATTGTATATAAAAATAATATAATAATATATATAATTAGTTATTTAATTTTAAATATTAGTGGGCACATAATAATAGAAAAACAGGAAATATAAAATTTATAATAAATTAATAACTGGAATTTTAAATTTTTGTACATTGAATAAAGATAGTATAACATTTTATTTTCTATAAAAGTAGATTATTAACTTAACGATAATGAAAGAAAAATTAACTGAAATATTACTCAGTTAATTACAAAAAATTAAACTTGTTAAGTTAAAAGTTAATAATAAAAAAAAGGAACTCGTTATATAACTTAGTTATAAGTAATTTAACTTTTTAACTTAACTTTAACTTTTTAACTCGTTAACGCCCAGCCTTGCTATTATCATATATTTATCATACATTTGTAATATTTTAAACTTACTATATTGAATACATACTTTAATTAAATTATTTATATACATTTAAATGCTATTTGTCTAAAAATTGATGGTCATGTCTCATGTTATAGTAAAAACTTTAATAAATACAACTACATAGGTATAATACATATTTATTTTTATTTTTAAATATGTTTATTCATAATAATTAATAAGTACAAATAGTAGAATACATTTTTATTATATTATACTTAAACCAATTTTTCAAAAATATCAGTAGGTAGTTAGGTACGTAAATAAACAGTAAAATAAACAAAACATGTCTGGTAAAAAATAATTTTTTTAACTATTTAAAACAAATATATATCATATCTTTGAAATTTCTAAAATAATAATAAAAACAATATATTTTTAATACAATTATATTTAATATTTTCTCATCCATAAATAATTGGTACATAAAGCATTATTGATAAAAATAATTAAATTAATTGCAATACCTTGTATAAACTGTACTTTAAATACAACTATAGTTTATCATTCTATTGTATCAAAACATATATTATTATATATTCTTAAGTGTATATAATAATAGTGTTAAGTATTCATTATTATATACAGTACATAATACATATTATAATTTTCAAAAAAGTTATATTTTATTTTGTAAAATGTAATATTAAAATAATA
Source organism: Tetraneura akinire (assembly GCA_021307375.1). Lineage (NCBI taxonomy): Eukaryota > Metazoa > Arthropoda > Insecta > Hemiptera > Aphididae > Tetraneura > Tetraneura akinire. The sequence continues at coordinate 6,420,395 of JAIUCT010000012.1, read as the reverse complement.
ATTTATAATTATAAAGATGAAAATGATATTTTAATGTTTAATTGTTAATAATGAAAGAAATTTTATTCTGCATTTACTTTTCTAATGAAATGTTGTAAAAATTTTAAATTAATTTTTATAAATGTAGGTATTAGGTTATAGTGTATATAACAATGAACACATAATTAGAATAGTAAAGTATTTGGTATATTGAAAAGAAAAAATTAAAATACCCATATATGCCTTTATTTATTTATAAATTTAATTTTGTTTTTAGAAAAATTTACTCAAAAGTTAATTTTCAATTGATTCATCAGAATAAAATTGTATTACTTTATCATGTCTGATGTAGTTTCATATTCACCTGAAATGCTAGTGAAAACTGAATTTGATGTATCATCAGGAAATAATGATGTTAATTTAAATAATAATTTTGAAGAAAATGGTGAAACAGAAAATTCAAATCATTCAAATTCGGGAAAAGGTTTACATTCTAATTATGAAACAGCTTTAGATTGTGGAACTACTTCAGTTCATCGATGTGATAGATGTGATAATTATGAAACTTTAAATGAAACAAATCTAATAACCCATTTAGCTTCATGTCAAGGGACTGAAAGCAATAATGAAAATGATTTACAGACAAATCGTAAATTATTTGAATGTGATATATGCAATATGAAATTTTCAAATGGTGCTAATATGCGAAGACATAAAATGAGGCACACAGGAGTTAAACCATATGAATGTAAAATTTGCCAAAAGCGATTCTTTAGAAAAGATCATTTAGCTGAACATTTTACAACACATACAAAATCATTACCTTATCATTGTCCAATTTGCAATAGAGGATTTCAACGACAAATTGCAATGAGAGCACATTTCCAAAATGAACATGTTGGGCAACATGAAATTGTGAAATTTTGTCCATTATGCCATTTTAAAGCTAATTCAATGAAAAGTTTGAGAGTTCATTTTTTTAATGGGTAATTTTTTATTATTTTAGTCTTAAAATTGAATTGAGTACTCTCACATAGATATTTTACATGCATTGTACATTATACAACGGTTACTTTTATATTTAAATAATAATAATTAATAATGCTAACATTTCTGGTAACATATATTTTAAAAAATAATTAATATTCTATATTTATAGACATGGCATTGACTTAGATAATGGTATTCATGAACTTAAACCTTCTTCAGCCAACTACATGCCCATTGATTGTAATAGTGGAAATATTAGTACTAGTGGGGCTTTTAGTGATAGTGGTGATTCTAATGGTGGAAATCGTTCTGAAAGTAATGCAACTCCACCAATGCATTTCCTTACGCCTCATGTTGAAATATCAATGGCAGAACCAACTTCTTCTGAATTATCTTTTTCATCTTCCCAAGTAAGTGTAATTTAAAAATATTTGACCAATAACAATATAAAAATATTAATTTGTCCAAAAATGAAAATTTGGAACACGCACAAAGTTAAAATATTATGCCTTGTTATCAATATAATATTTTATTAATTTAAATTGCCATTTAAAGTTATATAAGGTCCTGATAAATTACAATGAAAGCTCTCTCACTGGTTGTAGCACAGTAGTGTATATCTATTATATATAAATAAAATATTACCAACTTTTTTTTATGAATTATGGTGATTTTATTTCTTTTAATTTATAATTTTCATTTTGGTTATTAATTAATTGATTATTATTGATCATAAACATATAGTTTATAGCACTATACACCAGTAACCTTCAACCAGTGGATCGCGACCCAATTTTTGGTCACGAATAGATCTTCTCTTTATCTTATTTTTATAGTTTAAAGTTTAAACTTAAACATATGATGAAAAAATATTTTATATTATATTATATTATAATATATAAAATTTATATAATGTAATATCTTCAACGTGATTTCATAATTGACATGGGTCCCCAAAAATTTATATTAAAAAAAGTGGGTCGCCGATCAAAAAACCACTGCTATACACTATGTATATAATTATTAGCTAGATATATATTCATATTTAATAATTGATTTATTTATTGAAATTACGGGATGGTAGCCCAATGGTTATATTACAATAATAAAAATATATGTAAGTATTAAGTTAACATGCAATTAAAGAAAAAATAAATTATTATTATATAATTAGTAAACAAAGTATTATTACAGTACAAATAATTATTAAATTGTATTCATTAAGTCTGTTTAAGTACCGAGTTTAAAAAATAAATAATAATTAATACATTAAAATTGCAGTAGGTACCTACTAAATTCTGAGTGAAGTAAAGGTTTCAGGTCTATACACAAGGAGTGGGGTATGGTTCAATCCCCATTATTCGTTTTTGTTTACATTAATTAATATACAACAAAATACATTATATCAGATGTAACCAAAAATAATAGTAAATTAAGGACTAAAACTATATCAACTACACAAGGTTAAAAACAAAGATAATATAGGAAAAACTACAATACCCATATAATAATACATCCTGGCGTATAAAATTATTAAACGATTTATATAATAATTCAATTAATTAAAAAAATTTTTGATTACTATATTATACTATATTAAATAAAATGTAATAATAAATATTTAATTTGTGTTTAATTATTAGTATATAACAAATATAGAAATAAATACCTACAACCTACAAGGAAATAATCACTTAAATATTTGAAACCTCACCCCTTTAGGAAATCCTGTGAACGGGTCTGAAAGATTGTATTAGTTTTACAAGGATATGTATTTTAGATTCTGAGCGAAGCAAAGAATGTATTGGTTTTACATTGATGTGTGATTTTTTTTTTTTATTCTGAAGACATTTTTACTACCCGAAATAATGCTCCGATTATCACGAATAGGGTATGTTTCCGGCAGCAAAATGGATCTAGTTGGTACTTTATTTAGGTCATTTTTCCAATTTAAAAAACTTCGAAAAAATGACGAAAAAGCGGCATTTTTCATGGAAAATGAAATTTTGACAAATTCAATTTCTATATTTCACGATAACTCAGGCAATTTTTAAGATAGGGACCTGAAATTTTTTTTGGATATTCACATAGCTACTTTATATAATATGTGGTAAAATGTTGGAACCGTTTGGTTAATTTTTCTACAAAATATAATAGGCCTTTGAATATTTCTTAAAATTCATGTTTTTACGTATATAACGTTAGATAAAATTTGCAATTTTGGGTATTAAGATCTGAAAATTTTACTGAAGTATACTTACGTACATATTACTTAACATCATACTAAAATATTATAAAAATCCCAAGTCACAATTTTTTTTTATAGCTGTTTTAAGTTAATATTTTTAGTAAAACGAAAATTTTAGAATCCATACATACAAATAAATATTTTGAAAACACTTTTACTACCCGAAATAATGCTTCGATTTTCACGAATAGCGAGTTTCAGATGTAAAAGTGGATGTAGATGGTACTTTATTTAGGTAATTTTTCGAATTTCTCAAAATTGACTATAAGCGGTAGAAAAAACGGCATTTTTCACGAAAAATGAAATTTTGATGAATTCAATTTCTATATTTCTCGATAACTCGGGCAATTTTTAAGATAGAGACTTGAAAATTTTTTTTTTTTGGTGTTCACATAGTTATTATATATATGTGGTAAAATTTGGAACCGTTACGTTCATTTTTCTACAAAATATTGGACATTGAATATTTCGTAAAATTCTCGTTTTTACGTATATAATGTTTGATAAAATTGGCAATTTTTGGTATTAGAGTCTGAAAATTTTACTGAAGTATACTTCCATTTTACTTAACATCATACTAAAATATTAGAAAAATCCCTTATCTCAATTTTTTTTATAGCTGTTTTAATTTGATATTTGTATTTCAAACGAAAATTATAATCTGACTGAACTTCGCTCAGAATCGTTTTTTCGAATGCAATGGTTTATCATTGCATTCAAATTCTAATTAAAGTTAAACGCTATGATTCGCACACCTGTATTCTGTGCGGCAGGAGTATCAGCTCATCTTTTTTAGATTCTGAGCGTAGCGAAGAATGTATTTGTTTTACAATTATGTGTGTCTTTTTTTTTAAGTATGAAGACACTTTTACTACCAGAAATAATGCTCCGATTATCACGAATAGCATGTTTCCGGTAGAAAAGTGGATGTAGTTGGTACTTTATTTAGGTCATTTTTCGAATTTCTCAAAATTGACCCTAAGCGGTAGAAAATACGACCAAAAAATGACGAAAAAACGGCATTTTTCAAATTTCAACGAATTCGATATCAATATTTCACGATAACTCGGGCAATTTTGAAGTTAGAGACTTGAAAATTTTTTTGGGAGTTCACATAGGTACTATGTATATGCGATAAAGTTTTGGATCGTTACGTGAATTTTTCTACAAAATATAGGACTTTGAATTTTCGTAAAATTCTCGTTTTTTTGTATATTATGATTGATAAAATTAGAAATTTTTGGTATTAAGGTCTAAAAATTTTACTGAAGTATATTTATATATTACTTAACATTAATTCAAAATATTAGAAAAATCCCTATTATCAATTTTTTTTATAGCTGTTTAAAATTGATATTTTTAATTTTTTGTTTTTATGACTAAAGACACTTTACACTTGTACTACCCGAAATAATTGTACGATTTTCACGAATAGCATATTTTTCCGGTAGGAAAGTGGATTTTCTTGGTACTTTATTTAGGTCATTTGTCGAATTTCTCAAAATTGACACTATGCGTTAGAAAAAACAATGAAAAAATGACGAAAAAACAGCAATATATACAATAGCAGCAATACCTACATTATCTTACTGAACTTCGCTCAGAATCGTTTTTTTTGAATGCAATGGTTTATTACATTCAAATTCTAATTATAATTAAATACTATGATATGCACACCTATATCCCTGCGGCAGGAGTATCAGATCGTCTTTTTTTTTTTTTATATGTAAGAAAGATTGAACATACTTTTTTGGAGAGAAATAATTGTCCGCTGGTTTTATTTAGGTAATATTTTTAATTTCCCAATTGTATTTTTTTGGATTTGGAAAACTATATAACTTTAACAAACTTTTTCATTAAGTTATTGAAAACAAATAAAAACGGAAATAAAAATTAAACAATTTATTAAATATTTACATAGAATATAGATATTTCACATACCTATGTGATAAAATATTGAAACTATTAATTTGATTTTTACTTTAAATATAGAACTTTGAAAAGTTAGACTTGAAAATTTTATTGGGTATTCACAAAGGTATTATATAAATGTGATAAAATTTTGGAACCGTTACGTTAATTTTTCTACAAAATATAGGACTTCGAATATTTAGTAAAATTCTCGATTTTATGTATAAAATGATTGATAAAATTTGCAATTTTGGGCATTTAGGTCTGTACATTTTACTGAAGTATACAAGTATACTTACATATTACTTAACAATTAACATGATATCAAAATATTAGGAAAATCCCAAGGCTCAATTTTTTTAAGAAAATTTGTGTTTAAAATTGAAATTTCAGTAAAATCAATATTTAAAGTATTTATATCTTATATAAATTTTTCTTATTTTTATGTATGAAAACATTTTTTCGACCAGAATTAATGCTCCGATATTTACGAATAGTTTTAAATAGTTTTCAGTAGAAAATTGGATGTAGTCCGTACTCGTACTTTATACGTTGGTTTTTAAATTTTTCAAAATTGCTTGATGCGGCAGAAAAAATGACGAAAATACGGCATTTTTCACGAAAACTGAAATTTCGACGAGTTCGATTTCAATATTTTACGATAATTTGGGCAATTATGAAGTTGGAGACTAGAAAATTTTATAGGGTGTTTATTTATGTACTATATGTGTACCTATATGATATGGTTCCTATATGTGAGATAAAATTTTGCGTTTTAAATATTTCATAAAAAATGTCAAAATTTTAATCAATTCCTTCATTAGGTATCTGACTGAACTTCGGTCAAAATCGTTTTTCGATTGCAATGGTTTATCATTGTATTTAAATTCTAATTAAAATTAAACACTGTGATTTGTACACCTGTATCCCATGCGGCAGGAGTATCAGCTCGTTTTTTTATATTATTTTAATAATAACAAAATTCTAAATTATGATGCATGTAAAATATTGTTTACCTAATGCATTAAAAAAAAAAAAAAAAAAAAATATTAGGTATATTATATTATAATATAAATGTATTTTTATAAAAATAAAAAAAAAAATTTAAATAACTTATAATTTTAATGAGAATTTTTTGATAATTCAATCACAAAGAAATGTATTTGAAATTTAAATATATTAAAATTACCATAAAATATAAAAAATATGATTTTATTCAACTATATTTTTAAAAAAATTATAAAAGTAAAAAGAGTGATAAACACCCTACATACAACGTATGTTGTTAAGATAAGCTATATATATTTTCATATTATTCATATTTTATATTTTGTTTTATTTAGATAAATGCAAATAATATAAAATCTGAACCCATTCAAAATCTAACTAATGATGATGTTTCACAAGATAATGAATGTCCAAACTCTCCCCAGTCAACAGACTCAAACTCAAATATGTCATCTTTACCTATATTGCCTGGAAATAATAGACAAGAAGGTGAAGTAAGTACTATTACACCATCTGTTTCTCTCATACCAATAAATCAAGAACAAGGAGATGAAACATTAAGAAAAAATAGTTCAAATAATAACCATAATGGAGAAATTGAATCTGGACATTTTCAGCCAAATACAAGTTTATCATCATTAATTAAAATATCACCTCTAAAATCATTGTTGCGCGATGAATTTAAAAGAAAATCGAATATGAAATCTCCTGAATTATCCCAACCACACAATATTGATCCTACTCTTTGGAAGTACACAGCATTTAGAAAAACATTACAATGTTCATTTTGTGATATCACATTCCCAAACCAAACACTTTACTTTTTACATAAAGGATGTCATTCTGAAACAAATCCTTGGAAATGTAATATTTGTGGAGAACAATGTAGTAATGTTTATGAATTTAATTCCCATTTATTATGTAAAAGTCATCAATGATATTTAATATAAAATAGAGATAATTAGAAAAAAATTATCCATGTTATTCACATTCTGTTAAATTAAAATTTAAGTCTTTCACAACTGGTAGATAATATTAATCAAAATCATAATATTTTTTTAAATATGTTTGAATATAAAATTTATATACAGAGGAATAGTTTAAAATTACAAATTTTATTATATACTTTTATTACGTTTATTTAAATATTAAAACTATAGTTTAATCTTATATATTTTTATGATCCCTAGTAATGCACCGGGTTTGTTCTATTAATTTTTTACATTGCTTATTATTTCATATATTTTTATCACTTATATAAATTAATACTTATACATTTTTAATACTTAGTAATAATAATATATAAATTGATATATATATAATATATATGATTGAAATTTAATATCTATGCCAAATATTTATTTTCAAATAAGTATTTACAGAAAAAAAGTAGTAATAATAATTATTCATCTCCATAAGAAAAGAAAATAACATTTTATATAAAAATGTAAGATTTATATCTCGATTTTTAAGAAAGACGAATACCATTATAATATATAATATTAACATCTATTTATTACATTATTAATAGATCCATTACAAAAATATAAACAAATATATTTACGTATATACATACGTAGGTATTTATATTTGTATATATAAATACAAACTAACGGTAAGGTCATAATTCCAAATATTATTTATTGTTGGCATTATTAATATATATTACAGAGTTTATAATTTAATTATTAATTAATTAATATATTTTATTTAGTTTCCTAATGATTATAATTATATTTTATGGTAAATGATAATTTATGTTACAAACAAATAATAATATTCACTCATATGTCTTAACACTTATTTATTATATTATAACATATTTTTACTTTTAAATTCTAATAAAAAAATATTTTTTTGATAAAGCTGAACATTATACTTAAAAATAATTTCTCAAAACTTCTTTCTTCTTAATTTAATATTTCAAAATCAGTGCTAAAATAAATAATTTTATATATATATATGTTATATTATAGCATAGGATGATCATTATTTAATTTTACAAAAGTTGTAATAATTACGTACCATGTTTTTGATGTCTTACAATTACCTACTTTTATAACACAATTCAGGGTTCGATTGATATGTGAATTTTATTTGGAAAAAAAGTGTAAATTTTTATTATTAATTAGACCAAATTTTAAAAACTTTTAACATTTATGTTAAAAGCATTTATTTATTTTTTAATTTAATTTTAAAATTAATTAAGATTTAGAGGAGAAGTTTTCCAGTTGTCATTTAACCTCTGGTAATATAATTAGGAAAATGGTTTAAAATAAATTAGGTAGAAAAATTCTAAATGACTTTTGGCTATACACAATTAACAAATATTATTATTTTAATAAAACTGAATATATTTTATTGCTAGTCACTAGTTATAATAAATAATTTATATATAGTTTTTACTGCATATCAAATATTTGGGTCCATTTTTATCTTTTACTAATATTTTATGTTATTGAATTTATACAAAATTATATTCATTATAAATTTGATAAGCTATTTTATTAGTTTAAATTGCATTAAGTGTATGTTATAATAAATGTATAATATAATTTCTGTATATTATTTAAAATTTACTATGAATGTATATTCTTATATGTATTACAAGATTAATTATTATAAATATTATTAATTAAAATAAAATATTTATATAGGTTTTATAATTGATTATATGAAATGCATATTTTATTAATTCTAGTTAAATATTTAATATTTTTTTATTGTTGAATTTTATGAATTTCCGTCCAAAGTGCCTTGTCAGTATATTAAATATTAGTTTTATTTTAATTAATTATATTTAGAATTTTAAATGAATTATAAAAAAATATCGAGTCCTATGTATATCAATTTTGTGTTTAAAAAAAAATATTTTTAAAACATTTTGTGTTATAAATTTAAAATGAAATAACATACATCTGTATTATTAGAATGCTTTTTAAATATTTTATGACAGTTACATTTTTACTACTGATTAATTTCTGTAGGTCTATGCCAGAGTACTAATGTACTAACCATTGTGCAATGTTTTGTAGCTAACTGAATTTTTCCAGCTATTTAGAAAGGAAAATATGAATAGGTACTATCATTATTAATTTAAGATGTTATTTTTCAATTAGGTAATTATGTAGTTGTTGGCTATGGAATAAAATGTATAAAAAGGTGTAATGCAAAAGATTAACAAATTTATTTAATTGTAAAAAATTTTAAATATTAAACTACTTATATTTTACAGATTTTATTTTGTTAGTTATGTCTGTTAGTTACTATTGTTCATTTGTGATTAATTTCTATAGTTAATGCCATTATATCTTTCACTGTACATTTTCAGTATTTACATTATAAAAAATTGTTATTGGTATTTCAAAAACAAAAAATAATATGGCCTCTTGCTAAGAAGTATTTTTAAATAAATTACTAATTTTTGTATTGTAAATTTTAAGGTACAATATATTTTATTCTGTATATTATTTTAAACGTACATTTAAAACTAATATTATACCATTTTATTTTTATCTTAGATAATTATTGTTAAAATATATTTACTAGTTATGATAGTTTTTATGAAAATTATATTTTTTGATTTGTAATTATTTTTCTGGAAGATCAATTTTATTTTATATTCAAATACTTAGATATATTAATGTAAATAACATTAGAGGCATTCACATTTGAACAACGTTTAACATTGTTTTTTTATTGTTGCACAAATTAATTTTTAACATATATAATACTAGTTTGGTATAATTATCAATTAATCGTCATTATTTTATATTTTTAAATTTAAATAACGGAGTTCAGGGTATTTAATATCTAAATTTTTGTCTTTATTTTTATTTTTTTTAATTAGCAATTCTAAATATTACTAATAAAATTTGTAAAACTTCAAAAATAGCCATTTTGGTATTTAGATTAAGTTTTTAATTATACATCTATGCAATAATTTTTTTATGTGTATATTTTATATAAAAAAATTAATTTGATTTTTATGAAATACAAATATGTTAATGAAAATTTGTGATAATGATGAAACAACTGTGCGTAACAATAATTTTACATTTATTCAAATTTAATATAATTCATACAGCTTATAAAGTAATGAATTATATTATTTGCATTGTTATTATATTTTATATTATTGTTATATTATATCAAATTAAAGTTATTCTATTTTATTAATTAAGATCAAAAGGTGATTTTTAAAAAATATGATTGTAAGTTGTTCATATTCCGTCCAATTAATAAGTAATTAAAACATATAACTTACCTAACTAAAATATATAACTGTTATTATTTTAAATGTTAAAAATTGTTAGCTATTAATATTTATATTAATAAATGATAAATGTTATCTAATATATTAAAACTTATTACAGAATTTTTTTTAAAAATTTTTTCCAAATCATCAGTATTAACAATCAAGTTGTTTAGTTGTACATAGTTTAGATTTCTTAAATAAAAATATTTACTTGAGTAATTTTATGAGGGCAAAAGAAATAAGATAATGCACAATCAGAGCAACAGTTATTAAATACAATAATAGTTATTAAAACAGTTAAGTAAATACTTTTGAAAAAAAAAGTAATGTGCTCTTAAATTTCCTAACTGTAAATTTGTTATTTTGGATAATACAAATACAACTTGTGTCTTAATTATTCTTTATTACTATATGTTAAATATATTATGACAATAGAATGAAAAATAAATGTATATTAATTAATTATTGATCTTCAAACAGTTTTTTGTTTTATTAATGCAATCATTAATTCTGTATTAAAACACTTAATTATTTCAAAATAATGTTGATTCATTTACAAAATAATGATAGGTATTATTAAGTATTTTAAAGTATACACAGATGATAGACATTTTATTCTAAATCATTTTTTTAAAAACATTAAATAATATTTAATTAAAAAAAAAGTCGTTGGCTCCTGCCGCAGGGATATAGGTGTGCAAATTATAGGTACCTAGTGTTTAATTTTAATTAGATTTTGAATGCAATGGTTTAACATAGCATTCGAAAAAACGATTCTGAGCGAAGTTGAGTCATATAAATAGATAATGTAGGTATTGATTAATATATACCGTTTTTTCATAATTTTTCTAACGCATAGAGCAGAAAAAAACTGTGGGTCGCGACCCCTTGGGGGTCTCGAGTCAATTTTTTGGGGTCGTGAGAAATTTTTTATAATTATACAGATTGTAAGAAATTTATGCTTTTTTTAAAAAAATTGTATAGACAAGAACTATAATAGAAGTATAAAGTAATATAAGAATTATTACAACGGGTAATACAATAGAAAAAATTTGTTTTCTCAAATTACTTTATTGATTCTGTAAATGTAAAACTATGGGTGTCGTGATAGATTTTTGGAAGAAAATTTGGGTCGCGGTCCTAAATAGATTGAGAACCACTGGCATAGGGTCAATTTTGAGAAATTCGAAAAATGAACTAAATAACTCTATTTAGGTACTACCAACAACATCCACTTTCCAACCGGAAACACATGTTATTCGTAAAAATCTGAGCATTATTTCGGGTAGTAAAAATGTCTTCATAATTAAAAAGAAAAAGAAGACACTTAGGTACTTAAGACGTTACTTTAATTTTTCTACAAAATATAGGCCTTTGAATATTTCGTAAAATTCTCATTTTTATGTATATAATCTGTATTCTATATAGGTACCTATATGAAAATGAAACAGTAAGCTGATAGACTGTGCTATCAATGGCGTATTATAGCGTAGACATCCGCTAAGAAAGGATTTTTAAAAATTCAACCCCTAAACCTAAGGAGATTAAACGGGGTAAAAATTTAAAACGTTTTTTTTTTGGTCCGATTTTTTTTAAAATTAAGTATACATACTAAGTAAATCATATAAACTTTATTAGTAAAAATAGAAAATACCGCCAAGCCGGAACCTTAGTATTAGAACTCAACCTAAATGTGTGCAGTACACGGGTCACTCTCGCGAGTACCTGCGATATAGGCTTATTCTGCGTGTGGGCACACCTATTATGTTGTTGCGAAATTTGAAACCACCTAAACTATGCAATGGGACCAGGTTTAAAGTCAAAGCTTTACATCACAATATAGTGGAAGCCACAATTTTAACTGGCTATGTGAAAGGTGAAACTGTGTTTGTACCACGAATTCCTTTAATTCCGAACGGCGAACGATCCTCTGTTGGAATTTAAACGTTTACAGTTTCCCCTCAAAATCTGCTTTGCAATGACTATAAACAAGTCTCAAGGCCAGACTCTCAAATTTGCAGACGCAATAGACTTGCGAGAAAACTGTTTTTCACATGGGCAGTTCTACGTAGCTTGCTAACGCGTAAGTCAATAATTCATTGGAGAACATTGTATACAAAATACAAAGGAGTTTTGTAGATAAAATAGCCAGGTTATATACTTTTTTATACTTAAACCCGGCAACGACGGGTAATTTATTATCAATTAATTAATAATACATACTCAGTAAAACGTATAAATATTGTCTATAATTATAATACATTAAATATTAATACTATTATCATTAGGTACTATAATATATAGTAATATGAATAATATGATATATATTTTTATAGTATATTTAACTAACCAGATTACATACTAAAACATATACTTAAACAGGTAATTCAGTTAGTGTTTGATAAAATTAGTAATTTTTGGCTAAATCCCTAGTCTTAATTTTTTTATAGGTGTTTAAAGTTGATATTTTTATGTTTTTATGTCTGAAGACACTTTACCACCCGAAATAATGCACCGATTTTCACGAATAGCAAATGTTTCCGGTTGGAAAGTGGATGTTGTTGTTACTTTATTAAGGTCATTTTTCGAATTTCTCAAAATTGACCCTATGCGTTAGAAAAAATGACGAAAACATGGCAATATATTAATCAATACCTACATTAACTGACTGAAAATCGCTCAGAATAATTTTTTTCGAATGCAATGGTTTATCATTGCATTCAAATTCTAATTAAAATAAACACTATGATTTGCACACCTATATTCCTACGGCAAGAGTATCAGGTCGTCTTTTATCATATTTTCGTTTAAACTAAAAATATCAACTTTAAACAGCTATATAAAAAAAATTGAGACTAGGGATTTTTCTAATATTTTGAAGTGATGTTACGTAATATATAGATATACTTCAGTAAAATTTTCAGACCTTAATGCCAAAAATTGCCAATTTTATCAAACATATATATATATATATATATATATAAAAGAGAATTTTACGAAATATTCAAAGTCCTATATTTTGTAGAAAAAATAACGTAACGGTTCCAAAATTTTATCACATTTATATAATACCTTTGTGCATATCCAATAAAATTTTCAAGTCAAACTTAAAAATTACTCGAGTTATCGTGAATTATTGAAATTGAATTGGTCGAAATTTCAGTTTTCGTAAAATTGCCGTTTTTCGTCATTTTTCTATCGCTTAGGGTCAATTTTGAGAAATCAGAAAATGACTTAAATAAAGTACCAACTACATGTACATCCACATTCCAACCGGAAACATATGCTTTTCATGAAAATCGAAGCATTATTTCCATGTATTATATAAAAATTAAAAATATATTTTATATGTTACTTTTGTAATTTATTATTCAATTAAAATATTATCTAACCTTTTCATTTGATTTTTAACAATAATTTTTTAATTCAAAATATAATATAAATTTGTGTAATCAATAAAATAATAAATTGTCAATCAAAATAATACTACAAATTAAAAAAAAAAATGTATATTAACTATCTTAACATTACAGAAGTATGTACCTTGGTATATTACATAGATAGATAGAAATTAATATTATAGTTGTATTCAAGTGAAAAACTTATAAAAAATTCCTAAAATGTTATATAAACTTACTGTTTCAAACTGTGCTATAGCCAGGATTTGTTTAAAATGTTTAATAAATGTCATATAATACTGCTGGTTGAATGGTAAGTATCCTAATTTCCATTATGATAATAATAACTACAATCATATTATTATTTTATAATTTAAGAAAGAACCATCATAGTATCCCGGCTATAGAACATTTTTAAATAAAAATTATTTGCTTCCACCATCATTTACTACTTGTGATTCTTTACTCCATGTGGGTGGAAATTTTATGACTAATATTGTAATATTATCTAGAGATCCTCTATTATGTGATTGTAAAGTTAAATATTGAGCCCCATAAAATGAATCATCTATGTGGGTTTTAATACATTCTATAGCTTCTTCATTTGTATATGTATCCCATAGACCATCAGTTGCTAATATTATAAACTGTGGATCATGATGAGATAAATCAAATGTCAAAACATCTGGATTAGCAATGACAAATTGTTTTTCTTTTAATGGATAATCTCCAAGAGCTCTAGATGTAGCTAATACACCAGCTACTCTCCACACGCCATTAAATGATATAAATCCACCAGCTTCAGCTATACGTTTCTTTTCTCGCATCTGACAAAAAAAAATTAAACAATATTAATTATTAAAGTTTTAATTAACTACAATAAATTACTTTTTTTATTAAAATTTTTTATCTATTAAATATTACCTATGTTTTATTCAAATCAATTACTAGTTTATTAATGTATTATGTTATATGTTTTAGTCACTATGTAGATAAAACAGTGTTGTCACTTTAGCTAGATAGTATGTTCTAATTAACGACAAGTTAGTTTGATGTATATTTCAACAGGTAGTGCTAAAAATAACGTTGGCAGTCTTCACGAGGCCTCCCCTGCACGCGCTATTAACTATCAATTAATAGCACGACTAATAGCCAACAATATGAAAGGCAACCATCGGTTTACCGATCGCACGCCTGCTATGAGAACAGCACTAACTCAAAACAGCCCTTTTCAGGGCTACACCGACAATGTTCATAGTGAATAACTCGAACAAGAAAATTTAGCATACCCAGATCGCATCAGTATCCTCCAGATAAATGTCGAAGAAGGCCTATCTAGGGCCAAATGCACATACCTGAAAAGATTGTCTAAAGAACAACAAGCAAAGGAACATCGATTTATATACGTGAGGATGTCTCACCATATACCGGTACCATCATACCACCCACAAAGATAAATGACATATCGACCATCAGAATAACTGTCAGCGGTAAAAGCATAACCTATAACTCAACACAAGCTAGGTAAACGGATCCCTTCCAACAATATCGAAACCATCGGTGATCTTGGGGATTTCAATAGCTATAACACATGCGATATTTGTCATGTTTAGTATGTTATGGTACTTTGTACATTAGAATGTTTATGAAAATTAGTTATAAATTTATAATAGTAATATTTATAGTTTAATTTAACCTTAATAGGAAAAATTGTTAGTGCGCTCATTATTAAGTACGAATAAATAAATAAATGCATATTTAATTTACTTGTATAAAAATATTATATAAATATGTATAATATGTCCTTCATGATAAAGAAAATTATTTCTTTCTATATTTTGATTTTCAGAATTACATAATGAATTATAACATTCTCCACTATAGTATAATGTAGTTTAAAGAGATTTATTTAGAGTTTAGATTAATAAAAGTTATTAGTAATAAGTCAAGAACTATAAATAAATATCTTATTATACTTTAATTAATTAAAATTAATAGTACATTATTTTAAAATAGGCCTTATTAACACTTTTTGATGACAGAATTTCATAATTATGTGTTGTCAAAACAGGTTACAGACTGACACTTTTGAAAAAAATAAAAGTGACAACACCGTTTTTTTTACGCAGCACTTGTTATTTTATTAATAATATATAAATAAACACAATCTTTTAAACATTTAAATATATTTTACATTTGTATTTATGATTTGTTATATTAGAAATTGGATATCTTAAATTTGTATTTAATTTATTAAAATACATCATATAAATTAGTTGAAATTGTATTAAAGTAAATTTCAAAATTATATAAATGGACTATATTTTCTAACTACTAACTAATTAAAGTATTTATGTAAAATTAATACAAATTACTTGTTGTGGTTTATGATCAAACGATATTGGTATAGCATTTCCTTTCTTATCACACATAACACCTCTCGAGTCTCCAACATTTGCAACAAATAATGTGTTGCCTTCAATTAAAGCAATGAGTGCTGTACTACCTACGACATATTAAATGAAGATGCAAATAAGTAATAAACAATTAATAATAAAAATATTATTTTTAAAATACTCAGTTATAGTAAAATAATACTCCCCGAGGGGTCTACCCAAATATAATCAAACTGTTCATATAAAAAGAGTTAAATTAGAGCCACTATAGGCTACAGACGTCACTCAATCAACCAAAGGTGGATATAACACCACCACCATTGTCACATAAATAGCCACTTCTACTTGAATATAGTTTTTATTAAATTATTGATATGAGATAGTTAACTTTAATTTTAGAATTTAAAAATGTGTTAAATGGTTATTTAGTAATAATGTATAATTTAAAAATTTAATATAATATATCTAATGAAATAATAAAAATAATATATTCATAAATATATGTGCATTAATTAATTTATAATTACGGCAATAAGTTAACAGACATTAATTTTTTATTAAAAAAAAAAAAATTATATGAAAAAAAATATATTAGAAAAGAGTCACATACTATGTATTATATAATGGAAAATAATAAAACTGTTCTTATCAACTTTCTAATAATGTCACATGTGTATTTAAATTTCTTATAATTATTTAAAATCCACTATAATTATACATTTATAAGTATGAGTATATACAATGACTTTATTTAATCGATTTGAATATCTTACCTGCAATATCATAATTTGATTTTGCTACTTCAGTTAGTAATTTATCAGCAGCTAAAACTTCATCAATTAATAATTTTGAAAAATTAATACTGCCATCATTTAGTAAATATGATGAAGGATTTATAGCCACATCATCAATACTCTTTAAGGAAGAAATATTTTTTTTTAAAATTATAGAATTTTGTTTATTTTTATTAATTACACTATCATCAACCGAAGTAATTGGTTTTATTTTAGAAGGCGAATGTGATTGAATTTTATCCATTTTTAATTTCATCAATGGTGTTAAATTATCTGATATATTTGAAGTTACTATCATAGATTCTTTATCTGTACTCGCTTTTTCCGTATATAATTTTTTCACTTCTACTATCTTATTCATTAGATTTTTCATCAAATGTTTAGTTGCATAATCTGCAGCAAACTGAAAATTATATAATATTATTTCTTTATTTAACATATTATTACTAAATATAATATATTTGAAAGTACAATTACTTTATTAATGTATAAATCAGACTATGTTTACTATTAATCATGTTATTAATAGTATTAACATATATTACAAAAATAATATAATAAACATTAGAACTCTGTACATGTATAAATATAATTAAAAAGACGAGCTGATACTCCTGCCACAGGGATATAGGTGTGTAAATCATAGTGTTTAATTTTAATTATAATTTGAATGCAATGATAAATATTAAATAAATCATTACATTAGAAAAACGATTCTGAGCGGAGTACTGTCAGATTTGGGTATTTAGGTGACTCATTTAGGAGTTTTATGATAAATTATTTATATTGAATGTAGAAAATGATAAATTTAAAAATTTTAATCAGTACATATATTATTTGATAAACTTCCCTCAAAATCGTTTTTACGAATGTAATGAACTAATGATTTATCATTGTATTCAAATTGTAATCAAAATTCAATACTATCCTCTTTACACCTGTATCCCTTCCACACCAGTATATTTTCCTTTTATTTTTATTTATTTTATGCTTGGTTAAACAAGTCACATTTTTCATTATGTTTTAGTTTATAATTTTTTTTTTCAAGTAAATCAATTTTGAGATAACCAATTAAAATTTTTTTTTTTAAATTATAGTATTTTAATTTTTAATAATTATAATATATAAAATATATTAGTTATAATTTTTTAAAATTAAAATAGAATAAATATTTTATTGTGAATTTATATTTCATGTAAATTCTATCATTTCACTTTCATTTAAATATTAACTAAATTATAAATTATAATTTGTTAATAGATTAATAATTCAATATAATCCTAATTAGTTAAAAATGATATTGCCATGAAATGTAACATTTATTATTTTCCAATAAATTATGCTACATTTAATTCAACAAAATTTTATTTTTTTATATTTTCATTTAGTCACAGGTTTAGATCACATGATTATTATTTTTTTTTAATTAAATTTTTTAACTTTTAGAAATGCCCAGAACTTAAATTGGCATTTTCTGAAGTTTAATTATTTAAAAAATGTATTTTAAGTACTTGTAAAAAAATATTTTTCTATATAAAATGCTACTTGCTTATACATAAACAGAATGCATAAATTAGATTTAAAAAATATTTATTAGATTAACAATTATTTATAAATATAAACAAGTGGGTACACTCTGTATAATATATATAATTAATACTTACTTCACCACCATGCCCATCAAAAATAGCAAATAATGATATGCCTGTGTCCATAATATTAGTGTTTATTACATATCTATCTTCCATTTGAGAACGTCTACCTTTTATAGCATATAAACCTATATTTGTACCCATAAATTTCCAGTTTTTACTAAGTGCATCTTTTTCTTCATTCATCAATTGTTGAAAATTATGAATACCAATGTAAGATATACTTCGATTAATTTTCTTGAAGAATCCATATGTATTATGAAATAAATTTCCAGAAAATAGTAATAAGCAAAATAGTATTGCCAAAAAAAATAATACTTCTGGTTTAATAATATAGAATTGCACATATTTCCACATGGTGTAAAATGAATTAAATTTGTTCTTAACTGAAGTCAATTTTGATGAAAATAACTTCATGTGAGCCAAATAAACTTGATAAATTATTTTATCTTCAATTTTATCATCCATTACAGTTACTAATTACTATTTTATGAAACATAAAGTCAATTCTAGAAAAAAAGTGTGTTATTAATTATTATATTTATTTAATTATTGAGCTATAATATATTTGTAATAAATGTTCTATTAAAAATAATAATAATTACAAGATAAGTTATTGTTTAATGAATAAATTAATAATCAATAATTTTTAAAGTTGTTATATTCTCTGTTAATGTGCATTTATTATATTATTGATTTAAAATTTATTACCACTATAGATTTATGGATAATAATGTTAGTTAATAAATCACATTATAATTTTTTAACTAAAATTTCAAAATTTGTTATCAAAATATTATTCACCTAAATTAAGAGATCTACGATATTTTATTAAACTCGATTAAGAAATTAGGACAATATTATGTTTATTATAATTATATTTTTATAAAATTTCTTATAAATATGAAAGTATGAAACATTTTTCTTCTTATTTTTGCCTTCTTAAATTGTTTACCATTTATGATATAAATCATAGGTATAATGAATTTAAAATTTAAAGTGAATAGGTTTGCTTAGATTGCATGTTAAAAAAAATCTATAAATTTAGTTTTTTATGGAAAATTGTTTACATCATAAATGACTATAGAAATAATTTTACAAAGATAACGTTATGTCATATTATAATGATTAAAAAGAAATCAAACACAATAGCTACGAATACAATTACTCTGATGAATGTTTTAAATTTAAAATGATTACCATTAAAATAAATTGTGCTTGTCTCCTAAATCATTATGTAAAGTAAATAAATCTTTTAAGTAAATAGATGGTAAATTTAATTTAGGTATTTTTAATAATATATCGTTAAAATTGGTATAATTTGTACAGGTAGTACCATACAAAAATATTGGTGATGCTCGTAAACAATACTAATATAAACTACCTAATTATTTATTTAAATACAAATAATACAAATTAATGTGAACAAGAAAATCATAATACTCACGAAAGTGGTTGTTAGTCTGATAAAGACGAAATGAATAATTGATGACTACCCATCGTTTAACGTAAACCTTTATAATTTAAAATTGTGAATTTATTAAAATTTGAAACTAAAAACTTTTAACAAGTAGAAACTAGAAACCAAACGAACTATAATTAATATAATACTGTACTGTTGTTTACTGTATAATCATAGTCCATAGAGTCATAGACGTTCGTGCGTAGTTCGTATAATATAATAACAATAATAATGATGATAAGAAAGAAAAATTCATAAATATTTCAGCATAGATTATTTATCAGCTGTAGACACGAATGTATAAGATCATCAATGCTATAATAAATTGTGTTGACCAACACCAAGGTGTATTAATATGTAATCACCTTGTTCATTGTTGTTGACGTTTATTCCATAGAGTAAAAATTAAATTTTAAGTTAATTATAAAAATTAAATTAATTAATGTTTTATAGTTAATGGTTTTACTACGTTTATATTCTATGGACATTGATATAGAATAGAATATTAATGGATATTGATCAGTGGCGTATTTATGGCGGCCGGTGGGAAGGGGAAAAAATAATTTTTAAATGCGTCTCGACTCTGAAGACCTTAAATTTTAAATATGTCAATAATGTAATAATAATTATAGTAAATTAATTTTGTAAATTATAATAAAGAAATCAAATTTAACATTTAATTGAGTATTTGTTCGATTTTATTTATTTATATTTGTATAAAACTAGAGTACGATAATATCAAGAGTTTTCGGCAGTGGCGTAACTAAGGGCTCGCAGACCTCACGGTAATTTTGGGCCTTTGCCCCTTTGATTTAAGAAATTGAATTCCCGCCAAAAAAAATCGAATAATTGCTTTTTTCAAATGAAATTAGTGTTAATACATCGTTTTTGAAAAAAAAAGGAACGGACAATCAAAACAATTTTTTGACGAACTTTGTACTGACCAACAATTAACTGATCCCGAAAATAATTTCAAAATTAATGTATTTTACACAAATATAGACATTATAATTTCATAACTTCGTACACGTTTTATGAGTATGAATAATATCGTGAATAAGTTTAAATTTATTTTTCCCAAAAATTTAGTACTATATTCAGATACAGAACTGACCAATTTTGCTAAAATTTTAGTTTAACAGTATTCAAATTTGTCTTTATCATTTGTATAGCAAATACTTTCACTTAGAAGGGTGCTATTTCAAAATATAAAAGAAGATTCTAGCATCAGAGTTAGCTGAATTATTGATTGTTCAAAATAATTGCATTGTGGTGAGCTGGTATTCTAGTCCAGGTCAAGCATTGTGGATGAGTGAATTCAGGAAGGAATCAAAATAACTAAGTATAATGTAACAATCGCTGATAGACACTGACCCTTGATTCAACGGTCTTATATAACTAAAAATATCATGAAAGATTTAAAACAAGTTTACTAATATTTAATTTTTATATATTTATGATTTAAAACTAAATGTTTTCACTGTCATTACTTACTTATTAGTTTTATTTTTTGAAGTGCACTATGAATTCAAAATAATTTTAAAACTTATATTATGAAAGACTGTTTATAAATATAAATATGAAAAAATAGGAATAAAAAAAAATACACAATTGGTTATTATAAAGGATATATATAATATTTTTGATTACTAGATAAATTACATAAAAACTTACTGAAATATGGTTTCACTTAATAGAGAAATAATAGTTCAAAATACATTAAAGAATGACTATTTGAAAAAATATATAATTAGTAATTAAATATACTTTAATATAAAATTAAGTTTAGGTATATAAATATTTTAAATTAGGTAAATGTAAATAAAAAAATTCATTCTGAGATTTTATTATAAAAAAATGAGCAAGTTTATAATATAAATTACATTATTTTTATGACTACTCATTTAAATAAGTAGCGCTCTAAAAGATCCTCAGACTAGAGAATTTAACAATTAAATGTTTTTTATCAGTTATTAGCAAATGTGAATAATATAATGTTGATTTATTAATTTTTCATTTTATTAAAAATATATATTTGTATACAAAGAAAACTAATAATAAAACACTCTTTACACATGAAAATGTTCAATTGCATTAGTTTAAAATTGAATGGAATACAATATATCTAAATGATTAAAAAAATTTTACATGACACATAATTTAATAAAAATATTTTATAAACATATTATAAATATTAATAATAACACAATATAGGTTATTATAAATTATTATTATAGTTTATATACATAATTCTTATTAGTTAGTATTATTTGATTTTGTTTGAAAAAAATATGAATGAAAATAATAATATAATTTTGATCTTATATAAAAGGTAGGAGATAAAATAAATCACTACTTACAATGATTATAAAACATGAATACTTTATAATACATATTAATAAAAAAAAAAAGAAAAGAAAAAATACTCAAAATAAATTATTTGCTTGTAATATAATTTCATATTTTATTATTGAAATAATAGTTTAGAAATATAATAATTATTAAGTGAAATACAAATGGAAAAATTTGTATTAAATATAATTTTTACTTATTTTATATTTTTACCTAGAACAAGACTTAAATTTTAATAAAAATTTAAGTTTTTGTATTATTTAAATAATGTATTGGTTTCTATAATTTAAAACAATTATAATTATTAAATAGACTTCATTTACTATATTTTAATACATTATGATAAATTTTTAAAATTAAATGGTAGTCTTGTTCTTGGCAAACTTTAATGCATATTTTGTTGCACTGTAAATTTGTTTTAATGTATAATAAAGAGTAATATTATAAATAATTAAAGTAATTATTGTCTCACATCTATTAATATTATGTAATGTATGAGGTAAGATTACTTAATTCTATAAATGTATACAAATATTTTCTGTTTAATATTTTAATTTATGAAATATGAAGTTTAATAAAAATTAAAAAAATATGAGTGGTTGTATTAATATTAAGCTGATTGTATTCTAACACTAAATAAGTTTAATGTATATTTTAGTAATAATATTTAAATTTTGTTCTCCAGTAAATTTAATATGAAATATTTAAAAAAGAAGTTGATTTAAAGTATCACATCTGTTTTTATTATAATAAAAAGTATGGCCTTCTTACATTATTTTAATAACCATGTGCAACTAAGTGATCACCTAGTTTTTCGACAACCAATGCAGCTTGTTGTGGTTGCACAGGATCTTCATATAATGATACAACAATAGCTGTAAATAAAATATATTTATATGAAATTAATAACAATACATTAAAAAAATTGTTTTCAACAAATTTTAAGATAACTTACTTTGTTGCGTTTTCACACAATGAGCTCCAATTTTACCTTGTTTAGCTCTGATAACCTTGTCAGTACCTGATAAATAAATATAGCGAACATTTGCCAATGTAATGCCCGATGATGTTAATGTATCTTGATTATCAAAACCCAAAGCTATTTTACTCAATTCTTCTGTTGTTACCTAATTTAAAAATTATTGAAATATTATATATATAATTTTTATACAAACATATAATTATTAAATGTAAATTACATAATATTAATATCAATGGCATAGTTAGAAACATTTATTGGAAGGATAGAATATAAACATGTATTATTTACAAGATAAATCATAGGGAAATAATGTTACCCTTGTTACATGATCATGGTTTAAAACAGTAACAATTATTTTTAACATTTAATTTAATTTTTTAGTAAAAAATGCTTTAATATACAGGGTGATCCAAATAACTTACTACACTCATTTTCTCAGTCAATTTTGAAGTTTTTGAATTTTTTTTTTTTACAAAATATTTGGTGTACATTACACTATATTTTTACATAAACATATAATTTTTTATAATTTTTAGGTTTTATACTTTTTTTAAATGGCTATATTTTTTTTTTATTCTATGACATGGGCAATAATTTAAAAATAATTTTCGTGAAGAAATTTTTAATTTTTTTTCAATTCGTTTTTATAATATACGTCTTTGAAATTCATTTATTTTTCATACATAGGAGGAGCTTTGGTCAGTTTCTTACATCACTGTTACTACAGTTCACACTTTCAAATTTT
The DNA here is from genome assembly GCA_021307375.1 of Tetraneura akinire. Lineage (NCBI taxonomy): Eukaryota > Metazoa > Arthropoda > Insecta > Hemiptera > Aphididae > Tetraneura > Tetraneura akinire. The sequence goes on along the minus strand of JAIUCT010000012.1, from coordinate 6,396,220 downwards.
CCATACGATTGTACATTTTATTATTATAAAATTAAATACATATAATTATTGTGCATGGTTTATTTATAAATACACCTAATCTGTATTCGTATTATATTATTATAGTGGTTATCGTTAAACGTTAATGAATGCACGATTACGTGTGATTGTGAGGAAATATGTAGGTACCTATTTAATTGATTGTGTTAATCATCATAATTGGATACTAAACTGAAAATACACACTCATAATATTTTGTAGGTATATTATTTAATAACAAAATACTTATTATTGAAAGTGTTTGTAAACAATGAATTTGGCGTCTTCGAAAAAGTACTTTTATTATTTAATAAATATCCATTTAAGAGCTTAATGAAAATCCCTGTAGTTCCTTGAAAAGTTAACAAAATTAAAAATGACAAAGGAATATAATTTTTTTACCTATTTTTTTGGTGTAAATAAATATATAGCATGCCATTTAAAAAAAGTATAAAAATTCAAAAATCAGCAAGAAAAAAAATTGAAAAAATTGTATTTTTATTTAAAAATGTAGTGTTATAAGTTCTATATATTTTGTAAAAAAATAAAATTAAAAAACATTAAAATTGACCGAGAAAATGAGTGTAGTAAGTTATTTGGATCACCTGTATAGTATTTGTTTAGGTTCATAAAATCCTTTCTTTATTACTGATAATGATGCACATTTTATTCACATTTCATTAAATCTAGGCTTATTATAATTTAATTGAAAAAATAAATAATTTTTTCCTGTGTACATTCATATAAATTACCTATATTAACTTTAAATGATAAATCAAAATACTATAAAAAAAATAACTTCTGGGACACTCATTATAATTAATGTAAATGAAATAATATTAATAATAATATTAATAATAATAATAATAATTTTAAAATTATTATCAAATTAATAATAATGATTAGCCATAACTATTATGATATTCATTTATGATGAAATAACAAATGAAAAAATAACTAATGAAAACTTAGTAGTAATAATTTATCACATACTTTATAAAAAAAAAATAATACCATATAAATGATATAAATTATTAAGCAAATTTAAAAAAATTCATTAAAACAATACAATCAGAATTTAATAATATTTAATATTTATCTACATGAGTATAGAAAAATACCACTGTAAATATTGACAATATGATTAAGAAAATTCAAGATAGCAAGCTTATCTGTGATTATACGAGGGCATCATTATATTATCTATTCTTGTGTAGTATGATGTAGTAAGAGCAAGCAAATATAAAATGCTACTGATTTTAAACATTTACATTAATTATAAGTATTACCTAACTGCCTAATTAGGTAGTAGTTTTAATCAATGTTAAAAGTTAATCAAAATCAATGATAGATAATTTTTTTATGCTAGTACCTACAAGTTAAAAGAATTGCTCTCCACATTTACATAAACACCTACCCAGGCCTGCACTTACCCATTTAGCTGCCCTTGTGCTATAAAAATAATAGATGCCCATATACCATAATCGTAATATCCTATTTCAATAGTATTCTACTATAGTGGTCTATCCATGAAAAAAAGGTGTAAGGGTTTGTTTAACAAGTAACAAGTTATACTTATAAACAGATGTTCAGAATATTTTTTTCATAAAATATATAATAATATATAATTGTTTAATAAATAATAACTTGCAGAGTTGCATTAACAATGTTAACAATTACATCATTATATTTATGTAAAATATTGAAATCAAAAAAACATTAAAAAATAAATAATTAGGGAATTTATTATATTTGATATGTAATAAAATTTTATTATTAATATAATATATTACAAATAATATATTATATTATGATTTATGATTTCATACATATATTATATAATATGATTTTTGTTATAAACTTGTAATATTATACTTATAATTTAGGTAACAAAAACAACAATGTACTCATTATAAACTTATAATTAAATCATAATAAAAAAATAAAATAAATAACCAATTAATTTTAGACTCTGAGGGAAGTGAAGAATGTATTGGTTTTACAATTCTGTGTCTTTTTTCTTTCTTTTAAGTATGAAGACACTACTAGGTACCCAAAATAATGCTCAGACTTTTACCAAAAGCATATGTTTCCAGTTGGAAAGTGGATGTAGTTGGTACATTATTTAAGTCATTTTTCATGAAAACTGAAATTTCAACAAAATTTGATTTCAATATTTGAAGATTACTCGAGAAATTTTAAAGATAGAGTCATGAAAATTTTATTGGGTATTCATATATGTATTATATATATGTGTAAAATTGTGGAACCGTTACGTTAATTTTTCTACAAAATATAGGACTGAATATTTCGAAAAATTCTTATTTTTATGTATATAATATTTGATAAAATTGGCAATTTTTGGCATTAAGGTCTGAAAATTTTACTGAAGTATGTCTACATATTACTTAGCATCATATCAAAATATTAGAAAAATCTATTTTTTTTTTATAGCTCTTTAAAGTTGATATTTTCAGTTTAAACAAAATTTTTAGAATCCATACGAATATTCTTCTTGTTATTTCTCAATACTTTTATAATAAAATTCATTTATGTACTATATGTGTACCTATATGTTCCTTATGATCTTATATGTGTGATAAAATTTTGCGTTTTAAATATTTAATAAAAAATGTCAAAAATGTATTCAATACCTACATTATCTGACTGAACTTTGCTCAGAATCGTTTTTTCGAATGCAATGGTTCATCATTGCATTCAAATTATAATTAAAATTAAACCATAGAGACCATAATATATAAGTTATTATGTTTAAGGCCGCCCTTAAGTTTTGGCCGCCTTTATTTATACACCTAGTTAGCGTGGGCCTGCAACTACCTAGTATAAATAAAAAACAAATGGCGATAAACTGATAAATCAAAGTGTTAAGTTATAAATGTACAACCGCTTTTGTAGTTAAATCTTGCACTGTGGTCATAAAGACATAAATAATTTAAGAATGAAAATAAAATAATTCATTGTTCAATTGTTTCGACCATCGAGATCATATTATATATAATAAATTAAATATGTGAAATATAGATCAATTACAAAGTTCTTATGGTGGTAATGATGTAACATAATAAAAATTAGATTGCTTGTTTGGGTTGCAATTGAGCGAAACGCTATACATGGGACTCATTGATTTAATCGTAAATACACGATACCTAATGAATAATAAGTTTTGCAGAAAAAAGTAAAGTGCGATCGAAAGGTTTACGTCGGTCTAAAACCTCGTGCGCGTATAATCATACACGACGCCACGTAAATGGAACAGGCGGGGACACGCCAACATGGCATTTATACTTACATCGAAACCTTCGGACTTTGCCCATACGTTTCCGTCATGTCCGGCGATCGCGGCTTTGGTAACGCATCTGGAAGCCAACAAATGTTTGTCAACGTAATCTTGCCAAGACGACATTATGTGGAGATTCGAGTTTGTCTGCGGGTGTCAATATTATCACTGTGCAGGTGGCGGCGGTTAGTGACGAGTGCAGTTAGGTCAACGGCGAAATTGAATGCCGAAATTGAATACGCACGATAAAATAAAAAAAGTTCTGTTTGAAAAAAATTTTTTTTTTTAAAAAAATTCGATTCACCCGATGGCGATGGTAATGATTGTCCGCGTATGCGTGACTGTGCGTTTGCGCGTGTGTCCGTGTGGAATGTGCGGTGTACAGAGGGAACAGGGAAGACACCCGGCGAAGATATTGGAAAAAAAACCAAATCGACGAACGCGATACGCGGAACGCTATCAGACGTCGGTTTATGCCACACGCACCGGTGCGCACCATAAACGTTACAAACGTTCCGTCTTTCCGAGTTCGTATTCCATATGCCCGAACCTATTCTGTGGTACGAACTACTATACTCTATACACCAGCGTTTCTCAAAGTGTGGGTCGTCAGTCAATTTTTGGTGGGTCGCGAACATTTTTTTGAATTATATAGATTCCAAGAAATGTTTGTTAAATTAATATTTGTTTAACATTTGTAAAAATATATTAACTATAAACCTATTAAATACTAAATATCTAATAAAAATTTATACATATTTATATTAGGTATTTAAATTTTGTTTTTTACTTTTTGAAAAGTGAAACAATGTGGGTCGCGAAAGATTTTTGGGGAAATTTGGGTCGCGGTACTAAAAAGATTGAGAACCACTGCTATACACTATATCTATTTAGGTTTATAGGATATAGATAATTAGTATAGTGTATAGAACTATACTATAGATTGGCGTCTTGGAGGCAACGTTAATATAATTATATTAATATAATTATTAATTATATTAACCTTGCCTTGGAGGTACTTGCGTTCACGACTTCACGAGGTAAATAGTAAATACTAATAATAATTACGAAAGTACGAACGAGTTATTGCACTTATTAGTTGTTATTTCAGACTTTAGTAATATTTATTAGTTATTAGTTTATTACTTACACTTTCGTCACGACATTAAATAGAATTATTATGTTATATTACTATTAACCTTCATAAATCATAATGCAATGATTTATAATGAATAAGAATAGGAACAACCAATCATTTGAAATTTTAAACTGTCGAATATTGTCTGAAATTCGTTATTGTAGACTAGTGGAGAAATCGAGAAGGTTGATCCTCCCCTTGGACGGTAAAAATGTTTAAATAAATATTTCTATAGATACCTATATTAATAAACAATATATTTTAGATTCTGAGCGTTGCGAAGAATGTATTGGTTTTACAATGATGTGTGTCTTTTTTTTTTTTTAAGTATGAATACACTTTTACTACCCGAAATAATGCTCTGAACTCTGATTATAACGAATAGCATATGTTTCCGGTTGGAAAATAGATGTAGTTGGTACATTAATTAAGTCATTTTTCATGAAAACTGAAATTTCAACAAATTTGATTTCAATATTTGACGATTACTCAAGAAATTTTGAAGATAGAGACGTGAAAACTTTGTTGGGAGTTCATATAGGTACTATGTATATGTGATAAAATTTTGGAACCGTTACGTTCATTTTTCTACAAAATATAGGACTTTGAATCGTAAAATTCTCGTTTTTTTGTATATAATGTTTGATAAAATTAGCAATATTTGGTATTAAGGTCTGAAAATTTTACTGAAGTATATTTATATATTAATTAACATTAATTCAAAATATTAGAAAAATCCCTAGTCTCAATTTTTTTTTATAGCTGTTTAAAGTTGATATTTTTAGTTTAAACGAAAATATTATGAAAAAAATGACGAAAAAACTGCATTCACAAAAACATGGTTCTATGGGAAACACGTGTGGTGTAGTCGGCGAAATATTCCCGAACGCTATCTCGGTGTTGAGCTCCGTCGCCAGGCATCGACAGCGGATGGGTGACCGCCGTTTTTTTATTTTGCGTTTTTTTTTTCTTTTTTTTCTTACTATGTCTGAATCATCATAGTAAAATATTTAAAAAATCCATGGTAACATTTTTTTTTATAGCTGTTTAAAATTAATATTTATATATTTTTGTTTTATGACTGAAGACACTTGTACTACCCGAAATAATGGTCCGATTTTCACAAATAGCATATGTTTCCGGTAGGAAAGTGGATGTTCTTGATACTTTATTTAGGTCATTTTTCGAATTTTTCAAAATTGATCCTGTACGTTAGAAAAAATGATGAAAAAATGACGAAAAAACGGCAATATATTAATCAATACCTACATACATTATCTGACTGAACTTCGCTCAGAATCGTTTTTTCGAATGCAATGGTTTAACATTGCATTTAAATTATAATTATAATCAAATACTATGATAACACACCTATATCCCTGCGGAAGGAGTATCAGATCTTTTTTTTTTTTATAGCTGTTTAAAATTGATATTCATATTTTTTTGTTTTTATGACTGAAGACACTTATACTACACGAAATGATGGTCCGATTTTCACGAATAGCATGTTTCCGGTAGGAAAGTGGATGTTATTGGTACTTTATTTAGGTAATTTTTCGAATTTCTCTAAATAGAATCCTATGCGTTAGAAAAAACGATGAAAAAATGACGAAAAACGTCAATATATTAATCAATACCTACATTATCTGACTGAACTTTCCCATTGACTCCATTCCCTTATTCTACTAGAAACCAATCTCTATTCTCTATTCCCACCCACTGTACAACTTACGGGCACAATCACCCACTCCCAGTGCTCGAATTGGGAAAATATTAGTAGAGGAGCTCAACCTAACAATTAAAAAACTGCGTTCAAAGTGAAAAATTGTTAACACAAATCTGGGGGGGGGGCCTTCCCCCCACAACGACAAAGCTAATATTTAAAAAAAAACTTCAATTTACCTACAAACATATACATTTCAAATATAATCCATATATGTGATTGCGAATTAATGTTCTCCCAAATTTATGTGGCCCTATAGGGCCTATAGGCCTATAGTATAGGCCTATACATTTTATATAGGTACCTATTCAGCTATTTTTACAAAACAACCATTTTGATAGTAATATCTATATTATGTTACAATAGGAAATAAAAATAATACTAATTATAAACATTATTTAATTATTATTAATAAATAACAAAATTCATCATTATTAATAGTGATAATAAATAATAATAATAATAATAATAATAATAATAATAATAATAATAATAATAATAATAATATTAATAATAAAAAAAAAAAGTAGAGGAGCTCCGTCTCCCTGCGCACCCCCCCCCCAATTCGAGCACT
>JAIUCT010000012.1:6377145-6389069 GCA_021307375.1 Tetraneura akinire | reverse complement strand
CACTGCCCACTCCACAGAATGCTCAATGCTGTGTCGTCTTAGTCCTACATGACAAAATATTTTGTCATGTAGTCCTAGACGCTAGACCTTATTTTTACTTTTAGTTGTTATTTTAATTTTATTGAATATACATATATTTGTAATAGTCGTTAACTTGTTATTATGTTTAAAATTGCCACAATAAGACATAAGCTTATTAAATAAATAAATATTGCAAATAATAAATAAATGTTAATTATATTTTTTTTAGGCCTGGTCAAACAGAAAACGGACTAGTTCTACGGTCCATTGCGGATTGAGATAGTCAAACAAGATATAGAGAAATTTGAATGAACAAGTTCAACCAGTGTAAAAATTGCCTTAATGAATTGTTGGTTATTTTTTTTTTTTTTATTATGTCACTTAATTTTTCAAAATTTCCAGTGCAATTGAATTTTATTATACATGTACGTCAATTCTATAAACTATAATTATATATTGTCAATCATGAGTGTTAAATATATTATATAATATTTATTTATTTTAAACTGCTGTTCATACTCTGTTTTTTATTTTTCATCGAGGTCTTTACATATTTTGATTATTATACTCACAAAATTTTTCCAGTCCGCTGTGAAAAAATACAACCATTCATTTGTCGCCGCGGAATCTGTCTGTTTAACTGTGATGTTACTACTACTTGTGTAGGGTTGCCAGACGTCCCGTATTATATGGGAATCGGGTATGTATATATTAACTATCTGTCCCGTTGTCCAGACCACTCTCTTCTGGACACCAAAATGTCCCGATTTTTCAAACGTGTCCCATATTTATACAGTTTATGAAATTTATGAAAAAAATATATGTATTATACATTATAATTTTCTTATAATTCAAGTTTTTTCTTAATATTTTATTGGTATAATATAAAATATAATAGATCGTTTTTATCCAAAGAAATATTGTATTTGTATTAATTTATTTTATAATATGTAATTATGTAATAACTAGTGCCTGGATTTAAATGCACTTAAAACCATACAAATATGCTCTAAAAAATACCCAAAAATGACCTTAAATAGCTAAATATATTTTTTTACTTAATTTATGATTATAAATAAGATATAATTATTTATTTTATTAAAAAATAAAATGAAAATTTTAAACGATGACTTAATGCTGACATGTATATATTTTGGCCGTTTTGGGAAAATATTATTCATTCTAAACATACCAAAATATAATTTATTAAAATTTATGTAAAATTGAAATTCTAAGTAAGTACCTACTTACTAAATTTTTAGCATTACATTGAACAATAATATTTTGAATATAGACTAAATTTTATTGTATATTGAATAAATATGCATTAAAAACATTAAAAATGACCCAATAACGCTAAAAATGAGAAACGTCAAAAAATGCAAAATTAAATTTGTAGGTTTGAAACCCTCGTTATATGAAACGAATTATGTACTTAGAAAGCACTGTGTAACATCACCAACAAAATATGCAATTTACATTGAAATCAGGGCCCTATAGTAATAAACTAATAACTGACAAAATAACATAAAAATTATGTTTACATATAATATATTATAGTTCTATAAGCCAAATTTTTTTGTCCCGTATTTAACAATTTTAAATATGGCAACCCTATACTTGTGGTGCCTACCATAGCAGAGTTCACGACGTACAATTACTTTAAGCCTAGTCCGCAATGACAGGTAGCTCTTTGTTTGACTAAGCCATAATTATCTTGGTTGATATTTTATATTTGGTAAATATGAAAACAATTTCCATGGTTGGACCCCCACTTGGACAAATCCTTGTTGCCTTTACTATTGACGTCTACGTAAATTCGTCGTTTTTTCAATCAATTAATTATACAAAAAATATATGCATTTTTTAAGTTTTCTTTAATTTTTGCCAAATGCTAAAACATTTTTGTAATTCAAGTAGCTAATGCAAATTTGTAACCTTATTGGAAACTATGGATAATTGTAATATTTATATTTTTAAATTTGCATCTTCAGATCTTCCTATAATTATAAATTATGATATTTATTCAATTAATTTTATTACGATTAGTTTTTAGTCATTTTCATTATTAACCAAGTCCTACTCAATATTTAGTAACCTACCTAGTGGTGTAGTAAACTGAAAAGTATTGTGTTCTTGGATATTATCACCCCATTCTACCATATTTTTGGATTATAGTCAATAAGATAATTTGACCATACAATTACAATTTGATAAATAGTTAATCAATTACCATTACTATTATTTTGTAAATTGTGAAGAGTTCAAGAAACAAATTAAATGTCAATACATCTGAATTAGCAGTAACAAATTGTTTACATTATAATGATTCTAAAATTATGTTGATATTTAATATTTGTTTTCAGTATTTTTCATTTTATCACAAATTTAATTATAATTAAAAATAAATATTAATTTTCTAAAGGAAGACAAATAATAATAATTCATATAATTAAATGATTAAAAATGTCAATATTTTGTTTTTAATATAATGTAATAATAATTAACATTTTTCAACAAAATTCACTTAAATAATCTTACAAGTAATATTATTTTAATGTCTGAAATATTAAATATATAAATACAAAGAGAGGGAGAAATAATTAAAAAAAAAAAAAAAAATACAAAATTCTAATCATATATGTTCAAAACTTTACAAATCTGAGCTGTGGCATAAAAATCAGAATCAAAACACTTTTGAAATTTTGATCCAATATTCCAAGTGGGCCGTGTCGAAGGTAATACCATTGATTTCTTATCTACTTTTCGCATTTTGTACATCTTGTTAAGTTTATCCATCATATATTTTAAGTGTATGATGGCAGATGGAATATTTTTAATATACTAAAAATAGAAAATATAATAAATTAGTACATAATTTACATTAATTTTATTTATAATTTATATTTTATGTAAAACATAAGTATAAACATTAGTTTTTATTGATAGTAATTTATGAATAAATAAATTAAAACGTAACATATGAAATTATTACTTTAAGTGACATATAATGTAACTTAAAATTGATGAGAGATTACCATTTTTATATTTATATGTATAATGAATAAAATAATAATAAAAGTACTAGTAATAGTAAAATTTATCATTTGAAGAATATAAAAAGTTGCAAGAAATGTAAAATTAAATTAATACTAACATTTTTTTTTACAGGATCTAGTAAAGCAATCCAGAGCCAAGTAGCAATTGTACAGTACAATTTGTTAGAGCCAATTTTACCACAACATGTTTTCATCATCTTGATTAAATCTTTAACCACGTCATCATTTATAGCTTTCTACAATAACATATATTATATTATATTCTTATTTATTATATATATTAATAATATAAAATATGTATTTTTATGATTATAAAAATAATTTATACTGAAACTATTTGTAAACCATTTATTACTCACCACCCAAATATGCCATGATGTTTCATGGTATCTTAATAAATTAATGAGGACACGTATTGCTGGTTCTCTAGCTTCAATGCTTGGATGTGATTGATTGGAATATTTCAAAAAGCAAAATATATAGTTAACTATCATACCTTCAGAGGTTTTCATACACAACTCTTTTGATAATGTTGTACAGGTATCTAGACATTTTTTTTAAGTATAAAATATTACATAATAACTGTATATTAACAGTAGTACATCATAAACAAAAATGCATAATATATAATTACTTTACAATAAAGTAATTTAATGTAAATATTTTATATTTGTTATGATATGATTTATACTCAATGGAATAATTAAACCTTGACATAATTTTCAATTTCTATTACATTACATTTTACCAACTTATGACAATTTCAAATATAATATATTATAAATTACCCAGATTCCAAAAGACAGTCACCAGTTCTTGATAAGAATATTCGTTTGTTTTTTGTTTATTTAATATAATAATCACATCATTGTGTCGTTTACCCAATGTTGGAGCACCTTTTTGAGGAGCTCGAATCGTATTTCGTCTGCACTGATATATTTTCCTTACTTGATATCCTCTCCAAAACGCCTATAAAAATTATTTTTAATTTTATGTATCATTAAATTGATAAAAATTAAATATTGTTCCATAAATAAATATAAAACGTGCACAATTATATATTAAATGTGAACCATTCTACTAATTATACCTGTATTCTTGAAGCAGCATACATTTGTTTTTGCAAATATAATTCATATTTGATCTGTGGCAATTTCTTCCTTGTTAAATATCCTTTGATAATGGCTTGTATTTTTAAAGCGGCCATATTCTTTTTCTGTAAATGTTTACGGAATGACAACACATTTTTGGTCCAATTATGCAATTCAACAGCAGCTCGCATTTCCAAATTCAACTCAATGAAGAACGCATGACTGGCTAACAACCGTTTATACTATATATTATGATCATGTCATATAGTTCATACAAATGTAAAACCAATGACACAAATTTATATTTAATTTTTTATATTGAAAAAATACTCAAAAGAATAAATAAAAAATTAAGAATATATTGTTAATAAATTATATAATTTATTTAAAAAACAATTAGATATGAATGTCCTAAAGTACCATAAATAATTAATGTCATGCGAACTGCCACATTAAATATGTCAAGTATAAGTAAAATAAATAAATAAAATTTTAATAACATACCACTAAAGCTTCATTTAGTTGTTTTTTATGAGTTTTTAAACTGTCCCTTAATTGAGGCCAATGCTTACGCGCTAAATAACTTCTAGCATATGTCTGTAATACAACTGTTGATGTCTTTAGAAGAACAAATCGCTTTTTTTGTATTACCATAGCTCTGTGTGCTCTATAATGCCTTTGTAAAGTAATTACACAATTCTTTAATAATAAATATTTTTTTTTTTCAAATTTCATAGCAATTATCGCTCGATATCTTGTTTGTATATTTATAATTGATTGTCTCAGTTCCATATATTTAATCTGTTCAATAGTGGGAGGTAAGCACTGACGTAGAAATTTTTTAATTATGTTACTGGCTGTAATTAATCTATTTCGATTAGCTTCTAACTGGAATTTTATGTTTGGCCATTTTTTACGAACTAAATATCCTCTACAATATGATTGTAATTTTATGGTTATTTCTCTAGTGTATTCATACATTTTCTTTTGTTGTTTCATGCACATATTGGCTCTGAATCTTCTTTGAACTACAATAATATTATCACGTAATAATTGATATTCTTTTACTTGTCTATTACTTCTAAATTTGGTTTGGACAATGATCACAGCTTTTCTAAGCTCAACAAATTTTAAACGATCATTGGTAACTGGAAGATTCTTTCTTAGTACTCTTTTAATTATATTACTATTATTAATTAAACACTGTCGATTGGATATTAGTTTATTTCTTAACGATGAATTAAATTCTTTTCTCAATATATTTCCTCTAACTATACTTTGTAATTTTATAGTTACAGCGAGTAGTTGCACATAATTTTCTCTCTGTTGTTTCATATCCCGTGTAGCACGAAATCTTCTTTGTAAAATTATAACAGAGTTTTTCATCTTTAAATATTTAATATAATCTTCTGTAGGAGGAAGATTTCTTCGTAATGTTCTTTTAATAATATTGCTAGAGTCAATTAATCGAGTTTTAGTGGCTAGCAATTTACTGCGCAACATAGGCCACCTCTTTTGAAATAAATAACCCCTAATCATACTCTGAAGTTTAATTGTATTTGTTTTCAACGTAATATAATAACTTCTATTAACTTGCATTGCTTTCATGGCTCTAAATCTTCTCTGCATTACCACAGTGGCAGTTCTTAAGTTGATAAATTCTTTTCGATCTTCAGTAACAGGTAAATTTCTTCTTAAACATCTTTTTATGATATTACTGGAATTTATTAAGGTTGACCTCTTTTCTTGTAATTGATTTCTTAATGTGGGCCAATGTTTTCTCAATATATATCCTCTGGCCATACTTTGTAATTTAAGTATGATGGTTTTTATTTGTAGATATTGTTTTCTTTGCACTTTCATGTATTGCACGGCTCGGAATTGTGTTTGTATAATAATAATACATTTTTTTAAATATATGAATTTTTTACGGTCATCTGTAAGTGGAAGATTTTTTCGTAATGCTCTTTTAATAATATTACTAGATTTTGATAAATGGTTTCTTCTTTTCAAAAGTTTATCATATAAATCTGGCCACTGTTTTCGTGCTATGTAACCTCTGGCTAAAGCTTGCAATTTAATAATAGAGTTTTTAAGTTGAAGGTAATATTCTTTTTGCCTTAACATAGCTTGTTTAGCTCTAAATCTTTGTTGAATAATTATTATACTCATTTTTAATGTTAAAAATTTTTCCATCTGGACTTTCATTAAAATATTTGCTCTAAATTTTCTTTGAATAGTTAAAGTTGTGTGTCTTAACTGTACATAATGTAATTCATCCTTAGTGGGAAGCAAATTCTTCCTTAAAGTACGTTTGATTATATTAATGGCATTAATTCGCTTAATTTTATCATTTATGAGACCTTTTTTTATATGCATCCAATTTTTTCTAATTGCATAACCACGATACATTTTTTGAATAAGTAAAGTAGAATTTTTAATAATCAAGTATTGTTGTTGGTCTCTATTCATTGCAATTTTGGACCTAAATTTTCTCTGAATAAAAATAGCAGTTTTTCTTAGAATCACAAATCGCTTTCTATCTTCAGTTAAAAGTTTTAGCTTATTTTGTAAATAATGTTTGATTATAGTGGAGGCCATATGCAACTTTTCACGATTTTCAATTAATTTAGTTTGCAGTTGTGGCCATTGTTTTCTGGTTAAATAGCCACGAATATATGCTTGAAGTTTAGCTGCAGCCAAATTACGTTTCAAATTTTGTTTAAACCGAATCCTTTTCAAAATGACTAAATTGAGACTATTATTACGCCACCAAATCTGAATTTTTGTGGCTGCATTATTATACCGAGGAGTTAAATGTTTATAAATTATCTGCCAAAACAGAGATAACATTTTTTCTCTGTGACCATTTACAATATCACGTGGATTTATATTGCCCTCTATATTTATGTACTCAGATATTCTAGTTAGAGCTAAACCTACGTTATGGATTTTTTGCAATTTTGATATGGAAGGGAGTCTTAACTTCTGTGACAATGGATCACCTTTAAATAAAATTTCTACAATTCTAGTAAGTCTAGTACCATCTCTCAAGTCATTTAGTGAATTCACAGCGTAATTAACTTCATCCAAATGTGTTTGTTTGTGAATCAAGTTGTAATTAATATTACGAAGTTGACGATTTATGTCACCATGAGTGGTTACCAAATTAGCACAAAATCCCAACAGAAAATCATAGCTGCTCTGTAAAAATAAATAAATTGTATAACATGTTTAAAGAGTATTAATATTATAGAATTATATAATTTACATATTAATAAATATGATTTACTTTATAAGGTGAATGGATTTCAAATAGACATGGATTATGTCTAATCAATTGTTGTTCTTTAGCACGGTCCAAAAAATATATAAGCATAAGAATTTTTCGTAAAATAAATTTTTTCATGGCAATCTAAATATACAAAGTAATATGTTTTGAATAAAATATTAAATGGAAAATATTAATATTTACTTACATTGTATGAAGGGAAATTTACTTGTAGTACATTAGTTTTGGTAAATTTCTTTTTGACAAAGTCATTATTAAATAAATGACTACGTATAAACCAACCAAGACCATTTAAATCATTCGAATTTGATTTTACTTGTATAATTTGACCATAAATAGCTTCCAATCCAATCCGAAGCCATAACGGATTATAACATTTTAATAAATCAGTAATTTTGTTCTTTAAATCTGTAACAATATTTATTTGTTAATTTATACAATATAATTTAATTAACTTACTTAAATCTAAATGAATTTGACGATCATCTCGTATAGTAATAAGATCCTTTTCAATTGATATTGTTAGTTTTGAGAGAACAATCGCTATATTTGAAGATGTAATAAGATTTGTCGCAGCTTTCCGTAAAGCATTCCACTGTTGTGGTGACTGCCTGAATATTTGTGCTACAAATAAATCTTTCTGGATAGCTAATTGCATAGATTTATTGTTATGTGATGTTTTGGATGCTTGTACCCAAGTAACAGCTGCTTGCTCCAAGTCATTTGATTGTTCTTCATCAGATAATTTGTCAGTTGGCATTAATAATGCATTTAACCATCGTATCATATCAGATTCTTGACGGTCTAACCATTCTGGTTCACAATACAGAGACCTAAATTGTAATAATGCAGCTATTTAATTCGATTGAATAATTAATCATTTAAATTTTATAAAATTAATAAATGTACAAATATTTTACAAAATTATTTATACTAACATTTTTAAAAAAGGATCTTCTGCATTATTGTGATACATAATGTCTACGTTTGTTAAGGTTTTAAGGTATTTATCAACCTTATCAAGATTTGGACTTTTAAAATGTTTGGTTCTTGGACTATGAATACCTTACAATGAAAATAAAATAATTAACTTGTATTTTATAATACACAATAGTATAAAATAAACTTACTGCACTGCTTTAATCTGTTTTTAGATATGAATGATGCTTTTGGCCTATATTTGTAGTTAGGAGAATTAATAATAGAAAATGATGGTCTTTTTGGTTTTTTATTGCTTGAAGTTATCTCTGTTATAATATTAATTAATTAATTAATTAATCTACTAATACATTTCAAAATTTGTAATAAATAATTTTATATATTTACTTTTTATAACTGCTGTCCAATCATGTTCGTGTTCCAAGTTAGATGATTCTCCATCTTTTATAGGCGATGGAAATAAATTTGGGTCGATGGTATCTTTAGTATAAGTTGTATTCTTAATATTATTTAATTCTTTATTCGGAAAAGTTTCAAATTTATTACAAAGATTTACAGATATTTTAGTGGGTTTTCTATCTTCTGGAGAATAAGTTTTTGATACAGTTGATGTATTTATTGGGTTAAATGGTGATGATGTGAAGATTGAAGATAATGATAAATTGGCATCGAATAAATTAGAATCATTAATATTCTTAGTAGTACTAAATGGAGAGAGTAAGTTTTCAGTACTTTTTAAAGGTGTCAAACAAAAGTCATTAATTTCCAAAATGTTTCTAGACATTTTATTTGAACATACTTCTAGTGAGTTATCACTAATAAGGTTGTCATTATCATTAGAATTATTAAAATGTTTATCCGCAATGACATCTGTAGGATTATTATTAGAAAATTTAAAACAGCATTTTGGACTAGTTAAAATAGAATCTTGTTTAAACATGTTTCTTTTCAAATTAGGAATATTTTCTTTTTCTTCAACTGAAAAGGTTTGTTTTCTAATAGGCAACTGTAAAGAATCTGGACAAATTGATGACTTTTCATCATTTCTTACTAAATGAATAGTTTCTGATCTATAACTTACAACCCTATTTTTATTTAAAGTTATTTTTTTCTGATCCCCGTTTGAATTTTTTTTAATTAAATATAAATGTTTTGATTTTGAATTTGTTGTACCCTAAAAAAATATTATATTAAACACAAGTTTAAAATAAATATAAAGATTAGAGATTCCCAACTTTTAATAACTTGAGGTACCTTTAAATATTTTCTAAAAATATGGAGACACTTAGTTATAGGTATATATTTTTATGCAGATGTTTTATTTCAGAAAATAATAATTAAATTAATATAAAATTACAAAATCTGTATCATAATTAAAATAATTTGAAAACAGAATTAACCAATATATTTGATACAACTCATATAAAATATTTTTATATTTCAAAAAATTATGAAAAATAAATATGATTATTTTATATTTTAAATTATTTTACTGCACTCTTAATTCAAGTTACAGTACACTACACTCCCATTTACTATTAGAAGGAACCTCGGCGGCTGAATTCTGAGCAATGGGGGCATAATATAGCACAACTTGTGCAGCACCACCGACGGGAGCGACACATTAGTTTCATATTGACAATTAACGTGAACACATAATTTAAAATGTGTTGTTACCGTAGAACGTATAACCGCCGCGCCGTACAGTACGTGGCGGCGCGTTATTCACGATGACCCAAGCACGTGGTGACCGGTGCATAAAAGACAAACGTAACAGAAGAGGTGGTCGAGTGTAGTAGTGGAAACGGTTAGGCGAAGTTCCTTCTAATAATGAATGGAGTACCAAACCAGTTAGGAATCTCTGATTTCGATATTACAATACCTTTAATTTTTTATTTTGAGAATCAATACAGTTTCCTAAAATAACAAAATCATATTTTATATTGCTATTAACTTGTTCGATTTTAATTATTTTCCGAATATTTCCATATACATGTGGCTGCCAAGTTATTGATATGTCATGTTGTGAATTTGGCTGTATAGTGAATTCATAAACATCAAAATATATGTCATCACTAGGAGGGGGTAAAATAAACTGTAAAATTAAAATAATTTGTAATGATACATACCATATAATTCATTTATTTGTTAAAATATTAATAAAATTAATAATTTAAGTTTATTCACCTTTCTAGGTTTATTAAGTGGGTTAACAAAAGTTAATAATCGTACAGCTGGCTCCTTAATTGTAATATTTACAAATTCGACTTGAATTTGTTTTTGAAATGGTGCTAATACCAAACAATAGTTGACTGCTGTGTTATTTTCATTATTTTCTTTTGATTTAATTTTTATTGGAGGAGAAAATTCAACCTATAAATATGCATTAAAACACAATTAATTCTAAATATAATGGTAGTTCAAATAAACAATAAATATTTGTTAGTAAAATATACCTAAATAAAAACAATATCATTTATCTAATAATATTAACCAATTAAATAAGAGTTATATTTTTATTTTATAAATTATAGAAGCATTTTAAAATTTAAAATTGTGTAAATTAGTAAAATATTACATATATATATGTATATATACATAAGGTAACTTATACATTTTATTTATATCAAATTTAAGACATTTAAAATGTATTATCAAAATTTCCTAGTAATGGCTCTTATTTTATTTATACCTATAGATATATAAATTGTTTATAAAATCATTAATCATTAACCAACAATGGATATTGATAATATATTTGTAACCATAGCAATTCAAATTGAAATGACCGAATAGAATATGCATAGGTACTTAAATATTAAAACTTATATTGTATACATTAAATAGTAAACCTAAAGATGTGTTCAAAAATTCAACTCAAGTAATATATGATGTCTCGAAAGATATAGTTTACTCATCACTTACAGTTTGATAATGTCGAGTTATTTATCCTAAGTAAATTGTTACTCAAACATAATGGGTAGGTTGCTTTAGGTTATAAATAAAACTATGAATGTTTGTGACTTTACTCTGTTAAATTATAACTAGAGACTGGAATTACATATTCATACTGAGTATATACACAATATAGAAGGTTTGAAATGTGGGCGTTTCAAATCTGATTTTATAGACCAAATTTTATTTTGCATATAAATGCATATTTGAAGGCTTAAGATATATTTTGTTATTAAAGCATATAATTAGCATATTTTATAGACTTTTATACTTTTTTACTCTTTTCTGTCTTCTATACATTTAAAAATGTATATTATGTTCATAAAAAATTAATTTTGAAATTGTCACGGAAAAAATTTGATAATTGAAAAAAAATTTTTTCTTGTTTAACATATTTATGGTTGTGTTATTTTATTTAATTAATTAAAGAAATTGTGTTCTATTTATTTATTAATAATTTATTATATAATATGAGTATGTATCAAATTAATAAATTTATTTAAAATTTTAAAGAACTAAATTTTAATACCCAGTGGAAATAATGTAATTTACTTTTAGTTTTAGATT
>JAIUCT010000012.1:6268544-6375974 GCA_021307375.1 Tetraneura akinire | reverse complement strand
AATTTTCTACAAGTTTATAATGCATATTATAGTGTATATTTTAAAAGTTATGGTTCATATTGAAGTATATCTTGCCATTTTTATCATGTATATTTGCATCATATTTCAATCCTTTTTAGCGCATATAATTCAGGTCTCTAATTATAACATCAAATGTTTGAATACATCCTACATAAGATATACATTCTTCAATTTAAATATCTATTATTATAGAAAGTGTTATTTATTAAACAATACAGCTTTTCAAAATATTTATAAATAGTTAAATACTCAAATAATGAGGATTATTACTGATTAGAACCAAATGGTATTATAATAAACCATAGGATAAAATTATTTTTAATAAAATATAAAATTAAATCCCACTAGGTTTATTCCTATCAATAATTTTTGATCTATTACATATTTTTAAATTTGATTTAGACCAAGAATCGTATACTATGAAAATAATCTAATTATACTAAATTCAATTTTTTTTTTTTAAATATACAAATGTTCAATATTATAACATTTCTCATTTTTTATATATGTTTAACACATAAAATATGTTTATATTTTCCCTATTTTCTTACACTCAAATATACAAAAAATAATTATAAAATTTACTTTCATTTGTAATTTATTTTAATATTAAAAAAAATTAGTTTACAGATTTAAACTCACTATTTAATACATTAGGTATATTAATATTCTCAATGTATATTATTATTAGGTATTTAGATATTAATCTACTATATCAATTTCATAATTCTAACAATAATTTATCTAATTTTTTCATTATAAAATATCATATATGATATCTATTATTCATTTAATTTTATTTATTTTATAATTACACGGGCATATATTGTGTATTATTTGTTAAATGTAAAATATTATAATTTATTATTTACACATCTAAATACATTTTGATTAAAAAAATTTAAATACCATTAAAAAATGTGTAGGTATTTAAATTGAATATATTAATTAATTTATTTGGTTTTTATAATGTACCTAATTTATAAATTTTTAATATTGTATGATATTAAACACAAATAATAGAAAAGTGTGAAACCACTTGTATGTTTAATATTTTTACATTTTTTTTCATTATAATTTAAATTTGAATGATTAAGTATATGTACTCAGTGATGTATACTTAAATTATATAGTGTGTACACTAAATCTTTACTTAATAAATTATTAAAACCATATTTTCTCGTTTTACTAGAATATATTTTAGTTACATTTTTGTTTTATAGCCTTATAAATGAAATAAAATTATAATATAATTTCACATATTTTCTGTGTATATAAAAATTTTCAAAATAAAATATTAATAATTAATGGTTAATAAGTAAGTTGCCCTCATATTATATTACTTTCAGAACATATCCGTTAATATTATATAAAAGATAAAAGTAGGTTTACATCCCAACACTTCTTAAACACAGTATACATCACAGTGGAATACAAATAATCATCCAATATAAATAATATTCATAATTGTAAATAATAATAATAGGTAAATATCGTATCTAAATATCAATTTTATAAAAATAGCTCATAGAATCATATAAGATAATTGTAGTACTCACAACAAATTTGGACATCTTGTAACCGATTTATTATGTCTAATTTTTGTTAAACGAAAAAAAAAACGTTAATAACCACTGGTAAGAATTAACCACCCATGTTTGCTGTTTGGTCGTTTGAATATAACCAAAGAATAAATGAATTAAAATATATATTTACATAATTTTATATAGACGAATAAAAATGATTAATAATTGTTAAACGCACAAAAGACTAAACAAAACGATAACAAATCTAGACCAGTACTCCAGTAGACCTACTATGGTTCATGACAATGTCATGCACTTATGCAATGGTTTATGTTTTGTTCAATATACAATTCTACCAGGACAGAAAGGCAGAACGCAGAAACGAGAAAAACCGTTAAACTTAAATTGTTATTGTTGAAATTTAAAGATCATCATAAGTTTATCATGGACTCATTTCCCCCACTGTCGTAATCATAAACAACGTAAATCGATGTACCCATGGGACAAAAAATCGTAATACACATCAATAATTTTCCCAGTGTAGCCAATATGCAGAATAGTTTACATAAATGTTATCACCTTGGCGGCTTTAATAGCAGCTGCTGTCAAAATGTCAACAAAATATCCATATCAATCGGAAATCGGAAATCGAAAAGAAATTCGAAAAAGATTAGTGTTTTTTTTTTATTAAATTTGTTCTTATTTCTTTTTATTTATTAATGTGTAATATTAATTTCTCGTTAGAATTTATGTAGTCTGGAATTAAAAATCTTGTTTTTAGTTTTAATTAAAAAGAAAAAAACATAGATAACTAGAATAACAATAATATATTTATTAATTATTACCGGCTAGTATTTATTTAAAAATAATAATAATTTTAACGTTAATTAAAATATTTATATTTAAAATAAAAACTTCCTATTCGTTAATATCTTCATGTGAATAATATTTTAAATCAATATTTAATTATGTTTAAAAACGAATTTCGCATTAAATCAAATGCTCCATTGAAGGGTGCTGAACAGTAAGGATCAAAATTATTTACCATACTATAATTAACGATTAATGATAACTTTGTTATTATATTTTCAGAAAGAAACTAAAATCAACCATTTGTAAATATTTTAATATCGCTGTTGACATACTTGATGAATTTTTAAGCCATAAACAATTAACTCTATTAAAAGTAATAACTAATGCTAATGATATTGTAAAGATATATTGTGCCCATGATGTTGCCATAATATTTGAATTTAAAGGAAAATTTTATCCAACTATATTTATGGTTTGGACTTTTTGTCACATAGTTCCTAGACTTAAAGTTGACAAGAGTGTAAAATCTAAAATAAAATGTTCACCTGATTTAACCATAAAAGATTTGAATTATATAAACAATGATAATATACTAAGTTCATTATCTGTAGATCAGTGTGTAAGTTTAAGTCTCAATTCATATCAAAAAATTATTGCTGTTGGGTACTTAATTTTAGATGGGAATACTATAAAAAACAATGAAAAAAACGAAAAATGTTTAAGAGTATTACATTATCATGAAGATGAACTTTTTAAATCGCACATATCAAAAATTATTCCTGACATTATAACAGTGATGGAACGTGAAATTAGTAATGCTGAAATAATTGACGATATACCTACTCAAATAGAGGATACTCAAACTACTATTGTAAAAATGGATGAATTATTAATGATATGTTCATTAAAAGCATTAAAATATTCTATTACAAAAGAAATGTTACCAATTTTAGCTAGTACATTTTATAAAAAATATGTAATGTCATTTTGTCCGGATGGAGTAGAATTAGATATTAAGAAAACCAGTTTTAAAAAATTGTCCACGTTTTTACAACTATTAGAACAAGAAGGAATAATAAAATTTATTGTTGGAAGCAATGGTATTGTTGAAATAATTAAAATAATTCATAATAATAGTAAATTTCAAAACATTGAGGAAAATCCCAATTTAGAAAGAAATATTGATCAATATTCACCACCAGTAAAAGAAATTTATATAGTTACCCCAGGATTATACCCTATATTTTCAGAATTTCTTTGTCGGTTTGTTGATAATCTCATATATTAAATAATTATTTTTTTTTTTATTCAACAAACAACTTAAATTTTTAATAGTATTTTTTTATTTATAGTAAAGGGGATGAATTGCCAATACCGTCTATTCGAAGATATGTTACAGAATATATTAAAAAATATGAATTACAAGATAGTACAAATCCTTCGTAAGTATCCAATTATATTTTTATTGATCTATTATTATATTAAATAAAAAAAATTTAATGTTATATTTAATGTTATGTTAATAGGTTTATGAAATACATAAAACATAATCAATAATAAATAACAATATAAAAATTGTATACCGTACAAAAAAATATAGAAAATTCTGGATACAAAAAAAGATTAGACATTTTGACTAAACATAGACAAAGTTTTTAATAATTTTGCCAACACTAAAACAAAATAATATTTTTTATAAAATTATATCATAGTTGTAAATTTGTGTTAAGGAATATTATGTAGTATTATTTGGAGATTATGATGTATAATATTCTTCCTTTTAGGTATTAATTATTTTTTTTTTTTTACAAAAGGTCATTAACACCAATGATTTAATAGTTTTAGATAAGTAAAGCGAAGAATATATTAATTTAAAAAATTTTTTTTTCTCTTTATCTTTCACATTTTTTTTTCTTTTTATGTCTGAAGATATCCTCTTAATACTTGTATCCATTTCCTTACTTTTTATACCTTAAACAGCAACAAAAAAAAAAAAAAAAAAAAAAAAAAATGTAAATGTAATATACTCAATTAATTGGAACTCATTTAAGTAAAATATATTTTGGCTTTAATAAAATTTTCAACATTTTTTCAATTTTATTTATCATTATTGTAAAATATTGAAAACCAATAAGAAGTATACAATATATAAATACTTTAAATATTGATTTTACTCAAATTTCAACTTTAAACAACTATAAAAGAAAATAATAATAATAGTTGATATTTTTATAATATTTAGGAAATATTATGTTAACCAATTTGTAATTAGACTTCAATGAAATATTACAAAAATTTTTTGCTTTTTTATTAACTGTTATTTTAAAAGTATTGAGAAATAATAAGAAGAATACTTGTATGGATTCTAAAATTTTCGATTATACTAAAAATATCAACTTTAAACAGCTATAAAAAAAAAATTGAGACTTAGGATTTTTTATAATATTTTAATACCAACTTAAGTAATATGTGAGTATACTTCAATAAATTGTTCAGACCTTAAAAAGTTAAAACCCAAAATTGCCAATTTTATCAAACATTATTTACAGAAAATGAGAATTTTCTATATTTATATATTATATGTTCTATATTTTGTAAAAAAAAATAAACTTTACAGTTAGTTACAGTAAATTTTATTACATATATTTTATCTATATGAACATCCAATATAATTTTTAATTCTTTAAGTTTAAAATTGCCTGAATTATCGTGAAATATTAAAATCTAATTTTCAATTTTCGTGAAAAATGCTGCTTTTTCATCATTTTTTGGTCGTTTTATCTATTGTATATGGTTAATTTTAAGAAATTCGAAAAATGACCTAAATAAAGTACGAATTACATACACTTTCCATCCAGAAACACATGCGATTCATGAAATCATTATTTTGGAGTAGAAGAATTGTATACATACATAAAAAAAATAGACGTATTGTGAAACCAATACATTTCTCACTTCTCTCAAAATCTAAAATCTAATGTTAATGAGCATAAAATAAAATTAAAATATAATTTATTTAATAGAACTATAAATTAATAGCAATCTTAATTGTTTCTTATGCTAAATCTTAAATGTTAATATATTTATAATTAATAAAATAATTAATGATAATTTAAAATAATACTAATTTATATTTTTTAGAATAGTGAATACAAACGATGTATTGAAAAAAATATTATCTCAAAGGAAAGACAAAGCATCTATATCTTTTAAAGATTTGATTGAAGAAATAACAAAATTAATGCATAGAACTGAAATTTCAGTCCTTAATACCGATACCAAAAAAAATCTTAAAAAAAAAATTAATAATATTGAAATGACGGTGAACAATAGAAGTGGAAATAAGAAAGTTAGTTTATTTAGTTAATATAGCAAATTATAAATGTATTCTACATTATGTAATTATTCCTAATATTTTTAGGTAACTTTAGTTAATAATTTAGAACTATATGGTATTGATATAATAAAATTTAGTAAAGAATGTCAACATGGTGTAGCAGCTAGTACAACTATTAATGATATTCCAAATGCACAAAATAGACAAGTTCAAATCCAAGGATCTCAAATTATTTTTGTGTATAATTTATTAACAGGTAAACATTTTTTAAAATGTTTTTCTTTTATTTGTAAAGGTATAAATAATGTTATTGACCTTTTTTTTACTATTTTATATAAAATATAAATATATATTAGTTACAGTTGCACATTTATATTAAACTTATAAGTAGAAACCGGAATTGTATGCAATTGCATATTCATACTGAGTATATGCACGATATAGAGGGTTTGAAATGTGGGCATTTCAAATCTAACTGATTTTATAGACCAAATTTTATTTTGCATATTAATGCATATTTGAAAGCTTAAGATATATTTTGTTATTAAAGCATATAATTAGCATATTTTATAGACTTTTATACTTTTTTACTCTTTTCTGTCTTCTATATCTATACATTTAAAAATGCAAATTATGTTCATAAAAAATATTATGAAATTTATATTTATATTTTGAAATTATCATTGAAAAAATTTGATAATTAAAAAATATTTTTTCTTGTTTAACATATTTATGTTTGTGTTGTTATTTAATTTAATTTAATTATTTAAAGAAATTTTGTTCTATTTATTTATTTATAATTTATTATATACGAGTAGGTATCAAATTTATAAATTTATTTAAAATTTTAAAACCCAGTAGAAATAATGTAATTTACTTTTATTTTTTTTTATTTTTGTGTTCAGTTTTATTTTTAAAATATTGACAAAGATCTTATGTTCCTTCAATATCAAAATTTATTTGTAAAACATTTAATTATCAAGTTTATTCATTTATTAAAAATTTTTAATAAAAAATTAAATGTTTATACCTAGTAGAAATAATGTAATTTACTTTGAGTTTTTTTTTATTCTTGTATTTAGTTTTATTTTTAAAAGATTGAAAAAGATCTTATGTTCCTTAAATATCAAAATAACTGTTTTAATATATTAAAATCTACTAATATTTGTTAGATATTATATTTTTTTGTTCATATTTTAAACACTTTCTAATAAATAAAATTGTGATTTTCTTAATCAGTATTTATTTTATTATATAGATATATACCTACTTAACAATAAAAAATGTAGTTTACATTTGAAAAAAAATTAATTTTTTTTTCTAATTTCCTACAAATTTGTAATGCATATAGCGTATATTTTAAAATGTATGGTGCATATTGAAGCATATTTGTCATTTTTATCATGCATATTTGCATCATATTTCAATCCTTCTTAGCGCATATAATTTCGGTCTCTACTTATAAGTAATGTTAATAAATTATTATTATATTTGAATTAATGTAATTTAAGGTTTATTTAATCAATTAATTATATTTCTTTTTTTTTCAGATCAATACAAGATTCCTGTCAAATTTATAAGAGGTCATGAAAATTATATAAAGAAGCAAAAAAAATAGTGTATTCTCTTTTTAGTCTTAAATTCTAACCATTTTAATTTTGTACTGAATGGTTTTACATTTTAAAGTTGATATAATTAATTTTGTTGTTGTATACTTATAGGATTTTATATATTCCTTGTATTAAATACAATATTTTTTGTTTCCTTTTTGTGAATTGATAATATAATATTTTAAAAATTTTAACATTTATTAATAATTAGATACTAAATAAACTAAAATATGTAATAACATGATATCAAATTAATCTGATTTTATCATTAAGCACTATAGTTGTTATCCATATAGGTCAATGAATTAACTTGGTAGACTTTACAATTTTTAAGGACTTAAATACTTATTGTATAAATTAACTCATGTTATTTTATAATTATTATCCATGTGGATTAAATTAGGGTGTTGGGCTTGGATTATTTTTCTAGTAATTATTACAATTTACTATTATATTTTTCTCTTTTAACTTATGATAGTCAGCCATGAATAATGATGTACAATTTAGATTTTAATTAGATGTACTATTTTCTATTCTATCTCATCATATTGTTATAAATTATATTATGTCTAACTATGTAATCATTAATTAGTACAAATTACGGTTATATAGGATATAGCTATATAAATACTCAATTAAAGACTTTGGAAAAAATGTTTTATTTTCTAGTTTCCTACTACTATTCATTATTAACATAAATTGCTATTAGCATTGGCAAGAACAGCATTAGGGATGTGCGAACTGGGCATCACAATGGTAGCTGTTGATGTACCTATTAATCTTTTGAAATAGATTATAGATAAAAATAATTTTGATGGGTAAATATTTTTACATTAAATTTCATTTCTTTTATAATAATATATAAATTATGAAATAATGTGTTTAATTATAACGCACTATAAATATATATAACCTAATAACTCTTATGTAGACATTTTATTCATAGATTTAACTAAAATTGTATTAATGAAAAAACAATATTGTTAGCTTCAATTTTACTCCTCCCCCCCCCCCCCCCACGTGAAACTGAACTGATGTCCTGATTTGGTATTAAAACAATAAGGTAACCCTATTTATAGTAATTAGTAGTAATTAATCTCAGAAAATCGGGAATGCAGCCGGTGCGCACTGAGTGCTCAGAGTTTTATCAGTATAATCGAATCGAATACAAAACACTACACCAGTTCACCAATTTTTAATTAAATCAAATACGTTTTTTCACTCAGTACACTCATTGCAAAAACTACATCAAATCAAAAACGCTATTAGAAATTAAGAAGTTAGAATTTCGGACAATTTAGATTTTATAGAGCACAGCTGCTGCACAGAGCTATAATTATGATAAATCTTATCATTTAGTATGATATTATCACAAAATTATAGAACCAAGGTGGACCTGTGGAATATCTTCAGTGGAATAGTGTTCTTTCCGTGATAATATTCACGATTTTATAAAACAGTGACAACATCAATCAATTGTACCAGTGAATATATTTCATTTCTAACTTCATTCCATTTTCCGGCGATCTGCATTGATATCGTGCTTTGAGTTTTAGTTGAACGATGATCTACCATGTTTTTGTATTTTGTAGTTACTAGATTTTATTTGTTTTAATTTAAGAAGTTTTAAAATAGGTAATCTGGAGTAAATATTTATGAATTTTTACTGAATTTTATCATTATGAATAGTATGAAAATAAAACTCCTAATTTCTTATAAACATTACTGTCCAACTTTACTGTGTAATTTTCAAAAATTAAACCATCAAATTCCATCGTCTTGTAGTTATTCTAAGTTTACAAATAAACATTTATTCCAATATTGTAAGTATTTATAAATTAAATATTTATTGTTATGTTTTTAATCAAATTAAAATTATAATTTTTTTTTTTACAAAAATTATAACATGTAGTTGTTAAACCTCAATGTTCTTACAATTATAAAAGTATACATACAAGCAGTTCTTTAGAAAATAAGAAGGATTTTTATTCTATATTGGGAGTAGCTAAAAATGCATCACAGAAAGATATAAAAAAGGCATATTATCAACTTGCGAAAAAATTTCATCCAGATACTAATAAAGGAGATCCTAGTGCTAGTAAAAAATTTCAAGAAGTTTCTGAAGCTTATGAAGTAAGTATATTTACTAGTTTTTTTTTGTTTTTTTTTTTTTTTGTTTTTTATTTTAAAGTTATTATTTTAATAAAAATATTATAAATATTAAAATATATATTAGTACCTATTTTTAATATTATTTAAAATAAATAAACTTGTTAGTACCTATCCAGTTTAAATTTAATATAAAAAATATAAATATAAATTTTGTTTTAATTATAATTTTTTTCAATGATACCAATTAAGTAAAATAGTAAAAAATTAATAAAAAGTTTGAACATTGAAGTTTAAGTAATTATTAAAAACAAAAAAATGATTATTTTGTTGAATGTAAAATTTATATATATATGTTTAATCAGTTTATTAAAAACATCTTTTTCAAAGTTACAAGTCCTCATTTATATTGTGTCATATCGGTTGTCAAATAACTGCACATGCCTTTAAAAATTAATAATGTACAATAAAGTAAATTAATTTTTGTGCATTTCTAATTCACAATTTTAAGGGGAATAATCGATCATTGAAATTTCTTTAATTCATAATATTCAATATACCTAATGTTAGTACTAAGTATAATTTTAAAATAAAAAGTTCAAAAAATTTTTTTTCAAATTAAAGTTGTTAAATTAACTTGAAATATTTAAATTTTACAATTTTTATTCCATCACAACTAATTAACATTTATATATAGACATTTGTAATTTATAATACATATTAAGCTAACCCTTCTTGATATGCTAACATTTTCCGATATTTAAAACATGAATTTTTTTTTTAAATTTATAAGTATTCAAAGTTCACCATTTTTTAAAAAAATCGTTATTAATAAATATCTTATTAAATAATTAAATTAAAATAAAAAAAAAACAATAGAATTAGGAAACAGTTACTAACAGTTATTATTAACTAAACAGTTAATAGTAGATAGATAATAAATATATGAATAATATTGAATGAACAGTGATGTAACTAAGTTTTGAAGTGTTTAAATATATTGACTCACGCACGCGGCACGCACACCCTTAATTATACTGTATTCTGTATTGAATAGACGCTGCAGTAGTAACGATACTAGTACCGTGCTCCTACGGAATTCTTTGATAACATCATTGCATATTCCCCCTTAATAATAAATCATTATATAATTTACATTTCTTAAAAAACATCTTGATTAATTCTAAAATATGTATAATTAATAAATATTATTACATGTGATAGGATTTTATTGCATTTTTACTTATTTAAAAAGAAATTTTATTTTTTGTTATAGTGTATAAAATTAAATAATATGAAAAATTGAAATTATTATAAAAAGACTAAAATTTTTTTTACATTTTAATTAATTTGAAAAAAAATTCCATTTATAATTTAATTTGCGTAACATATTTGGTAAATTATTTATAAATATAATTGATTTAATGAGCTTGCTTTAACTAAATAAAGTTTATGGTAGTCAATGCAAAGCAACATATTTGTTGTTCCTTAATACGTAATTTTAATTTATATATTTCATTAATTATTAATTTATGATTATATATTCGTTAGCTTATTACAATTTAATAAACTAAAGTAATTTATTTTGCATATTTTCATTGAATATTCAGTGCTACATAGATATTTATATACTTTTTTTAGTGCAATTCTAAGTCTTAGTAATCATAATAATATAGGTATCAGGTTTATATATTTTGAAAAATTATTCACAGATAAAATATTTTCTATACTAGTGCAATTTTTCATCAATATTACAACCCCAATAACTTTGGAATATTGTTTTTAAATTACATTTATAAGTTTTAAATGATAAAATAATATTACATACTTCCAAAATCAATTACATTTATATTATTTAAAATTATAAAATACTTTACTAATTCATATTAATTGTTTTTGCTCAATAATTTAAATAATTAATATCGAAACTTATATTAATGTTACATAACAAATTAATATATTTATATGTTCATTAATTATTAATAATAGGTCTAATGAATAATGATTATTATTTTTAATAAAATATCAAAGGACTTTATTATTTTGATAGTAAAGAATTAATGAAATAGATATTTGATATTATGTAATATTTTAAATTTATAATTATTTTATAGGTGTTGGGAGATGAAAAAAAAAGAAACCAATATGATACTTGGGGATCTGCAGGTAACAATAACATGGGGGGAGGTGGGGGTATGGGAAATGAAAATTTCCAAAATGGATGGAGTTATCAATCGAATGTAGATGCTGAAGAATTATTTAGAAAAATATTTAACCAAAGTGGATTTGGAAATAATTCATCGTTTGAAGAAGATTTTGCGGATTCAAAATTTGGATTTGGCGCTGCCGAAGAAGTAATATTTATTAAATTTTTATTTTTTTAAATATTGCTAATATATAATTGATATATTCTTAAAAATTATTTTGATTAAGGTTATTGTTAAAATTACATTTGAACAAGCTGCAAGAGGTGTAAATAAAGATTTAAATATAAATGTAGTTGATATTTGCCCAAAATGTCGTGGTTCACGTTGTGAATTGGGATATAAACCTATAACCTGTTCACATTGTAATGGAACTGGAATGGAAACAGTATCAAGAGGTATACAAAGACAATTTAAATTAAATATTTTATTTAAGTAATTATTGGAATCATTTATGTCTTAGGTCCTTTCTTAATGAAATCAACATGCAGACAGTGCCAAGGAAGTAGAGTTGTTATAAAAAATCCATGTTTAGAATGTCATGGTAAAGGAAGTACGGTACAACATAAAAAAGTAACAGTACCAGTACCTGCAGGTATTTTTCATTAATCAATTATTAATATTAATTTAATTTTTGTTTTTATTTATTCATTTTTTTTTAGGAATTGAAGATGGACAAACTATTCGAATTTTAGTTAATAG
Organism: Tetraneura akinire; assembly: GCA_021307375.1. NCBI lineage: Eukaryota > Metazoa > Arthropoda > Insecta > Hemiptera > Aphididae > Tetraneura > Tetraneura akinire. Next base: position 6,363,652 of record JAIUCT010000012.1, on the reverse strand, counting down.
AAGTGAAGTGTTTGTAACTTTTAAAGTGGCAAAATCTGATTATTTCCGAAGAGATGGTGCTGATATTCATACAGATGCTAAAATTTCAATATCACAAGCATTATTAGGAGGTTCTATTAGAATCAAAGGCATTTATAATGATCATACAGTTCAGGTGAATATTATATATTTGTATTTATTATTTAATTAATTAATTATTATTCTTTAATATATGTTTATAATTTACTTTATTTTTATAGATTTCTCCAGGAACTAGTTCACATACAAAAATTAGGTTGCAGAAACAAGGAACAAAAAGATTAAATTCTAATCAATATGGGGACCATTATGTAAATATTAAGATTGATGCACCGAAGATATTATCAAGTAAACAGGAAGCATTAATTAAAGCTTATGCAGAGCTTGAAGAAAATACACCTGGAACTATTAAAGACATTACATATAAAAAAGATGGTAAACAATAAATAACTATTTATTTTAAATTTTTAAAAATTATTAAATTTTAAATTAAATTTATTTAGTTTTATGTAATTCTCTAAGTTTTCATAGTCTGGGACTTTTGTTCAAAAATAGTTTTTTAAATTTTTTGTTAATGAAATGTTATTGATAATTATATCCTATTAATAATGATGATATTTATATTAATAATTCTTTATTACAGCGTTTCTCAAACTGTGGGTCGCGACCCCTTGGGGGTCTCGAGTCAATTTTTTTGGGGTTGCGAAAAATTTTTTATAATCATACAGATTGTAAGAAATTTATGCTTTTTTTAAAAAATTGTATAGACTATAGAACTATAATAGAAGTATAAAGTAATATAAGAATTATTATAACGGGTAATAAAATAGAAAAAATTTGTTTTCTCAAATTACTTTATTGTTTTGTAAATGTAAAACTATGGGTGTCGCGATAGATTTTTGGAAGAAAATTTGGGTCACGGTCCTAAAAATATTGAGAACCACTGCTTTATTATAATAATAATTTTAAAAAAGACAGCATATTTGAGTTATAGTTCATACTATGTATTATTGTTTTGATTAATTTTATTTTCAAATTATTAATTAAATAAAATTATATTGGTTAATCTTAATAATAAAATTAAACAATGATGACATTTAAATACCATTTTTTTTTCTTAATTAATTATGATTGATTGATTTTAAATGTTTAAAAGAATTTTGTAATTTATTATATATTATATATTTTTAGATATGTATAATTTAATAACATAATCTATATTCTTTTTAGGTTTAGTAATATTATCTGCTAAATTTCTATGTGAAATGACAACATTGTTGTTGAAATACATATATAACATTTATATCAATTTTGTGATTTAGGTTTTTAATAAATATTATCAAAAATTATGTTATATTTATTTCAAGTAGTTATTACAATAAATTAACTGAAATATATTTATAATTAATCTTACATTAAATAAAAGAAAATTATACATGTTCAATTAACAAACAATACAAATTATTACTTGAAATTAATTTATTTTTATATTTAATTTGAAATGTCAAACTTGTTGAGTGTTTACATACTTCCATATTTTGTAGTTTTATTAAATGTGTACATATTAAAATTTAGATACATATAAAAATAGTACTATTTTAAAATTAATAATACTGTCTTATATCGTAAAAATTCTAAACATTCATGACCTCATTTATATCTTCTATTATATCAAATTGTATAAAAATTGTATCATAAAAAATTAAAAAGGAGTTAATTTATGTTTTTAGAACCATCAGCTGAACAAACTCAATCAGTTCCATCAGCTGATGAAGGCATACTTTCAAAAATAAAGAAAGCTTTGTTGGGATAGTTGTTGTTTAAATTTAATGCAACAATATTCAGTTAACTGATTCAAACTTTAAAGTAAATACATTTATTATACTTTATTTTCATTTTAAAGAAGTAAACTCTAATGTGTAAATCACTGAAAACCGTTTAGCTTGAATTAGCCTATTCAAATTAACTATTTAAAGAAACATAATAGGAGAACTTATTTACCTAAGATATTTTAAAATTGAATGTATGTATTTTAAAATGATTGTAATGTAGAATTGTGGTTATAACATGAAGCATTACATACAAATATACTGACCTAGGTGATGTTATCCACACTTTCTTTAGCTACTAAGGGTCATATGTTCATGTACCATTATTGATTTTCAACCAATGATTTGGGGATTTCTGTACTTTTTGATTACCGCATTCACCTAACACGATAGAAAATTGTATGGTTTTATGTTATAAAAAACTATATATTAAAATATCAACACAACTTATTTAAAAATCCCAGTCTATGATAAAAGAGATATTATTTTTTAAATGTGTTATATAATTATGTATTATTAAATTATTTATATAAATAAATTTTTTTTTCAGGAAGTAAATCGTTTGATGATGACTCATGTAAAGCAAAAATGTTAGGTAATTTACGATCAATATTAGGAAAGGAAAATAAGTAATAATGATGACATAACTACATAATTATTTATAAAAATGTTGACACAGAAATTTTCCTAACCAAATGTGCTCTTCAATTTTTTAAATAGTTAACATTATTTGTTTTCTTATTTATTATACATTTTTGGCATGTAAAAATAAAGTAGTTATATGAATAAATAAAAGCACATTAAAAAAATTGCCTTATTTTTTTATTCAGTTGTAAAATTTAATAATTTGTAATTTGTTCATTATGTATTAATGCTCATGGTTGCATTGAAAATGAATTTTAGAATATGTTTATTATAAACAAATTATAAAAGTACAATTAATTATTAGGTACTAATAAATAATAATATTAACTTAAATAGTTTAATCAAAAATACAATCCATAGATTTTATTTTAGTTTATTTTATACACATATTATATATTTTTATTAAAAATTTTAAAGAATTATAATAAGTAGTACATGAATGAACTTAACTTAGAGATTTTTAATAATTATAATCTAATTTTATATTTACGTTAAACAAATTATATGGCAGAAAAATATTAATTATGATTAATTCAATATAAAAATGCAGTAAATGCTTCATTTTGTTATTGTGTTGACGATTATTAATATATTATTTATAGTTAATAATATTTTATATTTTAAAATAGGTTCATGATAAAAAAATTTAAATAAAATAAATATATTATCTATTCGTATAATAATTATATAGTGTGAGTAAATATTTGAAATAAGTAATTAATTAATTAATAATAATAATAATATAATATCAATTTTAATAGCACGCTGTATATTGTTTTAAATTGTAAATTCAATTATAACAGGCTCTTTGTAAGTCAATTGCCAGTGAGGTCATCAGTACCTAATCCAACTCTGTGCATAGGTAATACCCTTACTAGGTTAGGGTGACTTGACGTCCCGTTTAAAACGGGATTTCCCTTTTTTGATCACTTCCCGTTGTAAATAAAATATCTATAAATGAAAAAAATATAAATCAGTTTTATGAATTTCTTTTAAAACGCCCAAAATTGTTAAATTCAATAAGTTGTTCTGAAAAGTACGAGAAAGCAGTGGAAAGTGTAGAAGAAGGGTTATAAAATTCATAAATAATGGGGATAACTGATAGTATATAGGTAATTTTTCTAATTCTGTTTAAAATTAGCAGTAAAATTACTAAAATATTTACCTATTAAGCATTTCTTATATTATAATAAAAATGAACAGACTGTAAAATTAATAAAAAATATTTTTAAAAGGAAATACTTACCTACTAAAAGTATTATTTAATCGATAAAAGAATATTTAGGTAGTACCAATCACCTATAGATTAGGTTTCCGGTATTAGTATATCTTATTAAAACATTGTCGTTAATCATTAATTGTTTAAAATGTTAAAAATTTGTCTGGATCTTTATGAAATAATTAATTAAATAAGTAGTTATTGATATGAAAGCAAAAGTAGAATTATTGTAAGAGACAAGAGGTAAATATTTAAGGGTGTCGAAAACAACACAGATTAGAACAACATAATTTTTCTTATAATATTATATATTTGTTTAGGTAAGTAGGTACTTTTAGATTTTGAGTGAAGTGATGATGAGTCTTTCCTTTCTTATGTATGTACACTTTTTCTACCAAAAATAATGCTCTGATTTTCACGAATATCATATGTTTCCGGTTGGAAAGTGGGTTTAGTTGGTACTTTATTTAGATAATTTTTCGAATTTCTCAAAATTGACCCTATGCGATAGAAAAAATGACAAAAAGACGGCATTTTTCACGAAAACTTCAAAATTTTATTGAGTGTTCACATAGGTAGGTATTATATATTTGTGGTAAAATTTTGTAACCGTTAAGTTAATTTTTTCTACAAAATATAGAAATTAGAATATTTCGTAAAGGTAAAATTTTCATTTGTATGTACCTATATAATGTTTGATAAAATTAGCAGTGTTAAGGTCTGAAAATTTTACTGATGTATATAATTACTGATATATTACTTAACATGATATCAAAATATTAGAAAAATCCCAAGTATCTAATTTTTTATAACTGTTTATTTGATATTTTTAGTTTAATCGAAAATCTTAGAATCCATACATGTATTCGTATTCTTATTATTTCTCAATACTTTTAAAATAACAATTAATAAAAATCCAAAAAATTTGATTGAAGCATATTGATATAATATAAACGTATTTCCAAAATATTAAAAAAATCACAAATTTCAATTTTTTTTATGTGTTTTAAGTTAAAATTTTGCGTATTCTTATTATTATTTCTCAATATTTTACAATAATGTTATATAAAAATACCTAAAAAAAACTTTTGAAATATTTTAAAAAATGTTTTGAAGTAGGTATACTTACATATTGATTAACGTATTTCCTGAATATTGGAAAGATATCAAGTATCAATTTTTTTTTATAGTTATTTAAAATTGAAATTTGAATAAAATCAATACCTATTTAAAGTATTTACTCGTATATGTAATCTTATTATATTTCAATATTTTACAATAATGTTAAATAAAATTTAAAAATGTTTTAAAATTTGTATTGAAGCCCAAATACTTTTATCTACATTTTACTTACCTCAGTTCCAATTAATTGTGAATTTACGATTATTTTTTATTGTTGTTTAAAGTATAAAAAGCAAGGGAAGGGATACTGATGTCTGATGTGGAAGGATGAAGGAATATAGAGGATAGTGTTGAATTTTGATTAAAATTTGAATGCATTACATTCTAAATACGATTCTTAGTGAAGTACTGTCAGATTTGGGTATTTAGTTGGTTCATTTAGGGGTTTTATGATAAATTATTTATATTGAACGTAGAGACTGATAAATCATAAATGTAAAAATTTTAATCAGTACATAATATATTGTCTGGTGAACTTCGCTCAAAAACGTTTCACGAATGTAATGATTTATCATTGCATTCAAATGTTAATCAAAATTTAACACTACCTATCCTCTTTACCCCTGTATTTCTTCCACACCAGCATACTTTCCTTTGATTTTTATTATTAATTATATTAATTAATATTTTTACAATGTACCTTGTACTTAGGTTTCACGTAAGTACTACCTACCGACTATAATACTATAATAGTCGTATTTGTATACCTATTCATTTAATTTAATTATTGTTTGATTTTTACAAATTTATTACCTACTCGTATTATAAATTATAATTATATTCAATTATTTTATTTATTACCTACCTATTTATATTTTAATATGAAAATTGAATTATCAAATAATGGTTTAATCATAGCGAAGAAAAACCTTAAAAATATACAATTTAATTTATTCTTATATAACAAACCCCATAATTTATACCTACTTTAAACTTTAGACAGGGGCGGACTGGGACAATAAAGGCCTACTATCTTAGAATTTTAGAGGGCAACCACATGCAAGAAAATCTAGGGAATCAATTACTATTTTTTGTCAAACACAGACGTGGAAGTATAACATTAATAAATTATAAATGGATATTTTTAACACATACTTATTTATCTGTACCTATGGAACATTTTTTCAATATTAAAGAGTAGGTATAATAGAATTTGATAAATAATAGTTAATCATTTATTATTATAATATTATTGGGCTGTTATAATTTATAAATAATCCTAATCCATATTCCGTAAATTAGTACCTACCTATTAATATATTTATTCATGCTGTGTATGAAAATCTACTATAATATAATTTATTGTTGAACATCACAATATTTTACTATTTAATTATGGTTACAATATATTATTGCATCGTAATAAATTGTATTATTTGTATTCATTGTATTCATTGAATTCAATGATTTTTAGAAGTACCTATAATATATTTGGGAATTGGGAGATTTCAATATTACATCATACAATTAAAACTAATTTTATTAAAATACCCATAATATGTTTAAATGTTTACTTTAATGTTGTGATTTGATAAATCATAAATGACAAGGGATAAATCAATGCAATCCCTGATACAATCAAGTACAGTTATATATTATAATATTTATAATTTGCTAATGTTTAATCTATATTTTAGAATAGGTACTAAAACTGTAAAAACATTATACCTAAGTCCAATTGTACAATATATTATCATTTATCATAGAGTAGGTATCGATTTACCTACTGATACCTAATAATAATAATAGTACCTACTCATTGTTAAATTTAGAAATTACAATTGATTGTTCTAAATATGTATGTAAATAAGTATATGGTCTCTTGAGGCTTATTGATGAAGGGCCCTGTAATACGAGAGGACAGTAGGCCAGTGGGCCAGTGGCCCAGTCCTCCCCTGACTTTGTCACACTCTAATTGTCTATTGTCTCTTCTTTATCTTTATACGAGAAACTGGTACTCGTGTGTCATTGCCTCCACAATGAGACGTGCAGACAGATCAAGCTTCATGATTTCTAATCTAAAAAGTAAAAACTAAAGACGTGTATAATGTTCTTTGTGAGTTTATCTTTATATCCAACTCACCGCGTTCACTTTGCTCTTTAGTTCTTTACACTGTGCACAACATAATGCACATAACTACTATACGTGCTTAACCTTTGTTTTACGCTACGTGCTGTCGCACAAACGCATTGTCATTACCAGTCATGACCCGTGTTTCGGCACGTACTTAATATCTATTAGGTACCTACCTAGTAGTCTAGTACCCGCAGTGTGTATTATTTATATTTATGTACGATATAGTATATACACCATGGACGTAAACAGGGTCCTCAAATGCAAAAGACTTGAGCCCAAAAGGTTTGAAGAACAAAAAAAAAAAAGGGAGGTTCAATCGTCTTGTACCAAACAAATTTTGTTTATGACAATTTTAAATAATTACAAATTAATGTAATGTATTACTTACTGAATACATTTAATAAAAACAATTTTATACAGTTATAAATATAATATTATATATTTATTATATAATATTATATAATTGCATCCTTCTTTCCTTCTCAGAAATTTTATTTATATTGTATAGGTATATTAAAATATAGTAAAAATCGTAGGGAGAGCTCAAGATGGCTCAGTGAGGGCTAAGTCTTCTTAAGTCTCCCCTTATTTACGTACATGATATACACACACACACACACACACGCGCTGAATTATGTAATTAATAATTATTATGTACGCACCACATATTATTATTGTGGTACATACGTTTTTCAGGTTCATAAGACTACGTAAAATATTATTATTTTGGTAAGTATATATTCGATTTATTATTTATTTGTTTTTTACAAATACAGAATAAGGGTTTAACACAAATGATCGCTTTACATACATACATAATGACTAATTTATTGTATACACATTTTTTATATGAATGTAAAAACTCAAAAATAAAATAATTTTCAAGAATAAGTTATCTATGTAGGTATATTGTACAATGTATAGGTATCTAATCTCTTGAAGCTTTCGTAGTGTAGGAGACAAATGAAAAAAAGAACTTATATTCCAGCCGCAGGAATATAGATGTGCAAATCTTAGGGTTTAATTTTAATTAGAATTTGAATGCAATGATAAACAATATTGCATTCGAAAAAACTATTCTGAGCGAAGTTCAGTCAGATAATGTAGGTATTGATTAAAATGTTGACATTTATTATTAAATATTAAAAACGCAAAATTTTATTACACATATAGGGACCATATAGGTACAAGGTACACATACGACATACAGTACATAAATAAACACCCTATACAATTTTCAAATCCTTGTTCAATATAAATTCTCATAAAATCTCTTGTCACCTAAATATCAATATCATAAAAAATTTTGTCAATTTTATTTAACATTATTTTAAAATATTGAAATATGAGTATAATAAGAATAAATAATAATAATATAAATACTTTAAATATTAATTTGACTAAAATTTCAACTTTAAACACCTATAAAAAAAATTGAGTCTTGAGATTTTCCTAATATTTTAGAAATTAGTTAAGATACCTATATCAAATATGTCAATATTCTTCAATAAAATTTTTCAATTTTTTTTGTTTTTTTTATTAATTTTTATTGTAAAAGTATTAAGAAATAATAAGAAGAATGAATAATAATTCGTATGGATTCTAAGATTTTCGTTTAAACTAAAAATATCAAATTTAAACAGCTATAAAAAAAATTGATTCTTGGGATTTTTTTATTAGTTTGGTATGATGTTAAGTAATATGTAAGTATACTTCAGTAAATTTTTCAAACTTTAATGCCCAAAATTGCCAATTTTATCAAACATATATATACATAAAAACGAGAATTATACGAAATATTCAAAGTCCTATATTTTTGTAGACAAATTAACGTAACGGTTACAAAATTTTATCACATACAAGCTCGCATACAAGTATATATAGTATCTATGTGAACACTAATAATATTTTCAAGTCTCTAACTTTAAATTTGCCTGAGATATCGTGAAATATTGAAATCGAATAAATTCGTCGAAATTTCAGTTTTCGTGAAAAATGCCGTTTTTTCGTCATTTCTTCGTCGTTTTTTCTACCGCTTAGGGTAAATTTTGAGAAATTCGAAAAATGACCTAAATTAAGTACCAACTACATCCACTTTTCAATGGGAAACATATGCTATTCGTGGAAATCGGAGTATTATTTCGGGCAGCAAAAGTGTCCAATACATTCTTCACTTCGCTGTTCGATCAGAATCTAAAATTAATTGGACAGAAAGAGAAACGAATGAAGTTGTACTGACCCAAGTAGGAGAATGGAGAAACAACATCTATATAGAATATTATAAAGTGACGACGATGGAACATGATGTACACGCTCTACGCCATGTCGCATCCTTAGTGAAGAGTTGCATAAGACATAAGGCATAACACTATTGTATAGGTGTAGTGGAAGGACGAAGACTACCAGGAAGAGCAAAAAACTGGTATATATCTCAATTGAAAATAGGCGCAGGGATTAATACATACGCTGGATTAAAGAGGCTTGCTGAAGATCGTGAAAAATGGAGGACGAAGTTAAACCATTGATTGTAGATGTAAATATGTAATCAATGGTTGAACGCTGTATTATATTACCTAGACATATAATAAAATATTATATTGTACAAAGACCTATAATGGGTAAGTGCAGACAATTGGACGTATTATTATTTATTAATTGAATATTATATTGACTACAACAGAGTACGAGTATCTATGACGTATCCGTTATCCATATATCATTATTATTATTATTATTATTATACGTGTATTACGTTCCGTAGCCACATTAATTATCGAACATTTTTCATTCGTGACGACGTGTAAATACTTAATAGCACTTAATTCGATATAAAAAAAATAATAATAATAATTGGACAACAAATTTGTCTATAAATATAACGCACTCGCGCTTTACTAAAAATTGAAATATTATATTGCTCTGCAGTCTACCTCTACACCATGGGTATAATATAAATTATCAGGTGATTTGGGTGTACATATAGACTGATATTGTGTACCCATTATAATAGGTGTGTTGTGTATACATACCTGCCTACAATTTGGAACGAGTACGCGTATTATTATTATTATATATTTTATATTTAGTTAATTATATATAATATATATAAAGGTATAATATATGTTGTATATATATATAATATATTTATATTATTGTATTGTGACGACCTTCTGACGATAGGTAGGGTAGGCCAACTGCGCACGCCATAAACACGCACCTGTTTGTACCACTCACGTAATATGATAAATTTTTAACGCCGTAGAATATACACACCGCTTACTTACCTACCGGAGCCACATCTGACGCGACCGTCGCGGCTTTCACAACTACAACGCGCGCACGCACGCACTGTGCCTCAAACTCGCACACAAACACACACACACACACACACACACACATACACAGCATACACACGCAACAAAATATAGAACGACGCGTTTCGCGTTTGTGTTTTCTCCGCCGCCGCCGCGAGTGTTTCTCTTTTCCATATATAATATTATTATATATTAATAAATCGTATAATCACATTGTATTATACCCGGGTACTGGTATATAATATTACTACGCCTGTGCAGTCTACGTACAAGAAGTACCTACTCCTCATAATACCTATACATGTCCGTCGCAGTCGGTCGTCGAATCTTCAATTCTTCATTTTATTACTTTAAAATCTAACGATTATAATATAATTGTATCGTCGAAAAATAAGTTTTAATTGTTTTTTTTTTTTTTTCGCGATATTTTCCAGTAGGTATGTTTTAAATTATATTTCCAATCGTGTCGTCGTCCGTTACACCTATTTATACCTATAATATTATACAGTCTTCCGCAGGTGCGTATTATAATATTGTATACATCCGATATAATCGTCGCCACGAAAGATAACAATATTGTACAGTGTCGCAATTATATATTGTACGTCGTCGTCACCGGTGACGTCAACGAATCGTGTGAAAAACCGTCGGATGTGTTTTGTGTACCGTTCTGCGGTGTATGATGTTGCCGGATGCTGCTGAATCTTGAACAGTAAAGCGTAGGTACACTGCAAAAAAATAAAATAAAAATATACTTCACTTCACACCCACGTATAGCAGACGACTGAAGATAAGCGCGTAATAAAACCCAAGTTTACACATGTCATTTGTTCGGACGTTACAACTCGAATTCAAGGTACGTCAATAAAAAAAATTGAATAATATACAAATGAATTGTTATTATTACGCCTATAATATAGTCTATAATTTTATAATAACCATACATCGAATGTGTATACGATGAGTTTTACGTTTTACTATACGTGAAACCATAGGTAATATGATATTATATTACAATAATTCATATAACGTTGATGCGAGGTATACGTGTCTCGTAATACATTAATATATTATGCCCGCAAGTCATTAATTTTTTCGGTCGAACGCGCGAACTCAATTACTACTATAGTATAACTACTATATAGGATTATAGGGGATTGGGGAAACCGATCGAGTTTCACTTCGAAATTTACTTCAGAAAATTATACCGCACACATATTATACAAACGTATATTATAGGGTAATAGGGTTCAGCGAGAGATTCCATGATAGCGGTATCTATAGAGATTATGTTATGTATTTTTATTATTCTGTGTATCCGTCAATGAACTTATCTGTATACTCGTATTTCGTATAGGTATAGCGAATATCGCAATAGAAAATACCATTCCTTTCACTATGTAGGTAAATTGTACGTATATATTATTATATACCTATATAATACCTAATAGTGCATTATAGTATTAACTATTATAATGTATATTGTAAATCTGCATATTATTGTACTCACGTACTTATAAATAATATATAATATAGTCTTATAGACATTTTAAATTTTAATGCTGGTAAAGTCGGACTTATTATATTTATATTTACGTATTGTATTACATAACAAGAACATTATTTTTAATCCGCATTCCGTATGATAGCTCTATATTGTATATAATTTAACTTCATTTAATATATTATTATTATCTGTAGTCGTTTATTATTACTGACTATATTATAGATGTAAATAATAATATAATATTATCCGTTTGTCTTGATAATGCGAATTTCGCCCGGAGACTTTAACGATAAGCAACCTAAATACAATACTACCTATATTATTATTTTAGGTAGGTAGGTATATACTCATATCTTTATAATATTCACTATCGACAATTTAAAAGAGTCATCGGAATTGTCATTCTGCATATTTATCTTCAATGTACATATATTATATTTCGTAGATCAAGATCGTTAAAATCATATTTATCGTGAAGTTATACAAGTATACCTATACATTATAATCTAAGTACGAATATATTTTTCATTTTCGCATATACGTTAGAAAATATTCGCAGTGGCGGATTCAGCAATTTTTCGCTTTTATGCGAAACTTCTTTGTCGCTATTAAACTAGCAGAAACATTTTTAAATACAAAATTTAAAAAAAAAATCACCCAGCAAAATTTGTCATTTTTCCAAAAAAACCTGTAGCGATCGTATAGTTTGTAGTCTCATAAATCCGCTATTGAATTTTATATTATTATTATTATTATCGTAAACCAAGACTTGCCAATAGTATTAAATAAAATGTACCTATACAAATGTGTACCTAATAATACTAATAATATAATAATATATAAATACGTGACACCGGTTGGTATTACGACAATCGGCAAATAACTGTAAGTTAATTATTGTCATATCGGTATTTACTTATAGAATTATAGCTGTCGGTTATCAAATCCAATCAGGCATAACTTATACATATTTTATATACCTACTCGTAAATAAATAAACAAAGAACCTATTCCAAATACCTGCGGATACCTCATACGTATATATATAATATATACAAAGTTATTGTTTTATTTATGAAAAACGTGACATAGAACCCTAATAAGTAAACGGATTGTGCATACCTATATGGTGTATAAAAGTAGGTAGATACTATAGATACCTAAATAATCGTGGCGATGACGTGTACCAACTTTGATAGGCGTATATATGTACCTAATACTAGAACATTATCTAAAATATACGTGTATAGCCATAAACATATAAATATGATTACGATACTGCAATATATATGATAAAATATAATAGATTTTTATCTTCAATTATTAATAAATAAATTATAATCTTATATATTATAGTCTATACATCAGTGTGTGTGTCAGGTGTCTGTAATACGCAATACGCATAATATATAGATACCTATACGTTGTATTTAGGTTGTAAATGATGCATATTATATATTATGTATATTATAGGTATATATTACGTATATATATATATATATAGGTAGGTATAGTTATGATTATAACATTATACAGTGAAAAACGTTCTGGAATGTCAATACGATCAGCAATGGGATAGGTGTGGCATTTCGATGACCTTCTGTACCTATATAGTTATATCCATTATTATTGTTATATTATTCAGGCATTCCGTGGTTTAATAATAATACACGCATATCAATATTCACTCGGCATAATGCAGATTTATACCATCTATAATACCAGTAGGTACATACGTATATCCTATATATACGTACCTAGAAAATGAAGCCTTTAATAGGCATCAGTTTTGTCACAGAATGAAAATAGTAAATATATTATGTTTGTATTATATTGAAAAATAGGTAATTTATTATAATTATACGTATATAATTAATGTAGTAATATTACTATATTTGTATTTATAACCTATGTATACATGATATAAATATGTATAGGTAATATCAAAAAATATATTGTTCATTGCGGATATTTTGTATTTAATACATATTATGCTAATCAATTCAGACGTGGATAAATAATATATATATATATAATATATATATAAATCGATCACATATAGACTTTAGGTACCTACTTAAATTATTTGATACAGGCTGATTTTGAAATCTAAAATAGAATCGGTTATCGGTACAATTAAAGTCGGTTAATATATATATATCGGTTATAAAGTTATGTATATGTTCATTATTAATATTTCATAGTATAGAAATTGATTTTATAATATACTATACACACACACACACACACACACACACACATATATATATATATATATATATATATATTATAAAATTAATGGTATAGATAACATATGTCGAGAATAAATGGGCAACTTTTACAAAGTAGGTATACCTACTATATTTATATATTCAGATCTTGACTATTGTACCAATTATATATAGACTATAGGATAAGAGTTTCGTTTATTGAATTAATAAATTTATAAATCGTGTTTACAAAAACTATGCAAATATTATTATGCATTTAGGTATCTGCTATTTTTTTCTGGAAAAAACTAATTATTTAATTTTTAATTTTCAATTTTTATTGCAATACCGATAGTTAAAGTATATTTATAAAAATATTAAGATAGAAATATTGAAGAAGTTTAAAAATCATATATTTTGGTAGGTATGGCATATTTATATATAAAATATAAATTTAAATTTGGATATCATACGAAATAATTATATACTCGTAAATTGTGTACTTTATTAAATTTCAAATTGTTCTCATATAATTATTATTTATTCTTATTAGTTAAGTTTTAAGTACGTCATTTTTATGTGAACTACGGATTGTTAAATAAGTAGATGAAATATACCATACGAGTATTTTAATATTTATAAAAAATTCACGTTAATAATACAATTATGATTTTAATTAAGTACAGAAACAAAGTGATTATAAATTTATAAATGATTACAAAATTGTAAATATACAAATTATTAAATTTAATTATTTGTGAACATTAATATACCTATATGTTAAATTATTATTTCTTTGAAATGTACGATGTACCTAGGTACAATAAAAATGGATTTCAATAAATCTTAAATAATTTCAAAAATTAAAAATATTTAGGGAATTTTACCTATATACCAACCTGTGTTATCGATTTTAAATAATCACATTATATGATTTTTAAATATTTAATTCGCAATTACATAGTAGGTATATCGAATAATATTTCATTTTTTTTTTTTTTATTAATATTTAAATTACAGAACTACACGCCATTAAATGTAGAAAATAATAAAAATTATAAATTTATATATAATAAATAAATGATAATTATAATCTATATACATAAATTTGATAGATTAAGTACATAGGTATTATCCTGGTATTATACTATAGAAGAATTCATTTGTCAATTAGTATGTTAAAAAATTATATAGGTACATTTAAAATTAATATAAACAGTAATTATAAATATAATATTTAAAATTGCATAATTTAAACATTTAAATTCAAATATGTGATATATTAAATAAACATATATAATGAAAATTATACAAAGGACATGTAGTCGTAAATAAAAGATAAAACTTACATTTGTAATAAAAATTATTAATATATATCATAGGTTATTAATGTTATTATATTAAAGATTATAAAGAGTTACATTTGTAAATATTTAATTAGACATTACGTGTAATTAAAAATAAAAGTGAATGTTTGAATTTGAATGAAATATAGTATGCTTATTTATAAATTATAATTATTATGAATTAGTACATATTATTATTAATGTAGGTATATGAGTGTTATTGTATTAATGAACATAAAAAATGTACCTATTATATGGGTAGGGAGGAATAATTTCGGTAAGAAACACTTTTACGATTTCTCTTTATCTACTTGAAATCTCTAAGCCTCTTGTAAACGCTATTCGTATTTTATTGTTCCTAAAATATACAATTAAATACGTTCAATTTCAAATTTGATAATATTTATTTATTTATTATAATTATACGGGCTGTGTCCTTTAAATATATTATAATATTTGAGATAACAATAGTATACCTAATTTATAAATTAAATCTAACTGCTAACTCATTCGCTTTTATAAGAACATATAATATATATAAATATAAATATACTCGTATATACATATTCTTATTTCAACTTAATACATAAAACCAAAATTTCAAAATATATTTAGATACTTAATATTGTATATAATATTATATTATTATATATAAATAAATCTATAATAATTAACAATACCTATATTATTTATTATTACTATGCGTTTGTGTCATTTATAAATTTATAATATATTTCATTATAAATTGTTATAATAAATTTACAGTTTATACTGATATTAACATTATTATTGGTTCACCCCAGTGGCGTAATTGTGGTAGGGCAAGAGGGGCAATTGTCCCTTTTGCGACTTTACTGGATGGCAAAATTGTAATTTTATGAATTGTATAAATCTTCAAAGTACGATCATATAGGTAATACAATGTGTTGACAAAAAATTATTACCAATATTTTTTAATAATATGTAGGAGGTACATTTTACATTATCAATGACATTATATTTTCCAATTTCTAAATTGAGAAAAAATAAAATGCGTGTTTGCGTATTGTACTTTATTAGAAGAATAAGTATATCTCATACACCAATGTCTAAAAGTATTATTAATACTTATGTATATGAAATGGAACCTCCATCAAAACAATGGAGTTTAAATTTAGATAAATAGAAAACTGTCATTAATATAATAATTATTGTAATGACACCAATTATCTCATGAATTTATTTTTATAATAATAAATTAGATTACATATACCTATAACATACATTTCTTTTTTTGCCCCCTTAATTTTTATCCCAGTTACGCCACTGGCCACCCCCGTATGAACATTTGCGTAATTAGTGTTTGATTCACACTAATTGGCTAATTAATATTGATTACATATATGTATTGTAAAAATGGAATACATTATATTTTGAAAAATTAAGATGATTTGATTATTTGTTGGTAGTACTTGTCTTGATAACTATAACTTGTCGTTGCATTTAATTACGGATTAAAAACTTCATAATCACAAGTAAGTGTTCCAAATATTACTGGCCACAGTGCCATGCTAAAAAAAATATATCTAATATTATTAGACTCTATGTTACGAATTTACGATTCGTATAGACTATAGAATCCAAGAAAGAAATTAAATGTGTTATTGTGTGATCATTTATTAATTTATTTGTCAAAATTTATTATTTTAATATGCATTTAATGAAAAAATATATCAATAAGTCATTAATGAAACAAGACATCATACGTATATTATTACAATTGATTCGTATAATTTTATCTGTATATTTTGTGTCTGTAGGTATTTGTAGTAAAGTACTTATATTTATTTTGTTTTTAATGATTTCCCTAAAAATTAAAAATAATAAATAATTATTAATTTGCAACTATTAAAGACAAAGTTAACTATTAAAATCATATACCTACAAATTACATCTTCCGTGTTTTTAGACTGCATTCAGTATTGTAATTTTATAACATAGGTAGTTATACCCACGTTTAAATGCTTGTAATGTCTCTAATAATATTATATTACCTAGATAATACAAAAATAGTATTTATAAATTGTTTTCTATAAGTACTTAATTCGTTTCATATAAGTAGGTACGTATCTAATACTTTATTTGAGTGTTTAGTAAATATAGCTATAGAATTATATCAACAAAATATAAAATAGGTACGTTAATGTACTAGGTATAGGCACTATAGTAGTAACAAAATTGTATATATTAGGTATATTTTAATTATATTTATAACATAATGTCACAAATCCCGTTATTTTATATTTCATTAATCATCAATATTCAATTAGTTGCGTGTAGAAAAAAGAAAATTGATGGGTTTACATTTTTTATGTGACAGTAAAAAATTAGATTGTATATACGCTTGTTATTGAGTGTGCGTGTATTTGTATGTAGTATGTACATATTATATATTATAATATACCTAATATGTAATATGCGTGTATATACGAATATATTATATTTATTTCACATATTTTTCACTTAACACAATATTATTGAGGATAAGTTAATACAAGTACCTATATAATACATCAATAAATGTATTTAAGAAAAATGTTATATTAGTGCTATATATAAGTAGGTATACGTATACCTACTTAACGTATATAAATTAATAATTTTTTATGTTTAGCTAATTGGCTTACTATAACGCTTAATATTTTCCCTCGTATTTATTAATATTCAAATATTTGTTTTTAATTCAGTAATTATTTTAAATAAAAAATAATAATAATTGATATTATTATATTAATAATAAATTGTAGATAGATATAGTAGTATTGTTAGGATATTAGATTATTAGGTATGCAGGTATAAGATATTTGAAATAATTAAAAATTAAAAATGTTAAAATATTATTATGTTTATTTTTATATTTTTATTTAGGTTTTATAAAAATTTAAATTAAACTCGAAATGTTTGAAATTATTATTCTTTTGTTTTTTTTTTTTTGTGTGTACCTATTGCGTATAGTAGTTAGGTGCAGGTAATTAAATAATTTATTACAGATATATTTATTTACATATAATATACATATTATATATAGGTACCTACCTAAGAGTCTAGACCTTTAATTAGACTTTAACTACTTAGACTTTAATTATTTTTTTTTTTTTTTTTTTTTGGTTTGATCATAGATTTTAAAGAATTAGTATTTATGTTATCATTGCAAATATAGTTCGTTAAAAATATTTTGATAGCAAAATATCATTTTTTAAAATTATAAATCGAACACACTTACGTGTATAGGTACACACACATCCAGCCATCAATTGGTTGTATATGCATTTACAGATATATCATAAATGTAATAATGCAGCATGCAGGTCTAGAGTTGAACCGTGTCAAGCATAGCTACATTCCGGATGGGTGACGATACTAAACGGTATGCCAATAGCACATTCTCTTAAACGTGGATATACATTATTCACTTTATTATAAACGCGAATTGCCATTGCGACATTAAATAGGTACTATAGCGAGAAATAAATGTATTATTAATGAAAACTATTTAGAGTCTGGTACCTACACTGAAAATCATTGAATTAAAAAAATGTTTATCGTTTAAATTAATGGTACTTCAATAATTACATAAAGTATGAGTATCTAAAAAGATACTCATAAAAACTGTTACAATATTAAAGAAAGCCAAAGAACTAGATAATATTATTATAATTGTTGTTAAATGTATAATTATTGGTAATGAATTGTTTTATAAAATAAACGAGGCTGTTTAAATGATGCGAAAGTAGTTTCCCAGAATAACAGTGATTTAAAAAAAAAATGAATAACTATTATATATAATTATATATCTAATCCTACTTTTAAAAATTGAAATCTTACTAAATAAATATTAAATTTTTTTTATAAAATTGTGAAATTTAATTATTGTTATAATTATATATATATATATATATTCTACAGGTATCTGAACTATGTGGATACTCACTTTAATAAATTGGGTACCTATTACTACTTAATAATAATTTGAGTTTCGATAAAATATTATTTTAAGGGTCTTTTTTATGCATAATAATTTTGTTGATTAAACATATTAAATTAAGTTTAAAAATTAAATAATAGTAACAAATATAAAAATTAAGCAGGTAGGTACTATTAATTATAAATGTAATAAATTACAAATAAAAATAAATTTATATTACTGAATCAGTGATTAGTAATACATACATATTTATATACCTAATATTATCTCCCTAAAGATGTGATTCGTAACAATACTTAATATATATATTAAGTATATATCATTACTATTTAACTATTGTAATTCTTATACTTAACACTTCTAAATAAACGGCATTCAGTAGTAGGTATATTATAGTATTATTATTATGTGTATGTATTATATGTATTGCTCTTACAATATTATAATGTAGGTATATAACGAGGTATATAATGTAATCAGCATTTTTCCATTTAGTTACGACCGGTGACTAAGGGCCAAATAATATAAATTTAGAAATATTATATAATATTAAGATTAATTTTAATATTATTCATAATATTGATTTAATATTCATCAAATTTAAATTTATATTTATTTTAATTTTAGGGTTAGATGTATCCTTAATATATTACTTTAAGAAATGCCTGGATTGAAAGATATGTCGATGCAACAACCAAATACTAATAAGAGGTAGGTATATTTAAATATTTTACAATCTTGTACTTATTTCATGTAGGTACCTAGATAAATATTATGATAATTTTCATTTAGGGAGTTCAACGAAAAACCAATAATGCCGTATCATCGAAACAGTGTCAATTCAAATGGCTATTCCACAGGTAATAATTGCTAATTATTTATTGTTTAAAATATGTTATTTACTAGTAGGGCATTTAAAATTAATAAGTTTTGTTTTAAATATTAAGACGGAGGCCAACAGAGCATCGTCAACGAAGAGAGAAATGGCGATGAAAATAATTCCGCTCCGACCTATGTGATCGAACATTTGGCCACGTTCACAGTTTCGAAAAGTACTGGTATAGTCTATCCGGCAGATGGCATGAGAAGATTGTTACAATTAGAAAAATCCAACGGTATTTGGTCACAAAAAATGCAACTGCGTCTAGATCAATCTTGGGTATTAATTATGGATTTTGAAACAGGTGTAAGTAATAAAAATGTATTTTTACTATAATTTCGATTATTCGTAAAAACATTTAACAATCAATGTTATATATTTAATTTAGGTCGTAATGGAACGATTTCCAATATCATTAGTAAAAGAACCTACTGCTTTTACGAGTAACGATCCTATGGAAATTTATAATAATATTTTAGTATTTGTAGTTGGCCAAGTCGATTCAAGATCTGAAATGCACATATTCCAGGTAATACACAAATAGTATATTTATAAATTATATTTCTTACTCAATTTATAGGGGGAAATAATAATTTAAATTAAATATTTAAATATGGAAGGGATACTAGTATGGAAGGGATACAGGTGTAAAAAAGATAGTGTTGAATTTTGATTAACATTTGAATGCAATGATAAATTATTACATTCGAAAAACGATTTTGATCGAAGTTCATCAGATAATATTATATGTAATGATTAAAATTTTTAAATTTATCAGTCTCTATGTTCAATATTTATATACCCATAAAACCCCTAAATTAGTCATCTAAATACTCAAATCTGACAGTACTTCCCTCAGAATCATTTTTCGAATGTAATAATTTATCATTGCATTCAAATGTTAATCAAAATTCAACACTATCCTCTTCACATCTATATCCCTTACCTTGCTTTTTATACATTAAACAGCTATAAAAAAAAAAAATGTAATATTCACAGTTAATTTGAATTGACTAAATGAGTTAAGTAAAATGTTTAGTATTTGAGCTTCAATAAAATTTTCAAAATTTTTGTCTATTTTATTTAACATTATTTTAAAATATTGAAAAATAATAAGAATAATCCATGTAAATACATTTACCTAAATATTAATTTTACTCAAATTTCAATTTTAAACATCTATAAAAATATATTATTGATTATAGCATTATAGTATAGACTATAGATTAGATAACATTGATATGCGTGTACCCATGTGTCAACATTATTTAGTAAGGAAGCCAAATAAAAATTTCCCCACAGCGCCAAAATCCTTAAGACGCCACTATATAGGTAGGTACCTACTTAATTTATTTCGATAATCGATGATTTCTATATTCCTAGATATGTATTCAACGTTTATTTCAACATTTTGGTACGGTTATGAATTATGATTATTTTTATTTTAAATATAGAACTTCACAATTCTTGCGTAGGTATTGTTTGTCTTGTTTGTATAATTATTCTATTTTTGTAGGTAGGTATATAATATTATATAAAGTTTTCAATTTTGAATTTAAAGGTCTGAATTTTTTATACAAATTTATTGATATTATATTTAAGATAAAAAAAAAAATAGAAAACTTCTTTGCTCAGAATCATTTCTTTTCTAATCTTTCTGTTTCTACCATTATTATCTAATTGGAATTTAATTTTTAATTGCACTGTTAGTAGTTTTATTAAATATTTCAATGTTATATAAGTAGGTTTCTACATATAGCTAAGAGTTTACATTGAAAACAATTCCATAATTAATATTGTAATTTTAAATTTATGAATATGAAATAAATTTTAACATATTATAAAAATTAATATAATTTTAATTATTTTTTTAATACGGAAATTAGACAATTCAAACAATTTTAAAATAAATAAATATTACATACAAACACAATACTGAAGAGTGATGAGTTATAGTGTGTCGTGTGTGAGATATTATATTTTTAAATTATTTTAGTGCCAAAGCGTACCAGCCCAAGAATTAGTCGAAGACTTGAAACTGTTAAGATCTGGAAAAGGAATCAACAGAAAATCAAGACATGTACCACCTCCTCCTCCAACACCACCACCAAATCCTCCTTTAAATGGAGTCAGTGTACGAGAACAAGTATCTGTTTTTAATGCTGTTGCACATCGTTAGTATATTTTATTTATTTAATTGTATTACTGTATTAGGTATTGAGAATATAGCTAATATAGGTATTATAAAATTTATATAATATCTATATTAATGTTAAAAATAATTTTTAAAAAAGTATTATAAAATATATAGTTTAAAATCCATGTTAATTTTTTTTTTATTCTTACATAATATTAGTTAATTATAAATTATATAATATATTATATTAAATTATTTAATACTATATCTATATAATAGGTATATATTATGGTATATACTTGTAAAATGTACAGATTTTGTAAAATATAATAAATAATAATTATTTATTTTATACTTTAGATTCTGATAACACCACTAGAGTAGATGATGAAACAAGTTCAACATCTAGTGAAAAATATGAGAGAGATGTTATAGTACTGAATCATTGTTTTGATGACATTGAAAAATTTATTGCTAGGTTACAACATGCTGCTGCTGCATCTCGGGAACTGGAACGACGGAGAAGGTAATTTAAAATTATATATTGATTAATTTCTATTATTAATTATTATTACAATTTTTTTATTATTTAAAGGAACCGTAAATCTAAGAAAAAGGACATTGGTGATGGAATGCTTACAATGCGGGCTAAACCACCTCCAGAAATAGAGTTTATTGATATTTTTCAAAAATTTAAACTTTCATTCAATCTTTTGGTAAGAATATTAAATGAATGAAATAATATTCTATTATGCATATATTTATAAAATAATTATTTTGATTTTTTAGGCAAAACTAAAAGCTCATATCCATGACCCAAATGCTCCAGAACTTGTACATTTCTTGTTTACTCCATTAGCATTAATTGTTGATGCATCTCATGATACACATTATAAACCAAATATTCCATCAAGAGTTGCATCACCTTTACTCACAAGGGATGCAATTAATCTCTTAATGAACTGTGTAACTAGTAAAGAAACTGAATTATGGCATTCTTTAGGTGACCCTTGGCTTATACCTAGGTAGGTATTTGGTTAAGCCAAACCTATAAAAGTTAATAGATTATTATTATTATTATTATTACTTAAATTTAAAATTTATCTTTATTAATAAATTATTGTAATGTTTTAACAAAAAAAAAAAATTGTATAATATTCAACACTTAAATCCTAAAATATATTTTGCTTTATTATAATTTATAGAGAACAATGGAAAGGCTATGTAGCACCATACCATCCAATTTTTATGGATGGATGGTCTCCAGAGTATCCCATTCCCGTTTCTGACGACCATGTGAATAATACTGGTATTGCTGAATCAAAAAAATCGAGAGAAGAAATTAAACATACAAATCCTGAGGTAAAGTAATATACTGTAATATCTCTTATAAAGTTATAACTATGGGTTAGGTTTTAAGTTTATATTTAATAATTAAAATCATATAAGTATTATTACAATTATTGTGTTAAAATAATAAAAAATTAAAAAATTATTACTGTTTTTGGTTTGTTGATAGTAATCATTCAGTAATCAATTATTATAAATATAATATTGTATTTATTTTAGATATTATTTCATTGAGATGCGGGTACTTATTAAAAAAATGTAGTGATTTATATTTTTGATTTGTTAAATATTAAATCATTAAATTATATAAAAATCAGAAATTTAAATTTCATTTTTTGTGTTATTTTTTATATATATTATGTATTACACATGTTTAATTATTATTTAATTATTTAATATTAGGGAGAATTACGTGATATGTATCATCATCGGGATCATCGAGAACATGGCGCTGGTGATGATAGTAGTGATTATTTTGAATACGAACATGAACAATCAGCTATGATGGGAATACGACCACAATATACATTTAACACTGGTGGTAACTATTCAGGACATCATCCAGATCATTTTGGCCAGGATGAAAGGTAACTGTAATTTATAAATATAAATTTTAATACAAATATATTATAATATGTAATAATATTATATACCTGTATAATATATAAATTATTAATTTTAAATTGATAATTTTTTAAAATGTATAAGTAGGTATACGTGACATTAATAATGATATTGAATGTACCTAATTAATTTTTGTAAATATATAATATTATATTTATTTTAAATTTTAATATATTATCAATATTTTATCTTATTATTTGATCAATTATATTTACAATTTACATATCATCTATATAATTTTATTATAGGGATATTTTGAAAATTTTAGTTAGCAAGTAAATTTTTTTTAATAATAGTACCTACCTACTTAATTTAAAAATCAACAAATGCAAAAACCAAACCAAAGCTGTTTCTCATTGGTCCACAATAATGATTTCACTGTAAACCAATTAAATATTATTTTATAGGGATGATTCACACAGTTTGGAAGGCGAATCTGAACCGGATTTCAACACATTGTCACTTCATAGTCCACCAAGAATTGATAAAGAACGTGATATTGCAGCACGTAGTGACATATCCGCTGACTCGATTGAACGAAACAATGCTGCCGGTCCAGGAAGTGAACGATTTGAAAGAGCTCAAGCAAGATGGTTGGAAGATATGAAAGCTCGTGGCGTAAAAATAGTACAAGTCACTTATCCGAGAACAGCAAATAACGATAAGGAATTGTCTGTTGTCCGTGGCGAATTATTAGAAGTAAGTTTACTATCTAATATACCTACCTCACATTAACAAAATTTAACAGTAACATAACAGTTAAAACTAAAATACTATGTAAAAAGTTCTTTAAAAAACCCTTGATGTAGTTTTTTTTTCAAAAATTTGAAAATTGATGTCTAAAATCTGTGAATATTTATAATAATATTCATTTTTGAAAAGTATCTATTAGTTACATAAGTATTCTATTTTCGAATATTTTGATCCAAATTGGTTGTTTAGAAACTACCTAATCAAAGTTTTTACAAATTAACTAAATAATATTATTTGTTACCTACTTGGCTACTTACCTGTTTCCACTGTTGAAAAAATGACAAAATGTCAATAAGTAATTGAACCTTATTGGAGTTTTTGTCTTTAACAATAGTTTATAAACCTGATTTTTACATAGAAATATTAAATATGGATCATACAATAATACTATATACAAATATTATCACAAAATATAATATGTATTAAGGTTTTTAATAGTATGAAAAAAATCAAAATTAAAAAAGAAAATGCTTATTAATGCCTAATGGTTTATGTCATAATAATTTTAAAAAAAAGTATATTTCAAACCAATGAAAATGTTAATTGTTTTAGATATTGGATGATAGCAGAAAATGGTGGAAGGCAAGGAATAACCGTGCACAGGTGGCTCATGTACCACATACAATTGTAACACCATTTAATCCAACTTTGGATGCAAGTGATATTTTTACAAATCCTGTATACACCAAAGGTTATGATAAAAGGTCAACTTCACAGTCACAAAATTACTCAATACAAGTAAGCTATTAAATAGCTATTTTAATAGCTAGTGAATACCTATTACATAAAATATAAAAATACCTAGTTATAGATTATAGTGTTATAGTAATTAGTAATTTCTATGTTACATAATAAATTATTTTACACAATAATAAAAGTAGGTAGTAAATGTGAAAAATTATAATTATTATATAATTATAAATATTATAATTATAATTTTTGTACACATGTTTAACCTATAATATTTTAGGAAAACTAATAATACTACGTCTATAAGTGTATAGATATTAATCATTAAAACTGCTGTTCAAAAACCATTATTTATTATAATAAATAATATTGTATTATAACTTATTAGCCATCGGTAGGTATAAAAATGTATTTATTGTAATTATTTCATACTTATTATATATAGGCATACCTATTAAGTGCAGTATTTAAATTTTTATACATATTTATTGAGATGGCCAGGTGGGAATATTATTATGTGATAATTGTATAAATAGCTTAGTATAATAAATTGATCAACTACAATATAATAATTGATCAGAAATCACTCAATAAGTTTTCAAATTTTGTAGTTCCTAATTTCCTATTAAATAAAAATTTCTGAAAATTGAAACAATCTATCCATAAAAAAATATGCCATTGAATTTATCTAACTAAATTTTTGTTAAAAATTTAACATAATTCACAATATTATGGACAATTACATATTTACCTAATTAAAATTTACAAAAAATTCCCATGTTCATAAAATTATAAATACATCAAAAAAGCAAAATTGCAGCCTTTTGAAAAATGCCACTCTATGCACAGGCCTATGTTGCCTGTGCCTTCTTGAGCATTTGTGACTTTTTATAATTATTTATTAAAATCTAGATAAATCTAGATAAATAATTCTAAAATAAAGGTTTATCAATTATTTTATAATATGTATTTAATAAGATTTGTATTATTCATTCTTTGTAGGAATCCATAAAAAGTGAATTCATTGATCAAAGCACGAGTTCTGATCCATCCAGAAGTACTGCTGTACAACCACCTGTTCTAGCACCAGCTGATTGGGTACGGAAAGAACGAATTGGTAAAAAAGGAGAATTTCGCTATTTTTAATAGGAAAACTGACTTTATTTAAGAGACATATTTTTGTTTTTAATTATTTTGTTATCAAATTTGTTTGTAAATATATATCGTACTATTATTAAGCATATTGATTATATCAAATTTTTTTTCAAATGATTAATGTGTGGTTTAAATTTAATTTTGTAATCCTTGTTATTTAAAAATATAAATAATCTGTTAAAATATAGATAAAATTATTAACATTTTCTAAATAAGTATTAGAAATTAAAAAAAATAAATACAATGCTGTAGTACTAACAAAATAACATTATTTAAAGATATTTTTTTTTGACTTTTTGTCAAAATGCACAGAACAAATATATTAGTTGAATAAGTTTTTGTGTAATTTTACAAAATTACCATTTACATTACTTAATCTGTAAAAACGTGTTATGTTATACAATAGTATGTAAATATTACCTACATATTTAAAATAATTTTAACTTTATAAATAAAAAATTAGCATTAAGAAATTATATATATATATATATATCTAAATTCAAATAGGTATAGTAAAAAGAAAAAAATTAAAATAGTACTTTATAAATTGTTTTATTTGATTATTTTTATATAGGTGTATTTAAATTTTAAATTTCTAACTATTTTATGCTTAAAATTGTGTATAATTCATTTATATAAATAATAATTTAAATAGTATATTACTATCTAGACTTTTTAATTGTATTTTATAAATGTATGTTTTTTTATACCTATGGTTATTATTATCATAAACTTATATTTAATAATATTGTTAGTAAAATTAATTTTATTTTTAACTTAATAATTAAAAAGCTAATTAATCAGATTTTATTTTTATATTTTTAACTGTTTTTTAAATAAAAATTGATAGGCATTAAAAAAATATGAATTATATGTATGTATTATTTATATGAATTCAAAGGTATTAATTATACTACAGATACCTGTAAACATTTATTATTATTATTATTTCAATATTTAGCTAATTATGAAAACACTTACATTATTCTAGTTAATTTTATTGTTATTAAAATAAAGCTGTTTTATTTTTTTTAATTTTGTTATACATTATGGTTAATATAATTTATTGAAAATTTGCTTTTAAAATATATAGCGTATAATTATATTTACATTTCCATAACAATAAATTATATAAATAAGTAATTTTAATATTGCATGAAAAATATTGATAAAAATGTTTTGTCATTTACCAAAGAAATATGAATATAATAACGTGTGTTTAAATGAAAAATGCATTTTGTTTTCAATATTTTTACTTCTATAATGAAATCAACTGATTAAAATTAATTTACCTATTCATTAGGCAGCCTAATTTAAATTTAAGCTGATATCTTGAAATTATTCTTATCAAAATAATGTTTTTAAAAATTCAAAATGTCAAATAGGTAGGCAACCGATTATAAATTAAAATTACAAAATGAAAAATAATTATACACTATAGGTACCTATATGCAATATCTTATAGTCAGTATGGTAACATCCAACTTTGGTCTTCATTAAAATATTTTCATTCGTGCGTACCTACATATAGGCTATAGCATAAGTATCATTTAAAAGTTAACATTATTCTTAAAAATTGGCGGTTTTATTGGGGGATTATCAACAGAAATTTATTATACGGCAAGAGCAGAAAGATAACAACTGGAATACCACAAGGGTCAGTTAGGATATTTTGGAAGAAAGAGCAAATTAATGAGTCACTGGAAAGGGTTTTGGATTATCATTGCATTCAAATTAGAATCAAAATTCAAAACTATCCTCTTTACACCTGTATCCCTTTGCACACCAGTATCCCTTCTTTGCTTTTTACATTTTTAATTCAACAATTTTTGTTAATTATTATGATTTCATTTTGAACATTTTCCGATTTTTATTTGTAATAAGTTAATGTTTAATGTTTATCATATTTCTTTTCTTTGTACGAGAAATAAAAACTATGAGTTATAAAATCTCTTTATGTCATTGGTTTATTGATGAAGTGATGATATTAAATTAATTGAAACACAGTAGGTAAATGTGAAAAAAAAAAATACAAAATATAAATTGCACCAAATCTAAACATTGTAAGATTTATTATTTTATATTCAACATTTCGTCAAACAATAAATACATAAATGAAATTATAAATAATTAATTAAATAATGAAAATTGTGGCATAGTTAATTAAATAATTATTTGAATTTGTATATCTGTAAAAATAACAAGTAAGTTATAAGAATTTAAAAAAAAAAAAAACAATTCACTTCTTATAATTACAAAATAAGAATGTTTAATGCTGCATACCTTTAACTTAATGACGAAAATGTTAAAAGTTTATGCGTCAAAAGGGAAATAAAAACATATTTAAATATTTAAGAAAAAAACATATCCACCTATACTATAATTAATACTATTTATATATTATTAATTAAGTATAAAAATTTTGTGGAACTTAAAAATAGGTAAATAATAATTATTAATAAATATAAATTAGGTCATACATAATATAAGACTAGTAAATAATGACATGTAATATAATGGTAAAATACAATGGACCATTAGTGAACGATTTTATATAGTAATATTAAAATTAAATTCTACAGATACAATAAGGAAAAAAGGTGGCTAAAAAATTTGGAAAAGGATATATGTTTATTAAAGTTTACACAAAAATTGGGTTGTTTCCAAACTCTCTAGATAATTTACATTTTATTTTAATATTTTATACAATAAACACGCATATCATAGATGACGTCAACATACGTTCTAAAAAGAAACAGAAAATAGTTAATATACACAGGTATATATATTATATTTCATATGTCAAGTTGTACACTAGGATTAATCAAAATAATTATAATCAATCATAAGATACAACAAAATTTAAATTAAAAATTTAATTAGGTGTGATCGATTCGTATTATAAAATAATATTAAAAATAAAAGTTTGATTCAGCCTTCTTGCGGCGATTGATAATTACAAATTTACAACCAACCTCGAAATATCACCAGTCTTCTATCTCTAATTTAGACAATGTATTTAACTCATATCTATGTGTGTGTGTATGTATATATATAATAATCAAAAGTGTAAGTTCATTAAATACTTTCCTTCTAACAAATATATTAAATAATATAACCACAATTATTCGTTCTAATACATAGTTTAAAACAGGCATTCATATATAAACACTTATAAACATTTATTTACAGTTTATAATATTTAATACAATATTTCACTTATTTTTATTATATTTTTTTCTTTACTGACTAGTATTAAACTAATATACATATAATGCATAAAGCATGTTATCATAATCCTAAGTGATTATATATAAAAAAAAAAACAGTATGTTAGACACATAAATGGATTTATTAGTGAGAGATGTAAAACTAAACAAAAATTATAAATTTGAATTGTAAATTCGCTTAAATTGTTTTAGTGTTTGTATATTATACATTATATTGTTACGATATTTCGCATTAGTAAAGTTTCTAATTGTTTGTATATTTAGTAGTGTATCTACCTCGTTTAATTAAAAAAATATTATTTATATACACTTAATAATTGACTGGTACAAAATATATATGAAAGCTAGATAATATGGCACTACTGATAAATTTTTTTTTTTTTTTTTATAATTATTTTATAATAATACTATGTGTGTGTATGTTACAACTTATAACCATAAACTTCTTTAACATATCAAGAAACTAAAATACTAAAATAATAAAACTGAAAATTAATACTTATTTAAATTGAGAAATTATCAAAATAAATGTACTATTGTGATCAAAATTAGTTTTTTAATACCATTCTTTATTAAAAATATATACCAATTTATAATAAATATATTTCATTTATGTTGACTGATATGTTAAAAAAAAAAAAATAGACAACTTTAAGACTTATTAATTTATTTTATAAGAATAAATAATAACATAAGTAAAATTGTTACTAAGAAATAAAAAATTAATTAATCATAAATTGATTCTACTAGTAATTAAAAAATTATTTTTTATTATGTTGTACAAAAATCATAAAATATAATTAATAGTGTTTAGTGAGCTTGAACAATTAAAATTAATGAAACTTGAAAAAATGCCATATTAATTAAAAATGTTAAGAATTTTTAAAATAATATGGAGCAAATAAATGACATTATTTTAATAAGTTTCTTAATTAATCCATCTTATTTCGTTGACATTTAATAATTTTGATTTATATAATATTATATATGTGTTATATATGGTGTTAAGAATGAGTTATATTTGAATTCAATATTTAAGTAAATAAGTATATGTATATATAAACAGTAATATAAAATTTGTATTCATTTAGTTTTTGTAATTTTGGAGGAAGTAATAAAAGACTTCCGGCTCTCAGTTCAAGTATAAAAAAAAAGTTATTAATTAATACTTTCATTTATCAATCAATATTAACTAATTAAATTAAATTATTTAATAAACACTTTTAGTTTTCATATAATTCAATTGGTAACAATATGTATGAGAATAGTGTTATTAAATTTCACAGATATAATTTTTTTTTTTACAAATTTCTATAACGTAAACATATTTTGGAATAAATTTCCTTATTGCGTCTTATTACAAATAAATGTTAATACAAAATATGTCTATAATAGACAATAGATTATTTTTGAATGTTTATTAATTATTAGTTAATATAACAGTACATATTTTAGAAAAATGCAAAATTAGTAGTAATAATAATTAAGTATATATAAATTATTATTGAGGTAGACTATATTATTATTTATATTTAAAAAAAACTAATACCATATTTAATGTATATATACTTAAT
Source organism: Tetraneura akinire (assembly GCA_021307375.1). NCBI lineage: Eukaryota > Metazoa > Arthropoda > Insecta > Hemiptera > Aphididae > Tetraneura > Tetraneura akinire. The sequence continues at coordinate 6,331,948 of JAIUCT010000012.1, read as the reverse complement.
TTAACTTAAGTAGGTAATACAAAATAAAAATAATTACTAAAAAAAAAGTTATCAATTTAAAATGTTTATTTTTTTAAATAAGATATTATTTATTTACTTTTAATTAAAGCACTCTTTTAAAATAAATTTAATGAGTTTGGTAGTGTATGATTTTTATTTTTAAATAAGAGTATAAGAAGATTTAGACATGTATGTACTTAATATTATTGGAATATATTCGTATGTATTTATATATACACAATGGTTAAAAAATATATTAAAAAATGGAAAAATATACAGTTTGGTAAAAATGTTATTAAAATGTGTCATAATGATTTCATTAAATATATTTAAATATGATATTAAACCTAAATACATCACAATTTTTTCATTAAAAATAAATATTTTATTCAACAGTTTAAGTATTGATTAAATTTTATGTATTTGAACAATACTTGATAATTTGCTAGTTTCTAATTAATATTCATACTTATTATCAACAAAAGAAAAAAGGTGAATTAACAGTTGTTTATTTATATAAAATGTATGTAACTTAAATTTTTATTTTTGCTGTTTATAATACATGTCAATTAACAAAATATTAATATTGTAATAAATGCTACTTATAATAAAACTCATAAAGAAAAAGTTTTGTATACATATAAATATACATGTATAGGTGATCAGAATTTCATATTATAAAGATTATGAGATTTACATCGGTATATTGAATTTGAAAAACTAACAATTTTATAAACACTTGAGCTTTAATAATATAAATATAATGAATATTACTGAGGAAAGTTCTATATAAATCATTTAGAATTTTTGCATTCACTCCAATGGAATAACTATTAATATCAAATAAAAATAATGAAAAAATATATTTAATGATATATGTCTATGAAGTATTGAATATTATGGTCATAACAATGAAGAAATTTTTTTTTTAAATATGCATTTAGAATAAAAATATCAATATCTTTTTGTATCACTAATATTTTATATAAAAATTAGGTATTAACATACTTTTTTTCTATCCTAGGTAGTAGGAGAAAGTGATATTATACTAAAATAATTTTTACTATTTCCATTATCTTTGTTTTAAATCTTATAGTAGAATTCATTGCTTTTCCTACATAATTACATTATTTATTATAAAAAGATATTTACTAAAAATTAAAATGTATTAGTTAAACAGTACATAAAAAGAATTCAAATATACCTATCCAATTATACATAAACAATAAGTAATGATGCAAGGATAATTATATTGGTCTACTTAGAAAAATTATTTCAAAATAATTTTAATATAAACACAATAACAATTTTAATAATTAAGTCATTAATATAATATTGTAATTATTTATTAGTCATATATTGCCAAGGAATATTACTGAATTTGTGAAATATTGAATAGTTTATTAAAATTCAATTATATTCAAATTAACTGAAAATGAATATTTAAATATTTAATATATCAAAATAAAATATTATGGATGAAAATATAAATCATTAAGTATAGATATTTTATTTATATAAATTAAGATATTTAAGTATTTATAATTATTTACTTTAGAATACAACAATTAAATATATGGTAATTTAATTATTTAGTTTTGTTTTGTTTAATTTATATACAATGAAAATATTAAATAAACACTTAATTTTAGATTGGTACTTTAATAATAACAATGTATGAAAGCATCATTGAAATTGTAAAGTATATAATATTAATTTTAATACTAAAAAGAAAAAGTAATTTTTCTCATATTTGTTAAATTAAATTTTATTTATTTTAATATTATGTCTTCATTATCAATTAGCCTTTCTATAGTCTTTATTTATATAATTATACTAATAAATAATAATATGATAAATTAAAGGGAATATAAATATCATTTCAATCTTTCATAAATATTATTCTGCAATATAATTTTATCAAAAAAAAAAAAAATAATAATAATAAAAAAATTAAAAAAGTATATAATACCAACGATTGTATTTATTTATAATTGGGATTTATTTAAATAACTATACTGCCATATTATGCTACCAATAATATAAAAGTAAAATGTGCATCTTAATTATAAATTTCTGGAAAAAAAATATTAAAACAGTTGATTTAAGTTGAAAAAGGTAGCTTCTTTTTTTTTTTTAATAAAATTTATCTTTGATAAAAAAAAAACTTTTAGAAATTATATTACTTATTACAATAATTAGACTTTACATGATTACATGATAAGCGACAGTAGTGTAATAAGTTTTGTTTAAATGAAGATAAAAGATATTGTTAACGATAAAGAAAAAAAATAACATAAATTAATAACAAAATTAATAATTAAAAATAGCTAGTCCACTGAAGTGATGCAAAATTTTAAAAGAAAAAGAAAACTATAAGTTATTGCTAAGATGTCTATGATGATTTATAATTAATATATTAGTTTTTTTGAGAATATTAACTTGTAAGCTATATAATATAATTTGGCAAGTAAACCTGTAGTAAAATGTAAAAACGAGGTAATTATACAATATTTATGTTAATATCAACTATTGTATGGATACTTGTGATTAATAATAAAAAAAAAATGTACATTTTTAATTGTAATTAATGATAATTGTATTCAATTTTTTTATTTTGAGCTTGTGGGAAAAAATATTTAGAGTTAATTAAAAAACAGAAAAATTTACTTAATTAGTTTAACACTAAATCTGTAAACAATTTGAGAAAAAATTAATATGCAACATTAGTACTAACACGGTAATTTAAAATTTAATCAAACTACCTAATAACTATTTCTAAACAAATATGAATCTACATACGACATTGAGAATTATGATTGTAAAATTACTCCATTTTGTTTATTTGGTGAAAGAGCATTTCCATTTGGTAAAATAGGTGAATTATGACTACCATTTGCTACATTATTTATACTGGTAATTGAACTTGAATGTAATACATTAAAACAACTTCCCCCAGACATGAGTTCCAAAGCACGATATAATAATAAATAATTCTCCTGAGTAAAAACCATTATTAGTAACTTATTAAATTAATATATATATATATATATATATATATAATATTTTACTCACTATATCATTCCAAATTCCTGATCTTTGATTATGATAAAGTTTAGCATACAGTGTAATATCAGCTAAATTTTCATGCTGTAGTTGTTTACTAATAGATGTTAAACAACAAAATATAGCTGCTTCAGTTCCGCCAAATCTATAACATTATATTCATAATTATTGTGATACACATATTACATTTTAATGTAATTTTATAAATTACTAATAAAAAATATAATTTACATAGACTTATGACTAATATTAAAATAATATGCATTTTAAAGACAATTACTTACTTATCTACTACAACTATTGGACCATTTTGATATTCTAAATGCCACAATTGTACAATTTCTAATAATTTTATCAGCGATGTTAACTCTCTTACTGAATATTTACTATGTATTAATCTAACTGGAAGCATAAAATCATCTTGTACAGATTGCATAATAAGATCTCTTGTTTCATAATCAGTTCCTATTTTATCTTCTTGGACACTTTTAACTTTAAAATTATCACTATCTAATGTTACATTTGCATCCTCTGGCCAAAATTTAATAAGCGATTCCTATAATAAAATATAAATAGATATTTCTTATTAGATTAAATAATTTAAATAAATGAATTCTATAAGAATACAAAATGAAATAACCAACCGTATCTTCACTCATATCTGTCAATATAACTACAGTCTGTGCATTATGATCCCAGAGCATTTGCCAAAAATCTAAAACTGTATTTTGAAGAGGATGCTGTGTAACAATAAATTCTCCTAATCGCTTAAACCCTAATAAAATAAAATATATTTGTGATTAATAATTATTAGTATAAATATGTAACTAAATTTATACAAATTATAAATTTTCTATTATTAAAATGTTACAATTATTAGTTACATGCTTATATGAGTAGAAACTATAAATTATAGTACTTAAATTAATTTTAATGTAGAGAGAAACAACTGTTTATTATCAATTATTATAAACATAATTCAATTATAAATTTATTTATTTATTTATTAGTAGTTATAAATTATAACTTACAATAAATTATCATATAAATTTACTTATATAATTTCATGGTTTATTTATAATATAATTAACAACAATTGTTAATTAAGACAAAAATAAAATAAGTAATTTAATAATATTTTTACAAACACAGGCAAATTATTGTCACTTTTCATTAATTAATAGTTATTTATTTACCAATAATCCATGATGCGTTTATGTAATCACTACCTTCAACACCGGGTTTAGGTGTCAAATGTACTCGAGAATTTTCAATTGGAACAAAGTCTTGAGATCTATTTTTAATCTTATTAAATGGTTTATTTGCAGAAAGTAATAAATATTCTTGAGGAACAAATGAAGTTATCATCTAAGAAATAAATACATATTCTTTAAAAATAATTTTTTTTTAAAATAAATTATTAATCTTAACCTTATAATGTTTTTCAAAATCTGATGCAAAAGATGTTATTTTACAATCTGCTATATCTGTTTGTAGATAACTAGTCAAGGTTTTTTTGTTAATACTAGCGTACATACAATTTATTGCCTCCAATAAAGCGTCATGGATAAATATATATTGTTCTTCAGTTTGAACTAAAAAATTTCTTTGCTGTCTAATATGTTTCAAAAAATCAAATATGTTTACTTCTTTTTCACTTTTAATTTGCTTCAACATAGTATCTAATACAATATATGTACCAGTTCTACCAACTCCAGCACTATAACACATAATTTTTGAATAAAATAAAATAAAATCATGTGTTAAATAAAATAACGAACCTGCAATGAACAACAATAGGACCAGCATCTGTAGGATTAGCACCAGCTGATTTACGTACAAAACTTAAAATTGGCAATGGATGATCTGGTGTACCATGATCAGGCCAATTAGTATAATGGTATTGATATATAGTTCTACCAAAAGGTACATTTTTTTTCTTCTTTGCCTAAAATAAGAATATATTTTAGATTAAATGCATTAATATTATAATTTATAACATAACATTACTCGTGTATGGTGGACTTGAAATGTACGAATTGTATACATAGCCATAAGTTCTTCTTTTAGTAATTTTACTTGAATGAAACCATAAGTTTCTACACTTTCATTTGGCCAATATAAATCACATTTTCTCTAAAAATAAAATAAATATAAAGAAAAAATACATGAAGGGTTAACAGATATTTTAAATTTAAGTTTACAAATGATAGGATCACCATTATTGGTTTTTCTTTTTTCTATAAAACTGGTTACTTTATAAATTATTATTTTGATTTAAAAGTTTAATTTTAGTTTAAATTTGTAAATTATAAATTTAAATTTTGTTTATAAATTATAATATAATTACTCGGCCACGTTCCACTAAGTTTGTAATCATTACAATAACATGAACATGCTGTTCCCAAATCATTTGCCAAAAATCAAGAATTGTTGATGGTAAAGGTCCTTGAGTACCAATGTATGCATTAGCCTTTTCAAAACCATCAATGTAGTTTGCATTTATATAATCAGAATTACTTCCAGGTATATTATTTACATAAAGTTTAACTCTACTATGATCATCTGCAAGTTTTCAATTTAATAAATAAAATACATTAACTAATAAAATTTTAAAATATTTAAATTGTCATTTGTTCAACAGAATTTTTTTTAAATTAAAAAGTATAATAATGTTCTACACAATTATTTATTAACTTACAAGGAACAATGTTTAGGTATCGATTTTTTGATTTATTTTCAGGCAATTGTGATGCTTCAGTTGAAAATTCAAAGTTCATAGACTCTTCTTGAATGATTTCATATTCTTTGCTAAAACCAATATCACCATCAACATGTAAATTGGCTACATGCTTAGCAAATCCATCAACTGTTACAACATGAGAATCTTCTTTATGTTTCCACCAATCTGAATTTGGTAATGTTGGTATAGTATGCGACACAAATGGTGGATCCTCCAGATAATAATAAGCAGCATGAAAATAAACCCTACACACAGGATGGCATCTATTGTACAAAACATTATTTCAAATGTCACATGTAAAGAATCACACATATTATTAGATATGGTGATATAAATTATGTGTGAATATATTATTATTTTAATAAGTTACAACAAACTTACTGCCAGAATAATACAGCAGCTACAATGAAAAGCAATCCAAACACACAACATAAACCAATCAAAAGTGATTTTGTATTTTCAATTAAATAATGGTTGTTTTTTAAACCATTTATAGTATCACAATCCTTATGTAAATACACTGAACGAGGCTCTGAAGTCTCACCTTCAATTAAATATGTACCTAAATGACTATTTGTAGCTCCATTTATTTTTAACTCATATATTGTATTGTCTGTTAAATTTTGAACAATATATTGATTGTAATGCTATAAAAAAAATAATAAATTAATTACATAAATATGTTCAAAAAAACCTATGACTTAAATTTTGAAATAATTTGTTTTTTATTACATATATGTAGACAATTAATTCTTATATTGATTAATATTTTTTATATTTATTTAATGAGTAGTTGTTGTATTATTATATACTATTTATATTATTTATAAGTAGTGTTTATGCTTAACATAAATATTGAACAATCATCTATCAAATGAAACTCTATTTTAATAAGTTTCATCATTAAAATTTTATCGGTTGAATAGTGCTAAAATATACTTCTTTTTCATAAAGATATGATTCTTTCTATGTTAAAATATATATTAAAAATATAATTACATCATTAAACTTTTCAAAAATAATATTACATAATTTGTTATAAATATAAAAAAAATTTAATTATAAAATTAATATGAATAAAAAGTTACAAGTTAATTTTTAAATTTAATATAAAACATGTTTATTTTATTTTTAAATATAATTTTCAATTTTTATTTATTTATTATTTACTAAAAAATCTAATCTTTAATCATATAATTAATTATTTTATCTATATTTAAAAAATTTATAATTTACATACACTTAAATTTAAATTATCTTTAGATAATAAAACTTTGAATTTCTTAAAATAATCTGGCTCCTTTTTAAGAGATATAAAATATTCATCTACAGATTTATTAAAATGTTCTGGTTGGGCCCATTGTAAGAAAATAGACGTTCCACTAGTTCCTGGTACACATGTAGCATTCATAATAATTGGAGGACCTGGACCATCAACATCCGTTAATTGATTAATTGTATCTGAAGCTTCTCCAATTATATTCTTTTCTCCTTTGGGAACAATGTACACTGTGTACATTGTGAAAGGTACTAAAAAATACAAAAATATAAATAAGTAATATCCAACTACTCAATATGATACATAAATAAAGCTAGTGCTACTATGCAAAATTAATAGATTATATTTTAAATAGGGATTTTATTGAATATTCTGTCATCCTCCTCACCCTTTATATTACATAATGTATATAAAAATGTATGAAAATTAATTGATAAAATTCTAAAATAAAATTTAAGATTTTATTTCAAGAGAGTTGTGTAACCCCATAACTTGAAACTTCCTTCTAGCAGGCATCTACATACATTATTATTTACTAGATGTAGGAGGAAAAATAACTGAAACAGAACTTGACATTCACTATTTATAAGATAAAGAAATTTTTTTTTATGATATTCAAATCAAGAAATATGTATTCTTAGCAGATTTTTACCAAAAGATGTTTGGTCATAGTGACAACTATAATGTAAAGTACGTAATAATAACTTAAATTAAAATATATACGAATTATTTGGATACTTAATAATAATATAAATATTAAAAATAAAAAGACAAAGAAAATAATATATTATTTATATATAATAGATATTATAATATTGACCCTTTAAAACATTTAAGGATTTTAAAACTGATTCAATGATATAACTATAAGAGCAATTGAACCATGTATTATGAGAATTAAAATACTGATTTTATTTCATTTATTATTTTTTTAATATACCTATGGTTAATAAAAATATTTTAAAATTATAAGAGTATTAATTTATATTGTTTTTTTTTTAATTGGATATTATTGATATTTTGTGATACCATAATGAATTAATTATTATGAGTATTAAATAGATAAGCTTGTTTTTTAATTAATTGTCTAATGTGTAAAGATTACCACTCTACATATCACCTTATTTGATATATATATATATATATTTATCTTTATTATTTTTAGATAACTATTAAACTATGTATATGTTTAAAATAAAAGTAAATATAAATTAATTAATTTTTGTGATTTAACATATCAAAATAACATATTAAGTTGCGCTATAATAAAAAAAAAAAAAAAAAAAAAAAAAGAGTTAAAGCATATATGATAAATAATACATGAAGTATGAATAAATATTTAATAAAAAAAAAAATGGTTAGAAGTTTAATATCAATAAAATTTTATTAGTAAAATTTCTAATAATTTATTAAAATACTACAAAAATATTAATGAAACATAAAATTAGTCTCTAAGAATATTAGAATTATTTTATTTCTATGGTAATCTATTAAACATTAAAATATATACCTACCTATTTAATATTGTAAAAATTATTTATTTTTTCTTATACATTTATTAAAATTACATCAAATTTGAAATAACATTTTAATATATAATAAAGAATAATTAACTTTTTTAATACATAGTTGTTATAAAAATGTCAATTCAACTAGATTTTTTTAAATATACTGTAAATTATTTGATATTATTTGGTTATATTAAATCAAGGATAATTTTTGGTTAAATCAAGGATATTTTTAATTGAAAAAATATTTTATTTTAAAATCACAATAATGAATTATCAATTGATAGTGTATGAATCTTTAAAAACTAAATGATAAAAAGTTTAATACCTGTATAATAAATTATATAGTTTGTGTCTTTCAAAAGACATATTATTGGTATAATGGTATAAATCAAGGATGGGCAAGTCGAAGTTAATAGAGGGCCAATTTTTTAAATTTTAAACTCTTGCAGGCTATATCATAAATTATTATATAAAATCTTTATTTTCATAAATTATATTAATATTTATTTTAAATATATTATATATAATTGTAACATAATAGGTATATTTAATATTATATATTTTTTATATAAAATTCGTTGATACATTACAATTTTAAAAATTATAAAAGGTATATATACTTATAAGAAAAAAATTTTAAATTAAATTTAAATAAATTATTAATTAAATACTAGTTATGTTATTTCTTAAATGTCAAAAAGAAATTATACAAATTTGAATATATAATTATTTTATTTTTACTGTACTTGTAAGAAACGAATTTAAAAAAAATAATGTGGGCCATATAAATTTGTATGTAGCCCGCGGGCCACCAGTTGCCCATAATTTGTATAAATTATGGATTATTTTATTTGTACAATATACCAAACTATAATAAAACAATATAACTATTGTAAAGTAAAATAATACTGTATAATATCCCTAACAAATTTCCATAATAATTTTTATAAAATAAATCAAATGTAATAGTTTTAAATTGTTAAATCAGTAATTATTATCATATGATTTGATAAATAAAATTATTAAACTTATTCATCAAAAATGTTTTAATTACAATTAGCAGTAATTTAAAGCATAGTAATAATAATTACTTTGTTTTTAATTATTATTATTATCTATATTATAAGAATGTAATACAATTTTTTATGAATTTAAACCTCTCACTCTTTCTTTAGGGTTTTCCATTATTGCTATCTTTTTTCAGGACGATAAAACATTATACCTATATGTAAGGTATGCTAAATATTAGAATTTTATCTTTTTATAAAATAAAATATATAAATAAATTCAATACTTAATATAAAATATATATTATAGGTATAAAGTAAATATATTAATATTAAATACTTTTCTTTATCTAACTGATAGAAATTATAAATTATTTTTAATTAAATATAATTTTATACCTACTTGTTAGTATTACTGTTAAGAATAAAATAATTAATTCAATAATACAATTTAAATACATATTCATATACGAGTATTATTAAACTATTAGTTAGTAGTAAATGTCTAAAATATATGAATTTAATAATATATCATATATATAAGAAATGTGACTATCTATTTCTTAAATGTCAATAAAAGATTAAATATAGTTATAGGTAGTTTAAATAAATAAAAAGACAAGCTGATATTCTTACCACAGGGGTATAGATGTGCAAACCATAGTGTTTAATTTTAATTAGAATTTGAATGCATTGATAAACCGTTGCATTCGAAAAATGATTCTGAGCGTAGTTGTCAGATAATGTAGGTATTGATTAAAATTTTGTCATTTTTTTTATTAAATATTTAAAATGCAAAATTTTATCACCCATATATGGACCATATATATGTATATGTATATATAGTACATAAATGAACACCTTACAAAATTGTCAAGTCTCTAAGTTCAATATAATTGCTCATAAAGTTCCTTGTCACCTAAATGCCAATATCTTTAAAAATTTTTGTCAATTTTATTTATCATTATTGTAAAATATTGAAATATAATAGGAAGAATCCATATAAATACTTTAAATATTAATTTTACTGAAATTTCGCTTTGCTCAGAATCTAAAAATGAAATGTTATTAATGGAGATTTAGTTTATATACTAAATATATATATAATAAACAAGATTACAAACTGCATATGTCATATATAATATACACTTATAAGAAGTTCATATCCCACAAAAATGGCTGTTATTTCAACTTCACTTTTACTCATGAGTTAGTATACTGGTTTATTATACTTATATACGAATATAATGAACTTAAGTTGTTTTTACAGAAAATTCAAACTTTTTAGTTTCTGTATTTAGTATATGTATATTATATTGTACATTTATATGTGGTACCAACCATCAATAAAATAATTATTAAAGACAATTAATATTATAAAGGATTAAATGTAATATGTATATTAAATATGTTCAAACAGATAATTATTTACTTACTGAGACCTACAATTGTATATGTGTGTGTATTTTCTATTGATTTTGCATAAGTATCATTGTCATGTGAATAATAAAGACTGTAATTGGTTACTGCATCTTCTCCATCATTTGGCGCAAGCCATGTAATTGTAATTGATCGACTTGTTACATTTGTAACACTTAAATTTTGTGGTTTACCTATAGTAGTTGAAACTAAATAAAAAAAATAAAAAAATGTATATGTTATATCCAGATCAAAAAGTAACATTTTTTTTTTTTTTTGAAAAATTGATTTATTCAACAAAATTTTACTGTATAATTTTATTTAAGATTACATATTTTAATAATCAAAGTATTTATAATTTTGAATAAAAGCACATATTATATTATATAGTATGTGTTTACGATTTCTTTGAAAAATAATCTATTATAGTGGTTTATTTATAATTTGAATAAGAATTTTTAACAAGATTAGAAATATTGTTTAATGCAATTGATACTTCTTGCGTATTTATATTGTTGTTTACCGAAACAAATGTACGGACCTGATCAATATAAAAATACATTTCCAAAATAGATGGTATTTATTTAAATACGATTTCTTCGTAGTGATATAAACATCATTTCATGCATCGGAGATCATTAAAATTGCATCTAATACTAAAATATTGTTTAATCCTAAATAATTCTTTAATTTAATTAATATCCTTTCCCTGTTCTTCTTGTTTAATAATTTTGAGTACTATTTTTTTTCCGAAATTTTACTTTTAATGTTTTAATAATACGTTATATACAGATTATCGTTATATACGAATAAAAGTACTACACATAACATATAAAACCAACCAAATACTTGCTTGGAATCGTTTTACTCGGCATAATATGCTATATAATATGTTATATACGGCATCGTTATAAGCGAATTTGACTGTATATAAATTCTAATGTAATGAGCCGATAGGGATAAACTTCATTATACAACTAATATTCATAATTTCATAATTTCTATTTGATAAACAAAATTAAATACCTTTATTTTTAAAAACTTTTTCTAAAACTTTTATTAATTAATAATTATACATACAAATTTCACATAATTAATTTTTAACTGCAGGATACTACTCAAATTTATTAAATTATCAAAAATTTTAAAGTACTTAATTAAAATAATAAGTATCTACTTAATTGTAAATAGGTACAAATGTACAATTTTCCTAATATTGTATTCAAACTGATGAAGATAATAAATTATTTGTGATAATCAAACACTGCTAAATCGTAATTTAAAATTTCGTAAGGATTTTTTATTTTATTTTATTGTGTGAATTTATTAAAATTATTTTTTTTTTTTTCAAATTAAACATGATACCTAATTATCATTGGTCGCTCAACATTTGGTAAATATTTTAGTTATCCTAGGTGTGAAGTATCAAGAGCGTAACTAAACCTAACTTACGGTAAGTTTAAAACTAAAACGTTTAGTTAAAATTTACATATCACGTAAACATCTATATATTTATTTTTGGCGCAATTGTGAAGAACATTTATTTAGTGTACGTAAAACATTTAAAATATTTTTTGAGGAATGCTCATTTTCTCCCCTTCTCTCCACGAGCGTCAAATATTACCGCCATAGTGATATTATCAAATTACCTGGTCGTTCTGATCTGATGCCGCCGGTGGCGTTCAGATTTAAAGGATTTTGGGCGGTTGCGCTTCCGACGCAAACGTAAAAACAATTGGGAGACGAGAACAAGACGAAGCTCAGACACCATGTTGCTATCCACATCTCCCGGACGATGTGTGTGTACACGGCTACCGTCGTCATTCACAACGCGCACAGCACGTCGTCGCATACAACGTTCGTCGGACGTTTGTGACCACCGACAACGAGTGAATAAATCCGTTTTTACTGAGTTTCCCTGCTACGGATAGTGTCGTGAAATGTGCGTTCATCGTGTTTGCCGATCGACGTGCAATCGTTGAGAACGTACGAGCGGGCACATTTTTTTAAGATATGCGACGCGGAATTGACGGCATAATGATAATACGTTATACATGAAAACGCGGGCAGTACAAGAAACGCGGACTCGACGCGACGCAGAACAGATATCACACGGTTTATAACCGTCACCCGACGTCGCACCGGTAACTAAAATTATTGTATTATGTAAAAAACTGGTAATGTCAAATATTATATTGTTATTAATAAATTAACGATTAATATTGTAGTAAACTAATAACGTAATGGCATCAGTCACAGAGTGAACGTACACCGTAGTACCGTACTGGTGTAGGTAATATATTATTTAATATTATAGCGTTTCCGATAGCTTATCAGTTTATCAACGCCATAGCTGTGTAGCTGTAATTCGTTTCCGACGAACCCGCGGCCGGTTAATATTCTGTCGTCTCTGTATTGGCAACGACGGGGGCGTTGCTAACGACAATGCGGTGAGGCGGGGAGTTAACAGTGTTACACACGCGTGAGTGCCGGCTGTCACCAGAAAAACATCGTGGCCGCCGCCGCCGTAATCCGCCCGTGTTCGTTAGTTGGTGACAAACAAAAGTATTTTTTACTGCCGTATCTGATACAGTTGCATTGGTCACGCACTCGGTACGACATAGATTAAAAATAATTATGAACAATTAACATAACTATTAATTTATAGAAACGTACGAGTGTAATACAAATACCGGGACGACAGCGGCCGATAATTGTGAAACAGTGTGACCCGAACGGACAAAATGACACGACGATCAATCATAGATCGTTGTAATAAAAAAAAAAACAAAAGAATAATATAAATATTAAATACCTATTAATTATTATATATTTGAATATTTCAATAATTCAATCAGGATACCACGGAGAGATATTCAAATTAAATAATATAAAATTATATATTATATTTTTTATTAAATAATAAAAAAATAATCGAATTCTATATCGTAACTTACCTAATTGAGAAATTATTTTATTCACTATAGGTAGGTATTTAAAATTTTAAATATGGTGGTGGGTGTACCGTGCACGTGTTAGTGTGTACGGTGTACCTATTATAGTATAATTACTAATTAGTAGGTATCCTTTCTACATCTATAGTGGGTTGTAGGTACTAGGTACCTAAACCTAACGCATATTTAGGTTTTTTTTAAGTATTAATTACCTTTTACCTACTTCCCTAAAATAGGTATTTTTACAAAATGAGTAACGAAAATTTTTTAAATTCTGCGAAAAGCTAAGAATGTATCTATTGGTTTTACAAATTTACAATGATGTGTTTCTTTTTTCTTTTTTTATTAGCAGTAGCACAGTAGATACGTTTTCAACCCGAAATAACACTCCGATTTTCACGAATAGCTTAAGTTTACAGTAGGAAAGTGGATAAAGTTGGTACTTTATTTAGGCCATATTTAGAATTCCACCAAATTTAATTTATCTCGTGGGACAAACTACCAAAAAATGACGAAAATATGGCATTTTTCACGGAAATTGAAATTTTACGAAATCGATTTATATATTTCACGATAACTCAGGCAATATTGAACTTAGTTCAGTAGTTTACATAGACATAGGTACCACAGATAAAATGAAAATTTTCATATCATACCTACGTGATAAAATTTTGGAAACGTTACGTTAATTTTCTACAAAATATAGAACTTTGAATATTTCGTATCATTCTCGTTTTTACGTACCTATATAATGTTTGATAAAATTGGCAATTTTGGGCATTTAGGTCTGAAAAATTTACTGAAGTATACTTACATATTACTTAACATTATACCAAAATATTAGAAAAATTCCTAGTCTCAAATTTTTTTTATAGTTGTTTAAAATTTATATTTTTAGTGTAATCAAAAATATTACGAAAAAAATGAAAATACGGCATTATCAGACTCAACTTCGATTAGAATCGTTTTTTCGAATGCAATGGTTTATCATTGCGTTCAAATTCGAATGAAAATTAAGCACTATGTTTAAGTGTTTTGCTCACCTATATCCCTGCGGCAGAAGTATCAGCTCGTCTTTTTAATAATTAAGATATTATGTAGAATTAATTATTTACTTTAATATCTTTTATAATATAAATAATATATGTTATAATTTTCTTCTTAATAACAGGAATGTCAGGAATATTTTATTATATATATGTATATACCTATATAAATATACTACATGTATTATATACCCATAATATTATTTTGTAAATATAAGCATGTGTAATGGTGTTTTAACATTATAACAAATTATCGTACACACAAGTACCTAATATTTTTATTTTTATTTCAGCCCTTCGAGTTTTAAAAACATTTACGTCCATAAATAATCATTTGGTTTTGCTCCCATACCCCAGACCCCAGGCATGAGGCATATTAATATATTATACTCGTACTACGATCGTATTATATTGAACTATTAACCATATTATTATTATTTTAATGTACACACTACATATGTATACACGACTGTTACATGATACCATTATGATGGCAATATGTTAAATATCTAATCAAACGACGACGACGACGATAATCCACCATCTGCCATCGAAAATATAACACGTTCTTTTATTATTACACAGATGCTATTATAAACTCATATATTTATGTAACAAGTCCGAGTCGTCAGTCGTGACTTGTGATGAGTATATTTTAGTCGTAATAATAAATACATCTGAGAAACATTTCCAACTAAAAAGAAAAACGAAACAAAAATTTAATAAGTAGAGAGATAATTAAAATAAACGATCGACGGATATTTAAACGCTATATATAATACCTAGGTATATTAAATATTAATGTATTATATACAGACGCAGATCTACAAAAAAAAGGCGACAGGAGAGATCGCACTCTAGAATAAGATTCTTAAATACTAGCCTTTATAAGTATATAAAATAATTTATTATATATTGATTATGAATTGAATACAAATTATTGTTATAAAATACAAAATATAATATTTAACTAATATAATAATATATCATATAACAATAATAGTTTTTATATTGATTTAATTTTGATTGATGAACTGAATATATATAATAATTAATAGGTATCTGGTACTGGTACTTATACCAAAAAAAAATAAATTAAGAAAAATTATATGGCTCAATAATACTTCATAGGTATAGTATTCAAAAATGTTTAAATTTTATATATATATAAAATAAATACCTTATAAATAATTTTAGATTCTGAGCGAAGAGAATACAATTATAAAATTATCTTATAAAATTATCTGGTTTTATAATTACAATGATGTATGAATATTTTTGTTTTTTGTTTTTATGTCTGATGACACTTTTACTACTCGAAATAATGCTCTGATTTTCATGAATATGAATTAATGTTTAGTTATATTGCATTGTATTTCTATCTCATAATAATTCTATTGTAATTAATTATTATGTATGTTTTTAGGCATGGTATCAAATAACACAACAGTTTAATCCATTAGCAGAAAATGAACAATTGACTTTCCATGTTATAGATCAAAATGTCAATAAAGATCCTTACATTGTAACATCTTTTATTAAACAAGTACAATTAGAACAAGACAGCGGCCGCACCATATATGATGATATTTGTCAAAAGTAATTTATTTTATTAAATATTAACACAATATATTTAATAAAATTAAGAACATTTTGGAAAATTATTAATTTTTCTAAAATACAAAATTTTATATTGTCACATTTCATATATAAAATTCCATAACAATAATAAACTATATATTACTATATATTACTGTATATTTAATTTTTATTTATTTAAAATTGAATTAAATGATTTAATGATTCCCAAGTTTTTTTTAAATATTCACTAATAACAAATTATTTTGAAATCTATTTTTTTTCTTTTATATAAATTAGTAATTTGTTAAATATATAGAAAAATAATTTAGATGTATTGATCACTTATAGATTTAAATCGTGCTAGAACTGGATTAATTGAAATTGTATTTGAACCTGATTTATCCAATGGTTTAGAAGCTTCTTCTCTTGTTAAATAATTATTACTAATATTAAATTGTATTAAAACATGTTCTGGACATATGGAAGGTAATGCATTTTTTAATAAGTATATTTAAGTATTTTTATTACGTTAAGAAAGAAATTGATATATTTTTATTTAAAAGAAAAATGTAACGTTTAGTATATACCTACATAATAATATAATAATTATATTTTATTTGTTTTTATTATTTTTAGAGGGTGCTTTAAGAGTTGATGCAAATGTTTCAATTATTGATAGTGATCAATTAGGCGTAAGAACTGAAATTAAAAACTTGGGAAGTATAAGAGCAGTTCACTCGGCAATTGATTATGAAATTCATTGCCAATTAAATATGATAAAAAGTGGTAAAGAAATAGTTGTTAATGAAACAAGGGGATGGGATAATGTAACCAACAAAACAATATCCATGAGAGACAAAGAAGTTCTGCAAGTAACTTAACATTAAATAATGTAATAGTAAAACATAATTAAAATTTTATCGATTTATGCCAGAACCAAACTTATTATCACTCAATTTAAATAAGTTTGATATTAATAAATTAAGTTCAAGCATACCTGAATTACCAATGGTAACTCGTACAAATATAATGAACAAATATGGTTTAAATATAAGAAAAACTTCTATGTTAGTGGTAATTTTTAATATTAATATTTAATTATTGTGTAATTACTAATTATTAGTATATTCAATTTTTTTGTAGAATGAACCTGGTTTATTAACTTTGTTTTATGAAATAATGAATAATAATACATCTAGAAATCCATTAAGAGTGTGGAACGTACTGACTATTGAATTAATGACTGAGCTATATAAACGAAATATTCAATCTAATCTATAAGAATTAATGAATATATTTAATATTTTTTTTAACATATAATTTCCATAAAATGTAGTGAAATTCCATCTTATGTCATCTTATGGTGAAGTTGTAGATCTACTTAATAATAATACATTGAATTTGGCTTGTGCAAGGAAAGTCATTGCCAAAATATTTGAAGAAAAAAATAAATCTCCATTACAAGTAACTAATTACTATGAACTAAGAAAGCATTAAGTATAATATACAATTTTATTTTAAATTTATATTTAAATTAAAATATTTAGATAACTATTGAAAATAATTGGAAACAAATATCTAATGAATCAGAAATAGATAATTTATGTAAAGAAGTTACGCTTGATTATCCAAAGGTTGTAAACGATTATCGTAAAGGGAAAGTACAAGCTATACAATTTTTAATAGGTCATATAGCAAAAATAACATAGATGATCGTGCTAATTTAAGTCTTGCTTAAAATAAATTAGAAAAGTTGTTTAAAAATGAATAAGTAAACGTTAAAAAATTGAAATTTGTTTCAATATGCCTAAGAAATCTATTAAATCAATTGTATTATATAATTTTAATTATAATAAATTATATTTTTCTTGTACATATACCATTATTATAATATTGCTAATTATGTTGTTATAATAATTGAATTTAAATATATATTTTAGTAAATTATAACTTATTTTTATTTTATAAACAATAAAAAAAATTAGTCTTTATATTATTTTTATTACTATAACTATAACAATTTTTGTTATACCATCCATTTAATTTAATCATTTTGATAAACTGTGCACGTTATTATAAGAAATTTAATTGTTATATAAATTAGTTACATTTTGTAATACTAACAATATGAATTTGTTATTCCAATAGGTATATTAAAATAGTTTGTTACATTAACAAATTTATTATTATGTTAATAAAAGTATATTTATATACCTAACTATAGGTATAAAAGTACACCTACTAATAATTATTAAATGATCATAATTAAATACATTTAAATAAATAGGTATGTTTTTGGATTTCAATGTTTGTATATTTTAAACAAATTGTACAAAATCATATAAATTACAATATTACATTGATAGTTTAAATATAATAAAATATAAATTGAACAATAAATACATATACAGGTAAATATAAATTATTTAAAGATATGTAATAGGGTACTAATTTATACTTATTTTTTATTTCAATGTGGTAGGTAAGTATAATAAGGTAATAAAATGTAAATTAATTACTTAAAGTACAAATACATACACATACATATACATATTATTTATACATATTTGATATTAGGTTTGATAAAGATAACTAAATTGTAAACATAATTTTATATAATTTAATATAAGTATATCAATATAAATATAAATATAAATATAATTAAGGAAATACAAATGGTTAGGCACAAATTTTAAATTACATGTAAGTATAAAGAATTTATTAAAATATTGTTTATATGCATATTATAATAATAAATATATGTATATATATTTAGGTATATATAAATATAAAAGTTAAAGAAAAATAATATATACAATATTTATAAATAAAGCAAATATATAAAAAATATAGATATATATATAAATTTAATTATATTAAATTAATATAAAAATAATATATAAATATATTATTTATTTATTTTAGGAAGGTATGTGCAATTATTATTATTATATGTAGGTTTCTACTAATAACATTAACATATTATTATGTTTTAATTTATATTATTTTTTATAATATTTACAAACTTAACATGTTATGTTTTAAAAAGACATAGTTACAATATACATTATACATGGTATTTATCTTATTTTAATTTATATTATTATTTATAATATTTACAAACTTAACTTTCTAAATCGTATATAATTTGATTTAAATTTGGATAACATTTATCGTTTATTGTAGTTATAGAATATAAATATTTTTGAATAAATACCCATACAGCACCTGATTCTATAGGGTAGGTAATCCAAATTAAAAAGATGAAATATTTTGAAACAGACATCAATAGCTCTCAAAATTGTAAACACTTTATACATTATAGTATCAAAATACACAAAGATTTTTTTAGGCCCTAATGGCTGTCCAACAACTATAATAATAGGAATAATTGGTAACTTAAATGTAATTCTATATGCAATATATTCTTCGACTCGTGTTACTGTTTTGCAAAATACCATAAAGGTATTTTGCGAATCTCTTATTGAGTTTACTAAATTTGTATATCCTTCCTCATCAAGAGTTACTTTCTTTGATGTTGGAACACATATAGAGTGGAGTAAATAAAATATAACAGCTTGTTTAACATCTAAAAAAGTACCTAGTACATTTGTTAGAATATACATATTTAAATTATTTACTACAAATTTGTAGTACTATTTGTCATTTTGATAATGAATGAATTTTATTAGGTAATAATTACTTTCAGAAGGATTTTCAATCTCATTTAAACTGGTTAACATTTTACATGAATTTAAATCCTTAATTTTACTTTGTAATATTTCAAAAATTTTATTTAATTTGAATTCAAAATTCTCAAGAATATTGAAGCAATTGGGATATAATTTATTAAAATCAATATCAATCTAAAAAATAAAATATTAATTTAAGTCATAAATATTTTAAATAATTAAATGTTTAAAATCATGAAGGGTGGTAATATACAAGTGTGATTTAACCATTCAGGAATTGAATAAGTCAATGGTTTAAACTTGTTGAAAGTTTTATCATTATTCATTACTTTATTAGGTACCTTCTCCCCTAAACTCTAAAGGTCTAAAATATCTATACTCCATACCTATGCAGGGGTGAACTGAGAACCTGAAGGCCTAGGTGGCAAAATATTTATAAGATTCTAAAACAATTATTTTGAACTAAACATTTTTCTAGTCGATATTCTGTTGAACAAAACTGAAAAGGATTTGAAAATACTGTAGATAATTTATTTAATTTTGATTTTATAATTGTATCTACTACTTGAGTTTGATTTAATTTTGTAAGCATAGATGCCATTGTTTTAGTTAAATTTTCAATTATGTTGTTTTGAATTTTTGTTAAATCTTTAAAAGTAAAATTATTATGATTATGTAAACTCATAATAAAATATAGTAGCCGATTTATATAACGAGTTAATGACAGAATCTATATCAAAAAAATTAGATATATTTAAGTTACTATATGAATTTTCTAATGGGGGTGTGTACTGAGTATCAGTAAATTTGTCTGTAACATTTTTATTACTACCTTTATTTGTAATAATATGAGTACTATTTATCGGATTATTAATGTTTTGGGGAATATGATAAATATGCTTATTTGAAATGTATCTTTTAAAACATTAAAACTAAGCATTGAAAAGCCTGATGACAGGATTTTTCAACACATTCATATGTACTATTTGTTTTAAGCAAAATAAATATTTTTAAATGGACCACCAATAATTTAAGGGTAGAAAAATTAGATTTGCAAATAAAACAAATCATTTTATAAAAATAATACCAATGAATTGTATATTATAATATCCTGTATGATAGGCAGTACTGCAATATTTAATATATACCTGAATAAAAAAAATATATATTATATAGGTATTAGTATAGGTATATGATAATATAAAATAGTTATTTATAATTTTTTTTTTTTTTTTTTAATAATAATCCTTTATATGGAAAAATAGTTATTAATTTTGTGTATGATACAAATAGAAAAATAAAAACAGGTACAGATAGTGTTTTGCCTCACACTATATAAACCATTATATAAACATAATTTACTAGTGTCTATTGATTATAGAAATATACCTATTATTTTTAATAAATAATTAATTTTGTGTTTATATATTTTAACTTATTTTTTACAAATTTTAATATTTTAAGTACCTACCTACCTAATATAAAATAATTAGGTATATACTTGTAGCTCATAGGTACCTAATTTATAATAATATTAAACAAAAAATTAAACAATTATGTTTGTAATGTTTGTCTCTTATGTATAATATGTTCTTAAATAATATTGTTATTGTTTTGTTTTGTTTAATGTATTTTATTATTAGATAGGCACCTAATTATTTTTATTATATTAATTATACTCGTATTTATATATTATGTATTTATAAGTCTATTATTAATTTATATTTTGTGCTCATTGAGTCATTGAGGGTGACTATTATTATTTAAAAAAAAAAAAAATTAAAACATATATAGGTACCTATTACATTTTTATTAATATTACTATTTACTTATTTGATACAATGACCCCAAGTCAATCTTTTGTCAAGTAAGACGCCTAGGTATTTTACTTCTGAGGAAATATGATTGGCGTAAATTAAAATATTATATAAAAAATTAATTTTGAGTCAATTTTGAGAAATTCGAAAAATGACCTAAATAATGTACCAACTAGGTACATCCACTTTCCAACCGGAAACAATATGTTATTCGTGAAAATCGGAGCATTAATTCGGGTAGTAAAAGTGTCTTCATATTTAAAAATAAACAAAAATAAATAAATAAATAAAAATATTTGCACATATTATAATGTGCAATAATTAAAAAAAAAATTGATACCTAATTGATAATTACCTAATTAAAAAGCATATGAATAAATATTTTAGATTCTGAACGTAGCGTTAAAAATATAAATATCCAACCCGTAGAAAAATATGAACGTACACATTACAATAATCATAAGCATTATTAACTACAATATTATAGAAAAATCGGCTGTGACCATGTTTATATTTATGTGGGTTGTTTCAATCATAATTTTATAGACAACTATAAATGTATGTTCTTTTAAAAAGTTTAATAAACAATAGGTCATATTGGATATGGCACAATTTTGATTGATGTCTTTTGTGTGTATATTGTTATTTATTAAAATTAAAAACAGATTTAAATTAATAATTAAGTGACTATGTGATGTTAATGTAATTTTATCATGTGACAATATTTAATGAATAATAACATACATAATATTTGTACCAGTCAAATGTATTACAATATCAATGTATGTTCATAAATTTTAATATAAAAAAATAAAAAATAATACAAGTCAACTATATACTAAATATTTAGCGTACATTTTAGCCGTTTGCATTATATTAAGCACATTTTAATTTTGTTATATTAATATTCTTAGTAATAAATAAATATTTTTAAATGAAAATTTCAAATAATACTTACCATGTTCTATACACCATATTATTTATTAAAACAAATAAAAATGTTTCATAGACAATAAATATACGTACTTGTCAAACATTGTAAAACAAAAAAATCAAACAATACAAATATACAATTTTATTTGAATAATCACAACTGAGTAGGCAATAAAAATTAAAATTCCAAAAATTAATGAAAGTATAGCCTTAACATTTTAAGTACAAATTTAATTGGGTTAGTAATAAATAATGAATATTAGATAAAATAAATAATAATTTTAAGTTGTAATAAAAAAAAATTAAATTAAAAATAATTATAAACCATTCATAAAATTAATTACATGATTATGCACATTTTGGTAAAACTACAAAAATACAAATGGCAAGTCAGTCTTTTTTCTACTACAAATTTCAGCTATAATAATAATAGCCAAAATAGGAAAGAATAAAGACACAAAATAATTGTTAAATTTACATTACATCAATTTAAAAAATGGAAAAAATATATATAGTAACAAATGTTGCTAAGCGTAACTTTTACAAATAAATATATAAAAGTAAATATATCAAATACGTTTGTTTCAAATTAAGTATTTTTATGGTAGAAATAAATTTAAAGTAACTTACTGTTACATAAATATATATATAAAATGATAGTAACAAAAGGATATTGTACATCATATTTATCCACAGCCAAAACATTATAATTTTAAATGCGGCCAATTTTAATAAAATAAAAATGTTAAAAACAGAAAATAACTTAAAAAAATATTTATGAATATAATAAATATCAAAACTGGCAATGATGACAATAATGTCTAAGAAAATATAATAATTTGATTATGAGTTTGTCTTTCCAGCAACGCCCATGTAAGGAACATAATCTATAGCCATAAGACATGCAAAGAGTGTCATTACCATTTTTGGTTTTACTTCAGTAATATCTTCTGGTAAAGCATATACTCTAGCACCAGTCTTTCTAGCCATTGATATAGCGTACTTGGCATTTGCTAAATTATCCTACAATAAAAACAAACAACATTAAGTTTATATGCATTTTCAAAAAAAAAAAAAAAAAAAGTATTTAATTAAATACCTCTTTATCGCCATCTTCTTTAACTAAATCATAATTTATAGTGCCAGGTTTTATTGCATCAATTAGATCAATAACAATTCTGCCATCTGATAATGCTTGGTCTTGGAATCCCTTCAAAGTTGATGATTTATTTGCACTTTGTAATTTATTGTTAACCCAGGTAACAATTTCCTTTTCAACCATTGGACTACCAGTTTTAGCAAGTTGTGTTAAAATTGATAATGTGTATGCTCGCATCAATTGCCAAATTAATGCTAACAAGAATATTAGAATATTATTAATATTAAATTTATATAATAATTATGAATTAAAAAATAAATATTAACACAATAATGTATAGTAAACACCAATGTTATAATAACATACCTAATGTAAGAGTTGCATTCCCATCATTTAAATCTTGTCCAGCAATACCAACTAATGAAAATTTTAGTTGACGGCCTAATTCTACAGCATAGTTGCAATTTTCTAATTTTTCCATAAACATTCGAAGTTTAGAGAATTTTCTGAAATTTAATTCATAAATATTGAAAACACACTAGCCAAGTACTATTAAAAAAAAAAAAATTATTTTACCTATGTACTTTAGACCAATTTACAATTCCTGGTTTAATAATATCATATAATTGAAAAATGATAAGTCCGTCTGCTAAATCAGAATAAAGCCAATTAACATGAGGTGCAACACCCATAGAATTCATCCAATTTCTGTAAGCTATAAAAATGACACATTAAATAAATACAAAATACATACATAATTTTCATTTTCTCTAAATACTAACTTTTTTCCTCTCTTGTTTCTTCAATCGATTCTAATCCTTCAATCTCTCCTTCAGGTTTATCCAATCCAGGATGATTGTTAAAAAGATTTGCCACAAATGCAAGATTTAATTTATATACACCATTAACAACATCTGAAGGTGTAACAAAACTACGGCAACCTAATTTAGTTGCTTGCTGTAACATAATTTCTGCCCTTTTGTTCAAATCGGGTTCCTAAAGAAATAAAAATTTAATTAATATAATAAAATAATTGACGATTATAGATTTAAAATATTTGTGTATAATTTTCACTATACAATGTTATAATAAAATTATATTTGAATTTTACAATTTTAAATTTTAATAAATAGTGATAATATGTGTTCTGTTTAACATTATAAATTATATTTTTTTTTGGCAATCAAATGTAATACTTAATAATAATAATTATGAACGTGTTTAAAATTACCATCAATGCAGACATATCCACTTCAGATTCAAATGGTGCAATTTGCTTCATAAGGTAGGTATATATTTCTGAATCAGTTATATCATTTTGGAAGTTATGACATTGTCTGTAATTAATAAATAATATTAATAAAAAATACTAAAAAAAATTTCATTATGTACCTTGAAACACCTGCACGATTCAAATGGTAATTAACCCATCTTAAAAGTATAGCTTCTGGTGAAAGTTTTATTAGTTCTTCAATTTTTTCACCATCTTGTAATAAAGTAGCCAATCCAGGACAGTTTTCAAGAGTAATTTGATTAAACAATCCTATCTAAATTATATAACATCAAATACAATACCTATTATTATTTATTATATTTAATTTTACAAAGTAATTATATTAATTAATAATTAATAATTTACACTTAATTTTCATAATATATTTAGTATTTACCCTAATAATTTGCCAAAGTAAACCAAGCACTAAATGTGGTTTTCCCTTATCAAGATCATGTGCATCAATATTGACAATATTGCAACCAATAGATTGACTGGAAACTAGTGCCAATGTTAAGTTTTCTAATTTTTTGTAAACAGTAAGATTACTTTTGTTTGTTTGTTTATTAATTGCTCTTTCATCAATTGTATCTGGACATGAATGATTGATTATTTTGCTAGAATGGTATGAAATGTATATTAATTTAAGTTGTTTAATGTCTCAATGATGATTATATTTAATGAAGTTAAATTTTTAATAAGATTACATTAAAATACAATTTGAGGAATATATTATATTACCAAAGTAAAATTCCATCTTTGACTTTTTCATACAAATTTTTTCCTTCACTTTCTATTGGTAGTAAATGCTTTAGATCAAGATCATTACTCAAATTGCTGTTGATCCAATCGGAAAATGCAAGTTGTTCTTCCAATCTTACAGAATGTGTTGTTCCTTCACTTGATGCTTCTGACATACCACCCAATGTTTCTAAATTCTCCTTTTTTGAAACAACTTGTTTAAATGAACTAGCAACTTCACCAGCTTTCAAATCGGAACACAGCTAAAATAATTATATACATTATTTGTTTAGTAAATTTAATTAATAAATTTGTAAGAAAACTAACTTTTTTAAATTCTGAAAATACAAGTTTGCCCTTTGTTTGCGTTTTTTTACCATCATAATCTTCAATCATTTTTCTTACTTTCCACGCAGGCAATTTAAAACCACATAAATCCAGAGCTTCTTGTAATTCTGACAAATCAATAGATCCATCTCCATTTTTATCAATCTAAACATTATATTTTTAAAATTAGTATAGGTATAATTAATACAACGTAATTATTACATTTTTAATTTATAATTAACTACCTAACAATATTAAAATCACTTTCAAGTTTTACGTTTCAATTAAAATTAATTAGGTAGGTATATATTTAATTTTATCCTAGGCATTTTTAATATTTTATAAATTCTTATTTATTTTAACCACTAGGTACCTATTACTTATACATTTTTTTAAAATCATTTTATTATATTTATTTTTATTGGTATCTACCTAAATAGCCTAGAATCTTATATCGGTATTAAGTTTGTACTTACAATTATAAATGATTTGTATTTAATCAACACCAATAGATATAAATATCTACTTAGATAAATAAATAAATGCCTACATTCCAATTGAAAAAGAAATGTATATATTATGTACAATTTAATCATTATAATAGTAAATATTATAAAAACATGTATAAACAACATAAAATAAAGATGTACAATTGTTGAAAAATAAAAAAAAGTATAATTATTGTCGGTTGAAATGATTGAAGTTAAATTTAATTAATAATATTAAATTTAATAACTCAAATGACAACATGTAATCCAAAATAAAAAAATCTTCCAATTTATTTAATATTTGTACGTTGTATTTTATACATTTTTTGAACATTTTATTATATTTAAATAATTTAAAGTTTTAGTCAAAAATATATTTTTAAATAAACTCATTAATATTAACAGGAAGTCGCACCATAGATAGTTTGTTCCTCTATATTGTGAACAAAACTGCTAAATCATTTTCTTACTAATTAGGTACATGTGAATTGAAAATTGGTATTATTATTATACGAATGTATAGCTTCATTCTACATTCTGTGACAATTGTTTAATTGTCAAATTTTGTCATTGACGCAGTCAAAGTCAGAAATTATAAGCCCCAGAACCTATATTTTTTTCCTTTCTTTTAATTTATATGAATTATTGACATTTGTGTAACAGGTTAACGGGTGATCTATCACAGTCTTATAGTGATTTGTGTATAAAAACAAATCATATTTATTTTGAATATAATAAAATGATTATCATATTATTTATAGATATTAATATATTATACCTACATCTATATTTAATATAAGTAACTTGATTATACCCATTGATATTAAATAAGTACTACGTAGTACGTACACTCCGACTAACCATCTGTTACATGTAGGTACATCAGTATAACTAAAATAATATTATTATTTATGTTTGCATTGTTTTATTATAAACGTTTAAAAATATTAAATCAATTTGATTTAATAGTTTATAGTTTGAACAATAATTATTATCGAATATACTTAAAATACAGTTTCTTTAAAGTAGTGACTAACTTTAAAATTACAATTAAAATGTAAAATATATAATATGATATATGATAATTAATAATTTGATATCATTTTTTAAGATTAAAATATTAATGTCAACAACTCTGTCTTTATCCGAGGAATTTTTAATAATTCAGGTAACAAGTGATATCATTATCATTTTTTTCGACATTGCATTTTCTTCATACCTTTATTATCAGAATAAATGCGCAAAAAAAAAAATAAATACTTATCAGTTAGTTATCACTTATCAGTAATATTGACATTAATAATAATAATGACCAGAGTAGTAACGTTAAGCAATAAGCATAGTCTATTATTTTAATAGTAAAGTGGCCGATATAAAACGAAAAATAGTCATAAAATATTATAATAATAAAGAATGTCCGTTGTAAAATAAATCATAATAACTAGTAATACTAATTAGTAATTAATAATTTATTATAAAAATATATTCGAATTCATTAAATAAATTGTTATAAATCATAATTACATTAAACTTTTCGATTAAATACAAATACAAATCGCGTAACGTTAAACATACGATTCGATAAATAATTTGCACGAATAGTACGAGCTACACTAGGTAGGTACCTATTAAATAGTAATAATAATAATAATAATATTTAGACATTATTAACGCGTAGAACGTATTAACGTGTCCAAGGAAAACCCGCGTAATCATGATACTAATATTATACCCATAAAACGACAAAGTATTATCGTGTGCCCGTTACATCCGTAATAATAATAATATGAATAACAAACACGTAAGACGGACATTACCTTGGAAAATTGTTCCTTGAGCTCGTCGTCGGCAGTGATGACGGCGTTACCGTTGATGGCGTTGATATAATTCGAGACCTTAGACATTTTTAAAAACGATATGGTCGCGAAAAAATTGTATTAAACGCGACGCGCGAAAATATTGTTAATATTGTTGCGGTGGACGGACGCGTCGTTGATGGACGAGTAGATAATATTATGAAAAAGGAACGAACCGAGATACGAAAATCGTTAGGTTTTCGACACACACGCCGAGCGGATTTACTACGAAGGCCTGTTGGACATAATATCGATAAATGTTATTGATAATAATATTTTAAAAGTAGGTAGGTACGGCGGTTAGGACACGGCGAGAAAAAGGAAAAGGCGCGCCTACGGGTGTGTAGTTGGTGGCGTCTGCTGACGTGTCCAGATTGTAAGACGTACTGTTCCGTGCTCGCTGCGATCACGACTGGCCACACACACTAGGATTGAATCGGAGGAATACGTTCGCGTCAACGCGGAGCAATTATGCGTACGGTCGGTATACGCGCGCGTGTGCGACGAGACGGCGACGGCGGGACACTCGCGTTCGTCGTCGTTGTCGTTGTTGTCGTCTGGTGGAAAGGGTTGACTGGATTGAGACGGGCGATCACGATTGTCCGTGCGGGCGGTTCGCGGAGTGACCGCCGTCGCAACGGCGGCGTGGGCACATTATTATAATACATTATACATCGTCGTCGTGACGTACATATACCCGAAGTCGATATTATGACTCATCGAGTCTGATTCATTATTATAACAGCGCGTCGTGTTTGAAGGCAACGTCATCGCTAAGGTTTTATATTTTTTTTTTTGTTTATAATTTTTTTCACAATAATCCTTTACCAGCGGGGAAAATTTCCATACGCGGCATGATTAATACACACACGCACACACATCAAAGATAGGTATAAGGTATAAGGTATAACCTACGCCAAAGACGGGCCGCGCATAAATCGTCGCTCAATACACTCGCGCTGTATAATGTAATATTTAATCACGCCGTTTCTCTCGTCGTACAATTGCCATTTGCCAACGTAGTTTGGTGGTATTAAAATATGATTATTGTACGTATGTGTATAATGTGCACATCGTTAAAATCATTTATATTACTTTATAATAATATTATAAAATAAATCGTCCGTTATTACTCATCGTGTTCATCGCCGCTCCAGCGATGGCCCAAACTCCGCGAACTGTTGCTGTTCAACAATATACCTATTATATAAATATAATGCGTCAGTTTATAATAATATACCTTATATTAATATTTAATATCGAGTTTAATATGTTAGAAGTTTAATGAAAATAACATCCGTTTGAAATTCATATCAAATAAATTTGACAAAAAAAAAAATATTCTTAAACGCGTATAGTTTAAGAATAAAACGTACTTATAATATTTTATCTTTATGTGATCTGTATAATTATTAGCTTCATGTGCGTCCTTGGTAAATTGTGGGATATTGAAGTTATTATTATTTTTTTTAATGATATAAAATTTGCGCCCCAGACCTTTTTTAAAAGGCGCCCTTGCAACCGCCTACTCAGAATAGCGTATCCAGGGGGGCCACAAGAGCCATGGTCCTCTATTGACGTATTTTTTAAACTTTATTTCTAAAGACTTTTTTTCATCACTGTATCCGATCGTATTATATTATAATATGATACTAAGTGTTAACTATTTATGATACAAATTATTACAAATCGGGAATTGGGAAACATTTTTAACTTTACAATATTATAAAATACTACAAAATCGAGATTGCACTCATATTTTTGAGTTGAAGGCAGCGTTTGAATTATTTAAGATAACTTATGCCGCTGTCATCGTAATCGAATTAACGAGTAGGTATATGTTTAAATCACGTTTATAGATAAAAAATATTTTTGTGTTCAAACACTACCTACAAATGTGGTTAAAATAATTAAAACTTCCCATTAATACAACATAACATTTTATTATAAAATTATATTTAATCACTGACTAAAAATATAAATAAATTATTTGTCTATAAAATATAATTAAATATTAATTAATAATTAATATTTTTTTTTTCATAATGTAGTACACTAGTACTTAATATTTAAAAGAGTGGTGCCCCCCCTAAAAAAAATTCTGGATACGCCACTGCCTACTCTGCTAAAACCCTGGTACGGTCATATGATTTAATGAATACGAGACAACATAAAATGGCGAACAATATTAGATTCTGAGCGAAGCGAAGAATGTATTGGTTTTACAATGATGTGTGATTATTTTTTTTTTTTTTTTTTTTTGTTGTTTTGTTTTTTTTTTTATGTCTGTGTACAAAAATACTACCCGAAATAATGCTCCGATTTTCACGAATAGGGTGTGTTTCCGGTAGCAAAGTGGACGTAGTTGGTACTTTACTTAGGTCATTTTTCGAATTTCTCAAAATTGACTATAAGCGGTAGAAAAAACTTCGAAAAAATGACGAAAAAACGGCATTTTTCACGAAAAATGAAATTTTGACGAATTCAATTTCTATATTTCACGATAACTCGGGCAATTTTTAAGTTAGAGACTTGAAAATTTTTTTGGGTGTTCACATAGCTATTATATATATGTGGTAAAATTTGGGAACCGTTTTTTAAATTTTTTTACTAAATATAGGACTTCGAATATTTCGTAAATTTATCGTTTTTACGTATATAATGTTTGATAAAATTGGTAATTTTTGGTATTAGGGTCTGAAAATTTTACTGAAGTATACTTACATATTACTTAACATCATACTAAAATATTAGAAAAATCCCTAATCTCAATTTTTTTTTATAGCTGTTTTAAATTGATATTTTTAGTTCAAACGAAAATTATAATCTGACTGAACTTCGCTCAGAATCGTTTTTTCGAATGCAATGGTTTATCATTGCATTCAAATTCTAAGTAAAATTAAACGCTATGATCCGCACACCTGTATCCTGTGCGGCAGGAGTATCAGCTCATCTTTTTTTAAGTTACTTTTTAGGTATATTTTAGATTTTGATGTCGTTTTTTTCTTTTTCAAAACTAAGGTTAGATTATTATGATAAAAACTTAGGAGATTTTTAATGACTAGGTACATTTTATGATGACTTACTTATTCGTCGGTTTATAAATTCTAAATATACCAAACGCGCGTATAATATTTATATTTTATTTTCTATAACGGAACGTATGAAAATATTTCATTTTTTTTTTGAAGATTGTACGTACAGCGTATAATACCTACCGCACAAAACTGAACACCACTAATACCTAATAATATAATACCTAATAATAATAATAATAATATTATAATTAGTTGGTATTTGGTGCAGCTTTTACCAAAATAGTATTTTTTTTTTTTATCTCTTAATATCTACACGTTACTACTTACTATGTTAGATGTATAATAATCATAATATAACGCATAAATAATTATATGATATATTACCCGAACTATATAAAGTATAAACATCAGATAGGTATATTTTCTCTTCCTTATTTTGTCAGTAATCAATGGCCGTCATCATTCACCACAAAAAAAAAAAAAAAAAAAAAAAAAACCGTGTTACCTAAATCCCAGCGGACATGTGTCTCTTTCGTTCTCTCTCGTTTACTTGATTTATAATATGACTATTTGTATAATAAAATAATATACAATATAATACAAGTATGTTCGTTTGTTCGTTTTTCCAATATCCGCAGATGGCGACACACATAATATTCAACGTTATTCTGTCTTTACGTGTTTGTCCGCAAGACCGTACCCGAATGCTTTTACGTGTTAGAGTACTAAAATGTATATGGTATATATATAAATGTATCTTCTTCTTCTTCTTCTTCTTTAGGGTTTATCGGCCATTAAGATCATCCCGTCGGCCGTCACACACCCAATTTTCCATCATTCCTTATCTAGTGCTTGTACTTTACAATCCGATCCTACATTAAGTGCCTTCACTTTCACGTCTCTTTTTATAATATCTTACCATATAAATGTATAATATAAATAAATATATATATAAATAATCTTCATATAAATGTATAATATATTAATATCATAATATTATATTATATTATATAGGTATACTGTATAGGTACCATGTAACGTCATTAGGTAGCATATATAGGTTTAACGTCTTGTCGAGTTTCGCGCATTCCTACGTTTGGGACATGTTTTTTTTCTAACGTGATTTGTCATGTTAAATAATATATTCAATGTTGAGTAGGTACTTACTACTTATCGAAAATATTTGTTATTTAATATTATTTATATTCCCACCTTTTATATTATTATAATAATATATAGAATTATACAAGGTGTACCTATAGTGTATACCTACGCGAAATCGGCGTCATGCAGTGGAATATATTAATATAATATAAAGATAAAGAGATATAGCTAAAAAAAATCGATACACTTTTTTTACATTTTGTGCGAAGAGAAAATTGTATATTGAAACTAAAAACTATGTAGTTATACTACGCATCTGGAGAAAAATATACATCATTGTAATGTTTTTGTCTCATCGTAATAAATAATAATATAATATTATACAAATAATTTGTAATTAATATCATTTATTAAAATATGCAATCACAATAATTATGCTAATTATAAAATCCATCAAAATATGTATACTATTAACTTCCTATTATTGTTCATTGTTTATTTTCGAAAATTAAAATATAAACATCATATTTATCAATTATCATCTTATAAACGTTTCGTATTGCATGCTATTTCATTTTTAAATAATTGTATCCCTAAAAAAAAAAAGGGAGAATGTATGATACCAAGTTACATTAATTATATATCAATATGATATTATATCATTGAATATTAGTATTATTTATATTCTTTATAATTGGTAATTTTACATTATTAATAAGTAGTAATATATTAATAAAAAGGGAAGGGATACTGGTGTGGAAGGGATACAGGTGTAAAGAGGATAGTGTTGAATTTTAATTAACATTTGAATTCAATATGATAAATCATTACATATTACATTCTTGAAAACGATTTTGACTGAAGTTCATCAGATAATATATGTACCGATTAAAATTTTTATCAGTATCTAGGTACTAGGTACATATAAATAATTTATCATAAAATTCCTAAACGAATCACCGAAATACCCAAATCTGACAGTACTTCGCTCAGAATCGATTTTCGAATGTAATGATTTATCATTGCATTCAAATGTAATCAAAATTCAACACTATCCTTTTTACATCTTGTATCCCTTCCACACCAGTATCCCTTTGACACGGTCCGACGTGGTACGTACGCATGTACTAACGATGTCGGACGCGATCTAACTATCTAGTCAGCCACATATGCGACCATAATCCTACGAACGTAATTGCGTTGTTCTTTTTTTTTGTCTTTGGTGTTTTTTTTCTCCTTTGCGTGTGCTACGTGCGCAACCCACGGTAACCAGGGAATTTCAACACCGCCGGTGGCGTCCGTAACACCTTCTATTGGTTTTTATACTTTAAACAGCTATAAAAAAAATCTATAATAAAAAATTAATTGGAACTATAAGTTAAGTAAAATGTATTTGAATTTCAATAAAGTTTTCAAAATTTTAAAAAAATTGTCAATTTCATTTAACATTATGTAAAATATTGAAATATAATAAGAAGAATCCCATATAAATACTTTAATTATTGATATTACTGAGATTTCAACTTTAAACACCTAAAAAAGAAAAAATTGAGACTTTTTCTAATATTTTGGAAATACGTTAAGACATATATTTTATAATATTTGGATATCATGTTAAATAATATGTGAGTATACTTCATTACTTCAGTAAAATGTCTAGACCTTATTAATACCCAAAACTGCCAATATAACAAACATTATATACATAAAAAATTAAAAACGATAATTTTACGAAATATTCAAATTCTTATATTTTGTAGAAAAATTAACGTAGCGGTTCCGAAATTTTATCACATATATAATATATATAAAGTAGGTACCTATGTGAACAACCAATAAAATTTTCAAATCTTTAACTTTAAAATTATCCGAGTTATCGTGAAATATTGAAATCGAATTCGTCGAAATTTTAGTTTTCATGAAATGCCGTTTTCGGTTGTTTTTTTCTATCGCTTGACACGCTTAGGGTCAATTTTGAAAAAATGAAAATGACCTAAATAAAGTACCAACTACATCCAACTACAGACATAAAAAAAGACACACATTATTGTAAAATATAATATAATAAATAATTGCGTTTGTAATTTTACCACGATTATAGATTTATTTTATTAATGACGGTGCACACTTTTATTTTTCGTAGTGGACATTAAATATCGTCGTACCTCGTACACATAAAAATATATTCACTATATGGATCTTTTATTTATATTTACATAACAGTTACAGAAATTAGAGAATATAGATGATAACATAATATAATTAAAACTAATAATTTATAATATATTATAAAATGTATTGAATGTAAACAAAAATCTTTGTTATATAATTATTTATGAGTATTTTGTAATTCTTAAATAAATTATAGTTAAAAAAATAAGAGACATATGACATATCAGACATTATAATTTGAATTGTAATAATCTTTTGTTGCACTTAAATTAGAATAAAATTCACCTTATAGAAAGTGTTCAAAGACGTTAAATCGTGTTCATAAACATTAATGGAATAAAATAATAAATAATATATAACTATATTATATTAAACATAATTACATTAGTCAAGTCAAGTTCAACATGAAACTTCAATTTAGGTTCAGTCACGCCTCGCACTTCACTCATACATACTATAAGTATAATATGGTAGTGGTAGACGAAAAAAAAACCAAAGGAAAAATATCACACGGAAAATAAATCCAAAAATTGTTTTCACCATTATTTAATGCATAATAATATATTATTAATTATTTATTATAAAATTATAATAATTGAATTTGTAATGCGAGGACGAAATCCCTCTATGGCTCTATACATATTTTAGTTAACTGATAAGTCATAACTTTATCCATTCCACGACTTTATTTTTGTTTATATTTTCAATGGTACGCTTAAAAAATAATTTGTCGATTATTGGCGATTAGCAATCAATCTGGTTCGAGCTCTGATGAAATATGCGTTTGGTGCGATCCTATATATCCGAATAAATAATCTTATTATAGACTTATTATTATTTTATTAATGATATAATATACAGTTAAAATTATTATTTTAATAATATTTCATTGGGATATTTAAAACTATTATTCAATTTATTTCTCTCTTAAATAAATAAATAATTACCTATATAGTGAGCAAGTGAGCTAGAAAGTGTAAATACTCGTATATGTTAAGAATATATCTAATTTGTAAGAATTATTGAGTTGTCGAAATAAAAAAAAATACAAAAAAATTAAATAAAAGTTCAATAATATTTCACTATGACACTAATATACTATTGCCACTGAATCAGGTATGGAACATGGGTAATTATTTAACTTCGTTATTCACGCGGTGTTATAATACTTATACTACTTACGTGTATAGTATTTATAGTAGTATAGTAATACAAATTAAATTAATTATAAATACTAGGTATATTCGAGTATATAAACAATATAGTCGTATTCAAACCCAATTGTGACATTGTGGACAATGATTTTTGGTAATTTTTTCCATTAAAGTTATCAAAATTGTGAACATCAAATTCAAACATCAAGAAGAGAATAGAAATAATAAAAGCACGCATGGCACGTTTGTCTGAAGTGCCACGGGCCGAGGAGAAATATATCGAGATCTCTCACTTATAAGGCGGTATGAAGAAGACTAGCGGAATTAGACCGGTCATTTATTACTGGGTCGGACTCAAAGAGGGCTTGTGCGTTTTGTTGAAGAGGTAGTTGAAAACTACACCGACTCCACAGAGGAGGGGTGAGAAAATATCGGTACGCGCTTGGACCACGCGATGCTGGTGGTCCATATATTCTATATTCCATAGAAGACACGGGAACGTATGCCGATCTGTCGACGGTATCGAATCTAAGCTAATAAACCTAATAGAATAAATCTAGATCACCTAGATCATCCTAGATCACTAAAATTAGATATCCATAGTCCACACTGTCTACAATTTAGTGTTTGTCTCGCCGTCATGCAAAACCACATAGGAAGACTTAGAAATATAAAAATTGTCAATTATTGAAAAACATTTTCCAAAATAATTGCTAATATTGTGGAAGGTGTGTGTTATACTGTTATTCAAGAGCTATACACAATGTTTTTTGGTGCATTTGGATTCTGGACGCGATCTAACTATAGTACATAATATATGTGTATATATTATATTATATATATATAATATATTGTATAAAACAACATTGTTAAATAACTACTTATCTATACGTTACGTTAAAATTTTCTATTAAAATTTGTAATACATTTTATAATTAAGAAAATAAATATAATTCCAAAGATATATCTAAATGAATACGAGTAGATTAAAATTTGAAATGACTGTTATTAATTTATTTTTGGAATTTGGATATTGGATCATAATTTACCTATACATTCTGTAAGCGGAAACGACTTCTAAAAAATCAGTTTATCTGACGAATATAATGTGATATTACTCTTACTATATACTATGATATTACAAAAAATATGATATGAGTGATGTGTACTCCGATAGAATTAAACATTTTAAAAGTCTGTATAGGAGTATATATTTCAATTTTTATTTATTTTATATTATACTTATCTTTAAAATCATAATTATTTTAATTTCAATACATTGGCTATCAGCATATTATAATATTTAATGTTATCTAGAAATAATTTTCATACTGTAATTATTTTAATATACCTATCACCATTGTAATATATTATTTATACATATAATGTGAATAAATTTAAATAACACAGAAATTGCAGTTATAAAAATAAAACTGTATGTATATTATTATGTTTCGTATTGACCAATGACTCATTCGAAACGAATGATGATGATCGATTATATATCGGGTATCAGAAATTAATGTTACAAAAATAACGGAAGTTACAAATAGGTACGGAACAAAAATCACTGTTTTTGCAAGATTATAATCTAATTACAATATATATTAAATACAATATAATATTGTATAAGGAAATTGAACAATTTTTTTTAAGAACCATCTTACGTTAATATTTTCTCTCTCTCTCTCTCTCTCTCCATATATATATATATATATATATATATTCTTATAGGTACATAAAATAATAAATTTAACTAATTTAAGTACAACTAAATAATATTTTTAATAATAATAAAATATAAAATAATTAAAATATTTCGATTATTTCGCTGATAAATATGAAAATGATATATTATAATTTTACATGAAATTTTTCTAAAGGTAGTTTTAGTAAATTTACCAAATTTTTTAAATTTTATTTTTATTTTTATTGTAAAAGTATTGAGAAATAATAAGAATAATATTCGTATGGATTTTAAGATTTTCGTTTAAACTAAAAAAATAAACTTTAAACAGCTATAAAAAAAAATCTAGACTTGGGATTTTTCTAACAATTTGATAAAATGTTAAGTAATATGTAAGTATACTTCAGTATAATTTTCAGACCTAAATCCTTGAAATTGCCAATTTTATCAAACATTATATGCATAAAAACGATAATTTTACGAAATATTCCATGTTCTATATTTTGTAGAAAAATTATCGTAACGGTTTCAAAATTGTTATCACATATATATATAGTACCTATGTGAACTCCCAATCAAATTTTCAAGTCTTTAACTTTAAAATTGTCCGAGTTATCGTGAAATATTGAAATCGAATTCGTCGAAAGTTCAGTTTTCGTGAAAAATGACGTTTTTTCTGTCGCATAGGGTCAATTTTGAGAAATTCGAAAATGACCTAAATAAAGTACCAACTACAACCACTTTCCAACCGCAAACATATATGGTATTCGTGAAAATCGAATCATTATTTCGGGTAGTAAAAGCGTTTACAGACATAAAAAAAAAAAAAAAAGAAAGAAAAAGACACACATCATTGTAAAACCAATACGTTCTTCGCTTCGCTCAGGATCTAAAACATATGTATAATATTACAATATTACAGCATAATATTCGTTCCGTGGGGCCTGCGGCCAGAATTTTCTAAACTTCTATAATTGTTGTGACTTTCCACGCACACATGGCTATACGTATTTTATAATAACAGTAAACAAAATAATATAACAGCGGCATTTCTCTGACCCCTGGATTTTGATTTGATGTTAAAACAACGATTTATTTACCAAACACCGGCAGCGTGTATTTATAAACAAGTAAACGAGACTGTTTCGAGTAAGTTGTATTTTCGAACCACACGTGCGTTCGCTCATAATAATCATGCAGTTTTTTTATTATTATTCCGATTCGACTATAGAATTATTATTGTATAGGCCGTAAGTTTCATAGCGTATCGTAATTCCCGACTCCGGGAGGGTTCGAAATATTTCATTGCGTGCGGTGACCTCCCGCGGTCCACGCTAACACACCATATATAATATAATTATATATAATATTACATTATACGCGGTCATCGATACGCAGCATCTGTACCATTAGTAGTCGTATAAACGGGTTTTTACTTTCGAAATCCGAAAGTGGTCGCGCGTCGACGACGACGACAACGACGAGTTTGGTATTGTTCGTTTTATATAACAATAACGAAACTTGTGAATAAAGAATAAATACACAAAAATTACAACAATTTTTTGTGTAATATTATATTATTATACGTATTTATATATAAGTAAACGATGTTCTGTCAAAAAGACAAAAATTAAAAATCACGCAGTCGTATAATGTTTTGGTGCAAATTTAGATACACATATTTATGATCCGGCTATATAGTGCAAATCCACAAAAAATTTACTTTTAATTAAGCAAATATACGTATTTTGATAACAAAGATACCATCATCAGTGCAAAATACAGACGGGTCCTCTCATCTGAACTCATCTAAGCTCCATCAGTCTGTGTTTTACAATGATGATGGTAACTTTGTTTTATCGAAATACCTAGGTATTTGCTTAAATAAAAGTAAATTTTTTGTGGATATGGGTTTTTATTTATTTAAATATATTATCCACAAGTTAATACTTCAACAATAAATAATAATTTACAGTATGTCATTATTCGGTATAACTTATTGTATGCAAATTAGAGACGAACTATAACTAACGCGTGACCAATGGTATACAAAATAACTGACCATAAGTCCCGCTTTCGAACTAAGTGTCCTGCTGTCCCCAGAGAACGCAATAATGTCCCGCTTTGAAAAAAAAATACTATCCTCGTTGCATTTTATTACATAAATGCACACATTTAATAATAATTATAACAGAAAACAACATTAAAATACGACATACGTATATAAATACAATATTATACATTTGTACAATTTTTAAATATATTTTATTCTAATTATTAAAAAATAAATATTATTTCACTCATTGGAAATATTGTTTTTTATTATATTTTGTACTTTACTGTATTTATATTTTTAGTTTTACACAAAAAATTATTTTATGTTTTTTCTATTAAATTTATAAATGTTCAATGTTCTGAGGTGAAAAATTATGGTCATGTTAGCTATATAATAACGCTCAGAAGGACTTTTTATGGACTCGCCACTCAGAATGTAAAAGGAAAGGACCAAAATACAAAAATTTTCAGAGGGCTTGGGCGGTTAATGCCACTTTCCTCCTCCCCCAAACAGTCCGCAATCGATGATAGTCATATTATGTAGTTATATGAATATATCGTTTTTAGCATCAAGGTAATGTTATACTTTTGTGGGAAGATAAAGATGTCAAAAGAGTTTTATGATTTTTAAAGACATAATAATTTTGTAATAAATATTAAGAATATTATAGTTCTATACAAGTAATAATAATATGATGTGTTTTATGTTTACTATACGTACCTACACAAAAACACTATAAACATGTTTTCTTGATATATTAATATGAATATAAATTTAATAACTCGTATTATTTTCGCTTGGAATTTATAAAATTAATAATAAATGCGATTAGACGTGGAGTATAAAAAAAAAAGTTAAAATTAAAACTTATGGGTACTCATATCTAGTCATAGGAATAGATAATAAAAAATAACGATAAATAGGAATTTTATTTTTTAGATATAATATATAATACAATACGATATGAATAAATTATATTATCAACTGCAATTCGTAATGTCCGCGAAGACTATATCTGACTACTATATTAAGTTTATCGTGTTTTACATTTTTATCAAAATAATATAATAATGAAATTTCATAACGCAATAATAATTGCTTATTTGATAGATAATGTTATTATTGTACCAATGCGGAACGAATATAACACAGAGAATTTTATTGCTAGGTCTGAATATATTTAATTAATAATTGCTCGACATAAATAATTTTATTACGGCGGTTAACTAATGTTGAAGATTGCATTAAACCAGAATGTGAGAATATACAATACGTTCAAATGAGACCTAAAATGCGTTAGATTTGTATTTTAATAAAATTATAATATGTAATGTGAACCGTAACAGCATATGGGAAGAAATAAGAATATAATGAATAATAAACGAATTTTAACATAATAATATGTGCGTGGGTCATTCACAACGTCTATAACACGTAGTTTAGTACAATGCTATATAATATAGGTACGTACAACTAATTTATTTTTTACATTCCATCCGGAAAAAAAAAAACAGGAAAAATAACATTCAGTACCAGTCACAATAATTACCACGTTATATTATTTCTATAGCAATGAACTAATGACTATTCACTATAATAGCTACCTATAATCAATTTCAATAAATTCTACTTATAACACTTAACAAATATTACAATTAGTCATACTTTTCACATAATATTACGATGTTATATGTATAATACCTATAATATAATAAATATAGGTATATAAATAAATACAAATAAATAGATTTTAAAGATTTGCGTTTAATTTTTAATTCTAGGTATAGTTTGATCTTTGATGGTTTAAATTAATGTTATATATATATATATATACGTATACTGTATTTAAAGCATACCTGAACGTATACATTATATACGTATGCTGCGTATTATCTGTATTACGATTGTTTGACTAATTTTTAAATAATTAAAGAATACTAAGCAGATAAATTAACTACTTATGCGGGAAATACAAATAATACAATAAACAAAAAATAAAATAATTACCAACTTTTATTTATATACTTACATAATTATTTTTTGAAAACAAATTTTAAAACACGAGTTGACGCTAAAAATGTTGTGTACTTCTAACTTTTAAATTTAAAGGAATAATAGAGTATGGATATAATTTTTGTAAAAATTAAATTTATAATATACATCTACCATTCTACCATCTACGATTTTACGTACTTTGTAATTGTACCTACTACCTACTATTATATACGTAACATTTAATTATATAAAATAAATAAAGTTATATTTATATATATTTATGTATTTTACCCAGGAAGAATTCAAGAATATATAATATATAATAAAATGTATTGGTATTATGTATTATGTATAGTTATGGTATGATACATATATTTTTTACCTACAACATATTATGTCATTTATAAAGTATTATAAGAGTAGGTATATATAAAATACACATACGTTTTAGTGATCACAACAATTATTGTATGTTATATTTTACAAAATGGTGTAAATTATTTATTTATTATTATTTTTCATATTATATACGAGTATTTGTTATTAAAACTATTAACTAACACCAATTTAATTTTTATAGTTATAGGTAATTTATAAGTCAGAATTTAAAATATACATAATATATAATACCTAGTATAAAAGTTCATATTTACGTTTATGCCTACTATAAATTGTGTTTTTACTTTTTAGTAAAATTTCAATATCTCATATACCTATTAGTCATTTTATGATAATATAAACAATAATGCACCATTTCATTAGTCATAATATTAGGTATAGTCCGACTCATAAAATATATTTTTTTACTTAAAACTTAAATTTTAGATTTTAAATAAAATGATTCCCTCTTATGGATGCCCGTAGAAAATTTATTAGGGGGGGCATAATAACATTAAACGCCAAAATATACTTAATAAACATTTTGAAGAATTATTAATACCTGCATTAATTCATAAAGAATATACAAGTATAGTTCTTCTTTTTTCGTTGATATTAAATTTATAAACCTATACTAGACAAAACATCGATAAAATGTTTATATAATCATTATTAATTAATAATAAAATTTAAAATTTTTATTTTAAAGTCCATGGGGGCAAATGCCCCGCTTTTCCCCTCTTCCCCTCCGGGTGCCCATGTTCCCACTAAATATGAAAAACTATTTTAGATTGTTTATAGTTTATATAGTCTATAGATATATTTATTTATAAAATATGTAATTAAACGTGAAAGGTAAAAATGAGAATAAGGTGAAAATAATACCTAATTTATTATTAAAACTAAATTATAGATTTCTCATAAGATTATATTAATTAATATTTGTTAATTATTATTATTATAATTTATTTATTAATATAATATAATATGTATATTTAACATTTAAATTATTTATGAGTGAGTAATAGTTTTTAGTAAAATAGGGTATTCGACATTATATGTATACAATTCTTATATAGGTACTAAACGTAACAGGTTACAGGTTTCTGACTGTCATTTTTAAAGCTTATTGTTTTCTCTTATCACTGCGTTTGACCAAAGCTATTCCCCGTAATGTTTTAAAAATATTTACGCTAATGTTTTTTTAGTTTCACTTATTTTAATGTGTATTTAGATAAGTGTTATGAGTTTTTAAATAATTTAATTACATTACTATTCAATGACTTCATAATGAGTTATTGATTACAGTTTATTAAAATATACGTTTATAATATCCTTACAAAAACTAAACACGTAGGTAGATAAGTACATTTCTTTAAAGAAGTTTAAAGTTATATAATTTACGTTAATTGGATATAATATGTTCGATTCTATAAAATACTAATTAATATTATCAAAGTCATTACTCCAAACAATGTGCGATAATTTAAGGTTGATTTTATATATTATAATGAACAATAACATATTTATTTAAAAATCATACCATATAATTATAATTTATAATAATAAAAATAATAATATATACTACAGACCACAGGGTTTGCGATTTTAAAGTAATATATTATAATATAATCCAATTCGATTTTCTCCCAAAGTATTAAGTAAGTCTTATTATTATTATTATTAATTATCGATTTTCTATAAAAATACATAAAACAAATAAATATTATACGTGTATACTGTAATATGGATTCTAAGATTTTCGTTTGAACTAAAAATATCAATTTTAAACAGCTATAAAAAAAAATTGAGCTTTGAGATTTTGATATGATGTTAAGTAATATACTAATATGTAAGTATACTTCAGTAAAATTTTCAGACGCTAATACCCAAAATTGTCAATTTTATGAAACATTATATACATATAAAAACGACAATTTTACGAAATATTCAAAGTCCTATATTTTGTAGAAAAATTAACGTAACAGTTCCAAAATTTTATCACACACACACATATATATATATAGTACCTATGTTAACAACCAAAATGAGTATACTATTCGTTTATATAATGAAGTAGCCAAGTAGGTAATGCTTTTCTTATTTATTTTTTCAGTATATTATTTTGGGGATAAAT
Organism: Tetraneura akinire; assembly: GCA_021307375.1. Classification (NCBI taxonomy): domain Eukaryota; kingdom Metazoa; phylum Arthropoda; class Insecta; order Hemiptera; family Aphididae; genus Tetraneura; species Tetraneura akinire. The sequence continues at coordinate 6,287,395 of JAIUCT010000012.1, read as the reverse complement.
AGTTAAAATTAATAATATATGGGTATTAATTTAATAAACTTTTGAAAAAAAAAGTAAAATTAGAACTACACGACATTGTACTTTTGCACTTCATTATTAAATGTAATAAAAAGAAAATTACCGAAAATTTTTTACCGGTAAATTTTACATCTCTATAGTCGTGACGCGGTTATGACTGACGAGAGAAGAACGGACTTATAGGTGCAGTACGTATGACGTATAGTTATCGGTTAAACCGATCTTTTTGTACACCCATATTTTCATAAAAATAATATATGGTACTATAGGTGCAGTGCTTGATTTGGGGGAGTGGGGGAGGGGGGTACCTCTTCTATTTTTATTTTTCTGAGCGTAACCCTACTAATTATTAAATCCCCTATGATATTACATGTACTTAAGCATATTATTATTAGGGGGGACGCTAATTTTTTTGAAAGTCTAATAGTCCCCCTTATTTTTTTTCTCCAAATCAAACACTGTAAGGTGTATTATATAATAATTAATAATAGTGTGACGTAGACAAATTAACATCTTGTCGTTAAGAACTGACGAGTGAAGATGACGGGAAGTATAAAATAGTACCTATATATAATATTATGTTATTTATGATATAATATTTGAAACTTTTGAGTTAATTGCAGTGATTAAACATTATTAAAAAAGAAAAAATATTAACTGTAAGAAGAATATAATATATAATGAACGGTAAAATAAAGATAAAATAACAATGTTTTGGATATTAAAACATAGTAGAAGTATTTCTTACTAAATAGTTTAGGAATATTTTTTTAATTTTACTTCTATAGCACACGTTAAAAAAAAGGTCTAATTAGTAATAATATTAGACTTTGTTCGCGTCATAATCGTGTATATTTTATTAAACACAATACATCTTTATTATAATAATGAGTTTTATTTTTAAACTTTATGTTAAAAAAATAGCTGGATAATCTTTATCAAAATTTAACAACAGTTAGACAATATAATATATTATTTTATTAATATGCGAGTATGAAAGGAAAACATTTTTAAAGCTTGAAATAAACAATACAATTTAATAATAAATGAATAAATAAATAAATAAATAATTATTATTCTAACTATAGTAGGGTATGGATAGATATTATAACATTTATTTATATTTTCAGTAGGTACTTATTTGTTATGTATGTTTAATATTTAAAATTTACAACAATTTAAATATTAAACTACCATTTATTAAATCCATATCTATCACGTTTTTTTAAAAGAGAATTTTGGTGTAGTTATCGTTATAAAATAGATGAAAATTGCATATTAATATTATATAGGTACATGAAATATACCAATAAATCATTATTATCATTAAATATTGGGTCATCATATTTTAATAACCAAAATATCTAATTCACAATATAATATTACTATATATAACAATATTAATTTTTCAATGAATCTGAAAAAAAATACGTATTAAATAAATTATCTAGACTTTTTTTTTTTACTGTTTTTAATCAAATATAAAAATTTATTAATTAATTATAATTATGCAATTATTATTGTATAGAAAACGTTTCTATGAAAAAAAAAATGTAGAATTGCAGGTTATTATTAATTAATGTGTATACATGTTCATTGTTTATTTTTATATATTCACTTATTTATCGTTGTTTTAATTTGTGTTATGTTTTGAATTATGCAATTATAAAAGAATTTAAAAAAAAAAAAAATAATAAATAGTTAAGCATAATAAAATAATATTAAACATTTAATTATTATATTTAATGTTTATTAACTATTCTTTGATTTCTTTATATCAATTATACGTAGTACTTGCATTTATATTAAATTATTTTCTGGAATAATGTAAATCAGTGGTTCCCATCCGGTGGAATATTCCCCCCATAGGGGAATTTAGATACTGAACGGGGGGAATATAGTTATAATGAAATAACTAGAATTTTATTGTTAATAATTATGTCATTTTAGTAAGAAAAACAAATTAAAATTTCTCATTAAATTAATTTTACTATCATATTTAATTATTATTTATAAAATTGTATTCAAAAATATAAAAATGTTATTAATTATTAAGTTGATTTGTATTTTATTTTTAAAACGATGAAAATAATAAATAAGTCATTAGTTGTATAATATACCTATCTATAATAATTATCTTTTATTTGCAAAATTTTTTGTACGGATTACTAAAAAAAATGGTGGTCTAACTTCTAATTTAAGGGAAGGGGTGCGTCAGTGGCGTATCCAGGGGGGCTATGGGGACTAAGCTCTCCCCATTAGCCGTGTTATTTGTTAATATGTACAAATGAAAACTAATACTAAATGTCTAAATACTTATTGTTCATAGTTCAAACTAAAATAATTAGTCATTATTCTTATTAGTATTTAATAAAATAAATACTTATAAGTTATAACTACAACCGTGTAGCCTTGTAATGGTAAAGTATTTGAGTAAAAGTATTTAAATAAAAGTATTCAAATACGTATTTTAAATACTTTTCAAAAGTATTTTATATTTAAAATCAAATATTTTTTTTAAATACTTTTTATACAGTTATACGTAGGTATACATATTTATAATATCGTAGTAATCGGGTCATTTATAGTTTCGTAGATTAATAGGTACGCTAGTTATTAATTGCCTACCTGTACTAATCTGGTTTATAAGTTTAAATTCCAAATTTTAATAAAAGATTAAGAAAAGAATATTACAATTAATCTAATAATAACGATAATTATTATGCTATTTTTATATAGAATTGTTTGATTAACACGAAATTCATCATAACGTGTGCGTTACAATTATTATTGTTAAGGGATTGGAATAATAATATTTTTTATATTTTTGATATTGATTTTATTTTTTTAAATAGTTTATGACAAAAATCATACAGCCTAAAATTACTAATAGTTTATTTCTAATTGACTAAGTCGTTAATCGTTTGATTATATTTAGCAGTTATTTAAGTTATTAATATACCTACCTATGCTATTATTAATTTTTTTTTGTTTTTTTTTTTTGTTTATTAATATTATATAATAATAATGGTAGGTAATATTGTGAATTGTTAATTGTCTACCTGTAATAACAATCTCAATATACCTGGGTTAATATACCTGTATTTATAACAATCTTAATTTTTTTTTTTTTTTGGTGGGAGATTATATATAATTGTAATTTAAAATATATTTTACTAATATAAAAAAATGGCGAATAAAATTGAATTACCTATATCAAAATAAATTATAAAATAATACGTAATTATTATGGTCAATAATTCAATATAATATAGTGTTGAATGTATCATACTCAAAAAGCAGAAAGATGATATATTAGACAATGGTGGTAAAAAACGTCTTTTCTTCACGTTGTTTGGTATTGACTATTGCGATTTACCTACTTAATAAATAATGAAAAATGAAATTTAGTTATTCCTCTTCTGACTGTTAGTTTCGGTTACATTTTACATTTAATATTACATTTTTTTTTTTTTTTATTAAATAAAAAAATTTAGACAATTACAAATGTCTGTACATAAATAGGTAATATTAATTATTAATTATAAATAGTTTTAAAATGGAAATTAATATAAAATTGATACTTATACATTTATAATAAATGTTTGACAATATACACTCGTACAAAATTATTGTCGATATAAAATAAGAAAGTTTAATATTACATTATGTTTACGCATAAAAATGACGTATTAATTACCATCATTAATATGAATTATATACATCATCTCGTGTTAGGTTTATTATTTTATTTTGATAAACTAAAAAAAAATGTTTTAATTTGTTGGCTAAAATTGAATTAATTAACCTATTATTATGAATTAAGATTAATTTAATTGATCACATCCAAATAATTATTATAATGTATTACATACTTGACTTAATAATTCATAATCTTATTACAGATATAGAATATTTCAATAAAACAATATTGTGTTTACATTATACATTTCTAAATATTGTCATTTATCTCAAATTCTCAATACAAGATTAAAAATATAATTATAAAAAAAAAAAAAAAAAAAAATAGAAAAAATTAAAAAAATTTTGTACACGTAATATGACATGTATGATAATAAATTATAGGCAACACGTTAGCAGTTGTCTCACGTACTCGCGTTTGTGAAATGATGCGTAATATAATCGTGTCTCATGATGCGTGTTCGAGTTATTTAATTAATGTCTGTGTAGGTAACTAGGTACACACTGTAAGATTACGAAAATAATAATTAGACTCCACTATCGTAAAACAAGAATTTACTTGAAAACAATATTTTAATGTTTACAATATTATTCTGAATTTATTATTATAATTTATATTTTATATTACTCGATGGCATATATAATTAACAATTATAACAACTATTATAATTTATAATTATAAATTATTATTTCCAAAAATAAAATATAGATGCAATTTTTTTTATAAAAATCTTACGTTTAATTTCTTGAAGATTTTTCATTATGTATGTTGATAATTTACAATAAAAAACAAAAGGTATTTTATATTATATCTAAAATTTTATAATCGTTATTATACTCGACACTCGTATATAATATAATATTTCATCGTTTTTATTAAAAAGATAAGATTTCGCTTTATTTTGCCATTTGGCGTTGCAATTATTCCTGTGTTCCTAAAATGGTAATAATGTTTTTTTAAATAATTATCCCTAGTTTGCAATATTTTAATATTTACTGGTTCAACAATATTTATATTATATGGGTTATTAATTTATTATGCTCTGCATTATTTATAGTGTTAGAATTTAAATCTGTCGGATTTTTAGATAAAAAATCAGCTGCCCGATTAAAAATTCCTTTTTTAAAAATTAATTTAAAATCAAATACTATTAATTTAGTTTAAATTCTATTTAAAATGGATGATTCTGATTTTATCGTTTGTAATTGAACTAAATTTTTATGATCGATCGAAATCCAAACTGTAAATTGTCTACGCCATGTAGATATTATCTAAAATGAGTACAACCGAAGTATAAGGCTGACATTTCTAACTCTAGTGCTGAATAGTTATTTTGTGTTTTATTTAATTTTTTTGATGCCCGTATTTCTTTGTTCTCATTTTGCTGTTGTAAAATGACACCAAATCCTTTCTTTGAACAGTCTGTTATTAAAATTATTTCTGCGTTATCGTCAAAATAAACGGTTTATTTGATAGTTTATCTTTTAAATTTTTAAATGCGGTTTCGTGTGTATCATTCCAGGTAATTGGAGAATTTTTTGTTTTAAATTTTCCTTTTGTTAATTCCATAAGGGGGTGTGATAACGTACTGAAATTTGGTACGAACCGACGAAAATAATTCGCCAAGCCCAAAAAACTACGAAGCTGTTTGATTAATTGTACTGGGAGAGGAAAATTTTTTAATAGCTAATAGTCCTTCTTCTGTCGGTTTTATTCCCCGACTGTAAATAATGTTACCCAATATTTTTAATTCGATATACCCAGTTTTACAGTTTGACATTTTAAATTATATTTTAAAAGTCGTTCAAATATTATTACAAGAGAATTTAAATGGTCATCAAATGTTTTACCAAAACATACGCAATCGTCAAGATAACAACAATATTTATTCTGTAATTTAATCCTGCCAATCTGCCATTATTTTATTCCTTAATTTTTGAAATTTTTGATGTGCATTAGTAAAACCAAAAGGGAGACGAGTGAATAGATAATGACCAGTAGATGTTGAAAAACTAGTAATTTTCTTTGAATATTCATGTAATTTTTAATTTTAATTGATGAAAACCCGACATGGCGTCTAAACAAGAAAAATATTATTATTACCTGTTAGTGAGTCATATATAATATTTTGTATTATGGGTAAGGTTTCTTCAATGTTTTTTTCATTTACACGTCTATTATAGTCTAGTCTCTAGTATCATATGATATTCAGAAGATTCTATACATTGTATTGATTCAATACATTAGGTATTGTTTTGTTTAGATATTAAATTGAATTATTAACAAGTTTGAAAATACTAAATTATATAATTATGGCAAACTTCTAACAGCCGGTTTTGGACATCAGTACATTACATTTATAAAATAGGTATAGTTATACATTATTATGTCATTTTTTTATTGAGTGGTTATATTTTTATGGTAGTCGTAACTTGTAACCTGACCTAAAATTACATATCCAAATGACTCTATTTTATTTTATGGATGTTTATTATTTAATATTTTAGTTTCTTATTTAGAGACATATATTTAAGTACCTAATTATTATTATAAATTATAATAATACTATATAGACTTAAGAAAATTATAACAAACTCCACGTAACAAATACTAATACACATTATTTATAATTTATATATAGGAACTTAACTTATATAGGTGTACAATGTTATTTGCATATAGAACTTTATATATTTAATATATTTATTTTAAATCATAATATTTTTGATTTAGACTGAAACGAGGAATATATAACGGTTTTACATTAATGAGTGATTTTTTTTTTTTTTATAACATACTCTTACGAAGAAAAAGAAATATTTTTAAGTAAAAGAATAAATTAATCACCTCAATTAAGATAGTTTTCTGGTAAACAATTACATTTAACTGATAATTATTTTAAGTTATTTATTCATCTAATTTTCACTATTTCTTTTATGTGAATGTTAAAACTATAAAGTCACAATTTAGAATAATACAAAAAACAAAAAAAATGGAAACTGTATTTGAAGAAATCGATTATCTAATTTTTTTAAAAGAAAATTTAAGATTTATGAGATGTACATAGATTGAATACCTATTTTATTTATGTATCATATATTTGGTCTATACTATGTATATTATGAATTTCAGAATTTCTAGTCGTATACATATAATACGTGTATCAGATCTATTTATACTACTTCATATATGTATACAATACATTGTACCAAAATAAAATAAAATACAAAAAAAGAAAAAACACCAGAATGTACTATTTAAATAATATTATATTATATTTATATTATAATATTTTTTTCAATAATTTCTACTTAATCATTATATTTAATAAATATAAATATGAAGAAGATTCTAAAAATGCACAATTTTAATAATGGTGTATTAAGATACTTCTATTTTATTTTATTAAAATTTATGAAATTTCTGCTCAAAAATCCTGAAATTGTGATATTACAATTTGTCAACTTCTCTTCACTTGACGTAGCGATTTTATTTAGAATTTTACATAATGAATAACTATAACGCCGAATATTTCTTTGGTAGGCAATTAAACTTACTCATGTGATATTTTAGTGATTCGATATTATAAAGTATTATCATTGATTATAAATACTAGTATTTATAGTATTTATAATCAATGGTATTATCATTAAGAATCAAAAATTATTTTATTTTATTCTATTATTTATTTTTAAAATCCAGTAATTTCTAATCAGTTCAGTCGCCTACAAAAAAAAAAAAAAAAGAAAAAAAAAATTCGGGAAGGTGGTTCATAAGGTTACATTAAGTTACTTATATATAAAATTTACTTTATAATTTTCGAAAAAGTTACAGGGAGGATTTCAACCCCTAAACCCATCCTTGTTACGTGTCTGCCAATCACTAATAAGTATCCATTTATTATTGATATTGTATTAATCAGTTTATATAATTTAGATTCTGAGAAAAATAATGATTTCATTGGTTTTGCAATTTTTTTTATGAATGTACAATTTTAAATATTAAAAGTGGTCCAATTTTCAAACATTTGAAAAAAGGAAGACACATCATATCATTGTAAGACGTGTATTGAATAAAATACAAAATGTAATTTATGATGTGAAAGAGTTCAAGAAAACATAATATACAGTTATATTTTTATATTTTTATTTTTAATGAATAACTTACTTATAATATGCCATATACTATTTTCTAAAATATTATAATATGCTAATGTCTAATATACATCTATTTAAAATCATTAATCACACAATGTTGTAATAATTGACTGCAATAATTGTTTTTAGTTGATGATGTAATGCTAATTAAAAAAAAAAAAAATCAATAATTCAGTCAAAATTTAATTTTCGATTCAGAGCGAATTTGTTTTACAATGATTTGCGTCTTTTTTTCTTTTTTTTTATGCTTGAAGACACTTTTACTACCCGAAATAATGCTCCGATTTTCACGAACAGCATATGTTTCCGGTTGGAAAGTGGATGTAGTTGGTAATTCATTTAGGTTATTTTTATAATTTCTCAAAATTGATCCTAAACTGTAGAAAAAAACGACGAAAAAATAACGAAAAAAGGCATTTTTCACGAAAACTGAAATTTCAATTAATTCGATTTCAATATTTCATGATAACTCGGGCAATTTGAAAGTCGGAGACTTGAAAATTTTATTTGGGTGTTCACATAGCTACCATATATGTGGTAACATTTTGATACCGTTACCTTAATTTATCTACAAAATATATGAATTTGAATATTTCGTATAATTCTCGTTTTTATGTATGTAATGATTGATAAAATTGGCAATTTTGGGTATTAAGGTCTGAAAATTTTACTGAAATATATTTACATGTTACTTAATATCATATCAAAATATTAGAAAAATCTCAAAAAGTCTCAATTTTTTTTATAGCTGTTAAAGTTGACATTTTTAGTTTAAACGAATTGTTTCTCCATATTTTTACAATAAAAATTAATATAAAAATCAAAAAAATTGGAATATTTTTGAAAATATTATTGAAGAATACTGACATAAATCTTAACGAATTTCCAAAATATTGGGAAAAGAACAAGACTCAATTTTTTTATAATTATTTTATGTTGAAATTTCTGTAACATTAATATTTAAAGTATTTATATGGATTCTTCCTATTATATTTCAATATTTTACAATAATGAAAAATAAAATTAACAAAATTTATATGATATTTGCATTTAAGGTTACAAAGGATCTTATGAGCAATTACATTGAACTTAGAGACTTGAAAATTTTATAGGATGTTAATTTATCGTTTATGTACTATATGTGTTATAAAATTTTGCGTTTTAAATATTTAATGTTAAAATTATAATTTATAATCAATATCTATATTATCTGATTGAACTTCGCTCAGAATCGTTTTTTCGTATGTTTTTTTTTTTATAGTTATTTAAAGTTGAAATTTCAATAAAATCAATATTTTAAATATTTATATGGATTCTTCTCTTATTATATTTAGGTGACTCATTTAGGGGTTTTATAATAAATTATTTATATTGAACGTATAGAGACCGAAAATGTTAAAATTTTAATCTGTATATATATTGTCTGATGAATTATTTTTTCGAATGTAATGATATACCATTGAATTCAAATGTTAATCAATATTCGACACGATCTTTTTTGCACCTATATCCCTCCTTGCCTTGCTTTTTGATTTTTATTTGTTATAATAAATATACGCGTATATAACAACGCTATTTGTAACAGTATGTATATTCAATCATTATTATACATTTATGATTAGAAGGTTAATAAAAATACAAATTAGATTTAATTAATAAATGATTATTAATTTATAAAAATAAAAAAATTCTGATACAGTTATAGTTAACCTATCTTATATAACAGAGGTTCTCAAACTTTTCAGGCCAGGCCCCCCCTTTTAGTTAACCTCAGACCTGAGCCCCCCTCATAAAAATAATTTTATTAGTCATGTTTAGAGTAAAAAAATGTTAAAAACAAACAACAAATATTTGCCTTTTATAACCTTGTCATAGTTGAACACGTAGAATTGCGTATGTTTAAAAATAGAATGACGGACAATAATGGTTTATCGATGAAACGACAAACCTTTTATAGATAATGGCTCGTGTTGATTGTTGCTGCCTTTATGTGATGTATAAAAAATGTATGTAAATATACCGAATTGTATACAATGCAAAACGCGATTATTATTACGGACATTTCACAATTTTTTTTTTATTTTTTCTACCAATGCAATGTTGATTTTTAAAATTTTCTTGCGACCCCCCTATAAAGCTTTTGCGCCCCCCTGGAGGGTCGCGCCCCACACTTTGAGAACCTCTGTTATATAACATTATCGTATAACAATTTATTATATTAATTAACCGAAGCCGGACTAATTTTGTCGTAGGCAACTTAATTTACACTATATTGTATTATACAGTATTAAGGGGTTACGACATTCGAAGCGTCGATTTTCATTCTCTGTCTAACACAGATAAAATATAGGGATTTAGACGTTTCTACTTCTAACGTTACGATCGATCTAGTTATGCGATAAGGGATCTGAAAACAGATTTGAATTCGTTAGAAAGTCTACTTTAGATCGTCTTTCCCACTTTTTTGAAATTTTTTTCTCATTGTTGTTGAAACAAATTTTATTTTAAAATTTATTAATATTCAATTTTTGAATAATTTAGGACAAAAAAATGAAAAACGTGGGAATATCGATTTAAAGTAGACTTTCTATCGAATTCATATCCGTTTTCAGATCCCTTATCGCATAATTAAATTGATCGTAAATTCGTAACGTTGGAAGTATAGAAATCGTCTAAAACCCTATCTTTTATGTGTGATAGACGGAGAAAGAAAATCGACTGTTCGAATCGCCTTAATCGTTACAAGAGTAAAATGCATTGTAAAATTATTAACAAGCATTTTCCTTTATTTTATTAATTATTTATACTATTAAAATAATTACTATAGATTAGAAAAATTATATTATCATAAATGGCATCTATTGTGTATTGTGCTCGTAATTTTTTTCCCATGGGAAAACACTGCAGTGTTCTTTATTTAACCATATGAGAAATACTCATTTGTCGAAAACTGATTATTATTTATTATATTACTGACTCGAAAGTGCATAAAAATAAGGAATATTTTTAATTTTTTGTAATCATTTTTACCCATTTTTTACCCATTAGATGTTTACTCACATTTTTATTTTATTATCACAATCCGAATTCCGAACTACTCAAGTGCGTATAATATAATAAATTAATTAGGTATATGATATAATACTTACTTATCAATTATGTTTATATTTATAAATATTTTAATAAATTTATCAATATTACTGCTTGTAAATATAATATTATATTTATATATTTTATATAAAATAAATTTTTACGTATTTTTATTAATTAGGTAATAATCATAATTATTGTGATTATCATAGGCGAAACTACGGGTCAGGGCAGTCAGGCCATGGCCTGACCTAATACTGACTGAAAATTTTTATAATGTATATTATATATTTTAATAATTATTTGGGCATATATTTAAGTGATTTTTTTCAATTCCTAATATTATATTTTTTTTAAATTAAAAACTTTATTTTTCACATCTAAAATTCGTGAAATTTTTCGTTTAAAAACAAATGTTTACGTACTACACGAAACGAATGCAAGATTATTATGCCACTCATGCGCATACTTATTAGAAGTGTACGAATATGTGGACTTGAATTCTTAAATTAAATTGTACACACTCTACAGTCTACACAAAGAAAAAAAATTGGTTATGAGGTATAATCGGTTTTAGATATTATTAGATTTAAACGATTTAGACGTAACATATATTTATATTATATATAATATTAATATATTATAGCAACAAGCAATAGTTAATTTTTCGTAATAATAAATTAGTCGACAATCGGTATTTCGGTAATGTTTGTTTCGTGGTGATTTACCCGTATTATCGATTATGCGTCCCTTATAAACTACTTTAATTTTTAAATTTTTTTAAATTTTTTTTTTATATATTTTGTTTGGCCTGACCTAATAAAAATGTCTAGTTTCGCCTATGGTGATTAATATAATCAGTGATTATCAATTATTTGTTATTTATTTAAAGCAATGCTTTGCACCCGAATTAACCAGAACCCGTAACACCACTAAAATTCCTTAAAAAACAAACACCTGAAACCCTTACTAACCTGAATAGTATTTATTTAAATAACCCGCATTAACCCATAACCAAAATAAAACATTCTGGTTAACCTAAAATCCGAATGAATTTTCAAATTAAGAATTACTCCAATACGATATCATTTGTATCGTTATTATTTGTATATATATTTGATATATCTTTACATAAAATAATTGTTTTAATATACTAATTCTTAACTATTGTATACTATTGTGAATATGTACACTCTACAAAAAAACATATAAAAATTACAATTATTTATAATTATTATAATTTAAACCAGAGGTTCTCAAAGTGTGGGGCGCGACCCTCCAGGGGGGCGCAAAAGCTTTATAGGGGGGGGGGGTCGCAAGACAATTTTAAAAATCTACATTGCATTGGTAGAAAAAATAAAAATAAATTGTGAAATGTCCGTAATAATAATCGCGTTTTGCATTGTATACAATTCGGTATATTTATACATCACATAAAGGCAGCAACAATCAACACGAGCCATTATCTATAAAAGGTTTGTTGTTTCATCGATAAACCATTATTGTCCGTCATTCTATTTTTAAACATACGCAATTCTACGTGTTCAACTTTGACAAGGTTATAAAAGGCAAATATTTGTTGTTTGTTTTTAACATTTTTTTACTCTAAACATGACTAATAAAATTATTTTTATGAGGGGGGCTCAGGTCTGAGGTTAACTAAAAGGGGGGGCCTGGCCTGAAAAGTTTGAGAACCTCTGATTTAAACTATTATCCTAATGTCCATTACTGTCAAATACTGATGATAAATTGACATATTTGGGTAAAAATAATATCTTAATTCTTAATATAAAATACAATCAATTAAAAGTACAAAACGAATTTAAACATGTTCATTTATTATTATTTATGTATTTACTTAACACCCGAATTAACCATTATTAACCTGATCAATAACGGTTATGAGTACCCTAATATCTTGTACAAATTTTCAATGTGGTGTTTAAAAACCCGAATACCATGAACACCTGAAACCCATAACCCGAATAAATAATTCGGGTGCAAAGCCTTGATTTTAAAGTAATTATATTACAGAATAAATTATCTATATTAAGAACTGTTATCTGGGCAGTGGCGTATTTTTATATTCAGCGCCTATAGTCCTGTAGAAATTTGCCACCTTAAATTACTAAAATATAAATTTATTGGATGCATGTCAAACAGATTTTATTGAAAAAAAATTATCAAATAAAAAAATATTTAATTTTCACAAAATATTGTTTAATTTTTTTATTAGTAAAAAATGTTTTAATATAAGTACATAAATTTTATTTTATTATAATTTACGTCTACTTTTAGTTCTTGCAAATTCGTCAATTAAATCATTGCCATTTAATTAATTTAATATTTTACTCTCTATTGAAAGTAAAGCTAAACTGTTCAATTTATCATGAGTTTTGGTAGATCTAATTAAGTTCAATTTTAGATAAGAAATTTATTGTTGCCTTCATAAAATACGACTATACGAGTATAACAATATTGTTGACAAATAATATTATATTAGCTTCTTTGGCTATTATTTGTTTTTTTAAATTAAAAATTCCATATACTATACTATGAATAAGAAATATATTACCTACATGTAATATTATTGTGAGTTTTACAATAATAATATGTGTGTATAATTATAGACAGTAAGGTAAATAAAAAAATTAATATAATTTAAAAATTTACCGCCTCTCAAAATTTGCCGCTGTAGGCCTGTGCCTACAGTGCCTATACGTAATTACGCCACTGTATCTGGGCAATTAGGCACAGACAACAGACAATAATATTGAGTACGGGTTAATTGAACATGAAATAATTTTTACGCGTATTCGTGTAGATCCGAAAGCTAAATAAAATTAATGAAATTTATATTTTTATGTACATTTTAGATTCTGAGCGTAGGGAATGTTAAGAAAAAAAATATTTTTTTTTGCCCACGATTGTCGACTGTCGTATAGATCCATTTGAAAATATTGATATCTAAACTTTAGCATGTATTAAAGAAAAAAGGAATTAAGTAAGATTATTTAGTTATTAATTATTATTAAATAAATGTATCGTAATTTATTCAAAACACGTACGTTTAATATAAAATATACATTATACATGTATTTAGTTGTGTATAGTCGAATAATAGTAATCTGTATTATGAAGAATTGAAGACTGATAAAGTAACATAATTTTTTTTTATGGTGCGTGTGTGTATGTTCTATTTGTACCTACACATACGAGTATATTCTATACGTTGGAATTATACGATTCCAGGTAAAAAAAAAAAAAAGAAGTTTACTATTGTTGATATGTGCGTAAAGTGGATGTGACCAAGCCTTCATTATTAATTTAAAATATTTATTATTATATAGTGAAATACGAAATTTGAATAATAAAAATATTATATTATTTTAAAACGTAAACAATATCAAACTTTGTGGGCGCGGGCCCAGATATAGGTATACAAAAATTATAACAACTGTATAATATGAATAATTTCAGACTACAAATAATCTCTTTTATATAGTTTAATCCCTTTGTAGTTTATTATAAATGTATAACGTAATAACGTATTATAATGTTATTTTGTAAGATTAGTTATGTTATCCGGTATCGATAATAATATCGATAATAAAATTATTATTATTATTATCATTATTATTATTATTATTATTTTTATTATTATTATTATTATAATACATACAATTGTTGTATTTTTTAAAAAAGAGATACCAATATTGGATTGAAATTAAATAAATAACCTTTCATTCGTTATGAATTATTAAATATAGATTCATTAAAATATTAATTAATATAGTTATTAATTTATTATTTTATTAAATTACTTACATATACCTATTTATTATAATTTATAACTCGGGTAAATTTACATAAAACGCGTATATAGCATTAGTAGATGTACATTTCGCTGTATACACTTATCTAAGTATTATCTCTTGACGTCTTGACTCTAGTATCAAAAGTCATGGTCTCGTACGTTGATATTTTAATGAAAACAATATATTACTAGTTAGTATCATCATTGAGTTTTACTGGTAGTTTATGAAAAAAAAAAAAAAATAATAATAAATTGAAACCTCAATTATTAATATAAAAATATGTTTTTTTTTTTATACCTATATAAACACGTTCGCTTTATAAAGTATATGGAAAGCAATATAATATAACGACTATAAATTTCTGTTAAAATTCAAAAATATTATATATAGTTGGATAATTTAATGGACATTTCATAAAAAAATGTTTATACTCAATAAAAAATTTTTATATATAGGTATATAAAATATACAGAAAAGGTACCTACTGTTGATATCTGTATTGTATTTTTGACTTTTTTTTTTATAAAAATAAAACCCAATTTAACTTACTCGTGTTAATAATATTATTGAACATATTAAATTATTAAATAATAAATATTACTAATATATATATATATTAATTATATTATTAATTAACGTGATGGATATTTGCGTCGATTCGAACGTATATATTATATATAGTAATTTATTTAGCCACATTATAATATAAACAGTAACTATTATTCATTTTGTATAACAATGAAAGTAATTATATAATATAATATACAATATACACTATACAGTATTATGTAGACTATATAGTACATCCTTTGTAATAGTTTTGCGCTCTCACGTTCGTGTGTGACTTTTTTTTTTTTTTTGTATTTTTACACTCAAAACACGAACCAAAAACTTTTTCTCATAGAATATAATATATATTGTATATATTATTATATCGTATTTTTTTGAACATTATTGTCAGGGTTTTGAAGATTTATAGAGGAACGTTTTGAAAAAAAAAAAAAAAAGAACTCCCTTACAAACCATTATAAGATATATTTATTTAGGTACTGTTTGGAAATACTTGTATATATATATATATATATATATAATATACACACACACATATAATTTATACATTTTATTATAATATATAATACCCATATTATCAGTGACATAATTTTATTTACACGATAGACCGCTGTGATTGTGATCGTTACAAGGGTCTGAAGTCGTCTGGGTAGGTACATATCGGGCGGATGTGTGTGACGAATATTATTTAACCGTGGCTAAAACGATCGTATTATTATTACTATTATATACGATTATAATAAATATTATTATATTTATATCGTATTTACATAAAATGTGCACCAGAGTTAAATAAATAACGCGAGACACTTATTCAAAGGAACACGTGGGCAAAACGTGAAAGGCTAAAGCGTTTTTATACGTTATACCTACACAATACACTTTATAATAATATGTGTATTAGGTATATTATAATTTATAACATTTATAACGGTCAAATATCGTACAATGAGTACTTTGTACTTATAATAATATGTACGCGTATATCATGTCATAAATGCATAATAATCGTACCAAGAAATTTTGTAATAAGGAGGGGTTTAAAAATCATATAATATATTAAATATTATTATTAAATTAAATATACTTATATTAATTATGAAATAAATATATACACGCATAATCTATATAGGTATCAAAAATAATTAATGTTAATTTTTATATTAGGTATAATAATTATTTCAATGGGGTATAGGGGGTCGTTTGGTTCCGAAATCCTCCCCTTGGATACGCTCCTGTAATATTATAATGTACTCGTATTATGGCTGTTCATAATATTATGTATAATACACCAGTGTGGCGAAGCTTGAGTTTGTGATTAGAGTAGACAAATTTTTTTTTTAGAAAGGAATGATGTAGGTAAACAAAAAAGGAATTTTTAAAATGTGTATTATTTTAACTGCGCGGGTAGACGGGCATCGGCTATTAAATACCTATTAAATTACTATTATTCGATACGGATAAGAATATTTTTATACAAGAGGTGTTATCGGAATGCGCCAATGCGGGTAGGTACATTTAATACGTTTATGATAAAAAAATAATAAAACATATATTAGTGAAACATGTTTGCTGTCTGCAAAACTCACTGCGCCAGATACCCCGGCTTTTAAAATGTACCACCACGCCATATATCCCTAAGTATCGGACATTATTCACGTTGTTTTCTTTATTACACACCAAAGTATAATAAAATAAATATGTTTTTCTAAAAACACATTAACACAATATATTGACAAAATACATTCTATGTGCAATCGGTTAAAAAATAATAGGTAGACAACATCTCTTTGTCTCATAGGTATATCTTCGCCACTGTAATATACGCATTAGGTATATAATAATAATAATAATAATTTGTTCCGACTACGGATATTATATAGGTATAGAGGTAGGTATAATAATATTATGTATAGAGTATAGACTAGAGAGTATCGTTTTTATTTTATATATTATTATACAATTATATACGAGACAATATATTATCGGTTAAATACGTTATTGGTATGTTATTAAAATATTCATCGATCAGTATAACGACGGTTAAATAATTATATTAACATGTATACGTATAATATTTAAATGTATTTTTTTTATTTTTTTTTTTTTTTATAATAGGCGTATAACGGTATATCTATATAAATATAAAATAATTTTATGGACTACGCAGCTGCGTCCAGTGACGGATATAATATATACGAGGAATAAAGATCGGTGGCCACGAGTTGCGATGTAGAGGAGACCTCCCACTTACCAGAACTCGATAAATTATTATTATTATTATTATTTTTTTAACTACCTAGTTATTTATTTAAATATATACGCCTAACAATCACGGTCGATAATGTTATATAGCAGCCTACAGGTATAAAGTGTTTACATATTATACCAACTACTACTGGGAAAAATAATATTTACGGAGATATAAGAGGACTATCGGACTTTCAAAAAAAAAAATTAACGTCCTTACAATATCCTTTTGGGGATTTAATCATCATTTAGGGGATTTTATAGTTAGTATAGACAAGCCATTGTTAACTAGCCAACATTAACTAGTTAAAACTTCTACCCCTTGGCCATTGCATCATTTTTTTTTTTAATTTTAGTATACTATTATAATCTTGCAGTATGGTTGATTTTATAATTATTATTATTTTAATTTATATTAATGTATTATGCGTTTATATTATCTATAAATATATTTATATTTTATACAATATAGATATAAAATTACCTACCCACGTTTAATATAAATAAAAACATTTTGAACGAGTATATAAATAATATTATAATATTTAAACACCTCCCTTTGACAAATCCTCGTTACGCTACTGGTACTATTAATTTTCTAGATTATAACAATTTACATTTCCATCAACATTTTACATCCTTTCCTTTGCACGAGAAAATAAATAAACTATTTTTTTAGATTCTGAGCGTAGCCACTGCCTGTTAATAGGGGTACGCTTAAAAAAATAATCGTCCTTTTAATAGTTTCTCTACGTCTCCCAACCTAAATTATTTAATTATTTACAATTTACGTGTTTACACAACTTTCGTATAGATATATAAGTATTAATAAATACGGTTTATAATATTATTTTTGTCGTTCATTATTTTTATTAAAATAAACGTAAAACGACGTTTTGCAAAATAATATAAACAAGTAAATTATCTACATGGACATGGATAGTATATCGATTAAATTATTATGATGACCAAACAAGAAACAACTGTCCCTTACTCAAGAACAGAACGGACTGGGGCATTATTATATAGAGCCTAAAGGTAACTAGGGCTAGGTGACTTAAATTTGGATGAGTGTTGCCTAATAAATACAAGAACGCGTAAAACTTTTCCAGTCGTATATTCGAAATGAGGACTAAAGTTGAGAGAAGGCATGAACCCAAGTCATGGACTTGACGTCCTTATGTAAATACATTAATAATAATAGTAGTAGTAGTAATATTAATAATATTATTATTATTATTATTA
>JAIUCT010000012.1:6239370-6268144 GCA_021307375.1 Tetraneura akinire | reverse complement strand
TTATTATTATTATTATTATTATTATTATTATTATTATTATTATTATTATTATTATGCCTTTGATAAAATGTATATTATACAGGTATAAATAAAATAGGCCTAATAAAAAACAAAGTTTTATTGCCTAATCTATATTTTATTGTAGTACGGTAGGTTGATACGATACGGTTATAATAAGGTATACGTAGTAAATACTCTTGGGTTAGGACGTTAGGTACTTCCTCGTTCCTCGGTATTAATTAAAAAAAAATATATATATTATATATATATATTTTTCAATTTTCGACAATAATATATTTTTTAAACAAACATTTATGCAGGTGCACACAGCACACACACATATACCTATATATATATATATATATACAAGTAAATAAATATAAAAATAATATATATATATATAAAATATATACATAAATAAAAATATAAAATTTATTATACTTGTTACGAGTATCGTTATAATAATAATAATAATAATAATAATAATAATAAGAATAAGAATAATAATAATGGTAGGTATTATTATTTTTATTACGCCGTGGTGGGTACATATGCATCGAACTATATATATATACCAACAAGTGGTACAGGGGTGAGGGGTTATGACACCACCTGCACAAGTCACAGGTAGTGGTATTATAATAGTGCATACACGCTGTGTCTGCAAGCACGATTTAAGATATTATTATGGTACACGATTATCATACTCTTAAATCTCGTCTGTATAATATTAATATATATATATAATATATACATATAGGTACAGAATCCTATATTATATTATTCGTCGTTCGTTCGTGGTGGTTTTGGGCGAAGGTCAATTGTATTCGGTCAGTGTGACCAACATGGTTCGTACACAACGTATAATTTATTATTGATATAATATATTATAATAATAACAGGTATAACGTGTGTGTACAAAAAGAAACCATAATATTATTATTATTATTATTATTATTATTATTATTATTATTATTATTATTGCCCATTGTGAGATTATACGCGTCATATACGTATCGAATGTGTGTGTGTGTGTGTGTGTGTGTGTACAATGTATAGGCACATACTATACACGAGCACGTAACTACGTAATCGTATACGAATCTATTGATATTATATAAAAGTATAATATATTATTATTATTACCGAGAAAGACCCGAGAATGGTACAAAACAAACAGAAAAAAAAAAAAAATAATAAAAATAAATTTAACAATAAATCGCAATAAATATAAGGGGTGAAACGTGAAAGGAATCGCGTCAAAATACACGACCGGTGGTGGTTGCCGGTTGGGGTCCAACGCGATAACGATACAATGGAATATCAACACACGTAGGGTGCACCGCCCGTGGCGTTCGACCGTCCGTCCGACCCTCCGGCTAGATCGTCGGAAAGGCGCCTGCCTGACCACGCAACGGACGACGCAATAGGAACAGGACGTCCCGCCGCGATGCAGACGCAATACGACGAAAACCGTGGAATTCCGCGCGGTTAGCCGTTGGTTGTTATCGGCCACGGCGCGACGGTCTCCTCCGGTCTGGCGGCACCTGCAGCTGCAGTAGTTACGGCCGCCGCCGCCACGAGCGCATTGCGAGGAGGGCATGCTCGTTTGTTTACGCTCGTCGTTCGTGATAACGAGTAACGACGATCCGGCGCGAGTACGCGGTTCAACTGGTTGACAGTTTTTCACTTGCGTTTCGTCGTCGCGTTCGAGTCGTTGTTTGCCTTCGCGGGTCCTAACGTTATTTTCGTCGTTTTATTACATCCATATTATTATTTCTGAGTCGGAGGTGTAATATTTTTATTACGATCCCGTCTTACGTTTCGTTTACGTATTTTTTATTTTACATTTTTTTTTTCAAATCGTTCGTTTTTAATTACCTACGGATTTCCTACCAATATTTTACTCCACTTTGCTCAACTGCGAGAGAACACTCCGTCGTTTTTGGTAAATATAAAATTTAATAAAAATAAATACGTTCACTAGAATATTTTTGGTTTGACGGTGTACAGGTATACCGTCTGTAAGACGACGATGTTCGGTTGCATTGTTGTCGTGTCGTAACCGCCCGTCGTGAAGTCAGCGTCATCCCTCGCACCTTGACGGCCGTACACATTACACAGTCACGTACGTTCAACACTTCGTTGTAGACGTCCAGATATCCTTTACCGAGAAGGCGAGAAATGATATAAGATGGAACTGTTTTGGATTATTACATTATGGTCCCATCTCTTCATCGTCTATGGTGAGTAAAAAATATCCATTATAATATTGTAATATACAATTAATTATAGTTAATAAATAATTGGTAACGTAGTTATAAGTCGTAATAAATTAAAATTATTTTAATTAACAAAAAAAAAAAAAAAAAAAATTTCACAAATGACAAATTTGCATTTAATTAATAAATATATAATAAATACCTACGTTAAACGTACAATTCGGTGGTGGATTCTACGTAAATTAAAAACTAACGGGGAATTTTTTTAGCTGATCTTGTATGAACTACCTACCTACCTACTGGTTTAATCGAATAGACAATTGATTTGGGTAGGGTAAATGGCTCAAGTACATGCGTATGATTTGTACATATCAACAAGTGTTTTTACAAGACTATGAATTTTGGAATATTCTATAAATTTATACTTGTTCTCAAATATTTATATCAAATCAGTAGGTAAACCACAATAATACTACTTTCTATATGGTGATTATTAATTATTTTGATTAAATTTGTTAATGCGTGAGCATGGGCGGATAGGCCCAACGGGAAAGCGGGATTTTTCCACTGGGCCCTTGTCTGTATTTTGGTCAATGGGCCCTTTGTTCCATATTTATTACGACTTATACAATTTTTATCAAAAAACATAACGTCCACATTATTAAATGATTATAAATTATAATACCTATAATATAACTGGCTGTTGTCGACGTATTGTTGTATTATTGTAGTACAGTCGTTGCCAGATAGATTGACATAACCACAACGGTGCTTTTTAGTAATAAGTAATTACATGGGGTGAGGGGGCTTATTTAATGTTTCCCACTGGGCCAAAAAGTGCCTATATGCCCATGTACGTGAGTGTGTAAGTGGCCTGTACTAGTTTAAGCTGTAAAACGCTATGTTTTCCTTTAATGTTGAAATATGTTTTAAATTCATTTGAATATTAAATTTGTATATTATAGACTTTAAATAATATATTATAATAAGACATCATTTCTCAACCTTTTTATAGTTGTGACCCCCTATATATTAAGTACAAGTTTGAACAATAAAAATGTTATATCATTATTCAAATGGAATGTACCATTTTAAATATCAATTTATAAATACCATAATGTAGTAATTTAATTTAAACTTATCGCAATAGTAAACATTATAAATTATAATGTTGTATGTTTCGTGTGGTTGAGAAATCCATTGATGGTAGAGTGCCCGTGTATTGACAAAATATCTACATTTAATTGACTGATTATTGTTATATTATTTTGTGTTATGTTATGTATCGAATAATTATTTTACGTGTACCCATGACAGTCGTACATCGTTCATTTTGTAAAAATTGTGATATTGTATTTAATTAAATCAGCGTTTTCTTATTTTTGATTTACGCGACCCTTAGTCGAGGTGATCGCGACCCTCAGGTTGAGAAACGCTGTAATAAGATATAACTATGTAAACATTTAATAATAATATGTATTACATGAGCATAATGTAAAGTTATTACTTTTGTTTGTTATTAATCATTAGGTATATTAATATATTCATATTATATTCATATTATATTTATTTTAATATTTAGGTATAACATATATATAATATGAATATTAATAGGTGTTGATTAAGTTTATAATATAAGAGAAAATGTTATCTCAATAGTTTGTTATATTAATGTTAAAATAAAAATAATTAACTGATTATTTAATAGTAGTTTAATAGTATTTGTACTTATTTAATATAAAGTATATAAAATTAACGATGTATTAATATAATTATTTAAATATGTATTTTAGCCTATCCCAGTTTAATATACACAACTTCCAAAGATATTCGAATGGCTAATATGTCAAAATTAACAAGAATTAGCGTTATTGTTAAAGTAAGTTCTATAACCTTATATTAAATATAAATAATTATATATATATATTGAATAATAAATATACAAGTATAATATACCTACTATAGATGGGATATTAATATAATAAAGATATTTTCATTTCAGAATTTAAATATTTAATAATAGGTATATGTAATATATTGTATACAATAATTTTAAATAAATAATTTTAACAAAGAAAATTGTTTAGATACTTTTTTATAAACATTATTTATTACGATGAATAACAATATTGATATTTTAATGCCACGATAAATATTTTACATAGCTATCAATTAATCTGATATATTTTATCTAATTCTATAAATATTTAAAAAATTTTACTATATACCTTTTAACATAATATGTATAAAATTGAGAATGTGTGTATATCATATAACAAAATTATATTGGTATTATTTACTTAATATTTATATTACAAATATAAAAAGATAATGTTTAATATTATAATTGTTTTAAATTTATTAATAAATATACCTATAACATAGTTAATGATTTATATAGTGTGCGTTATCATTAATAAATAATAACAATTATATTCTAATACCAGTTTATATCAAATATTTACTAGGAAACATATATTTTTATAACACATAAAAGAAAGAAATTAATGTATTATTTATTATACACGCTTAAATTTTAAATTTTTTTTTGTATGAAATGTGGAAATATTTTGATAGTAATAAGAATTAAGAAGATGTTGCCCGTATATTTGTTGTATTTATATTGTATAATAAGTAATCATACTGCAGTTTTAATAAAGCTCATTTTCGTTTTTAAATACTTAAAACCTTATAATAGTAATAATTTAGGTGGCAGCTTTATGAATTTTTTTATTTACATAATAAAAGTAAATTATTATTATTTTTTAAATTTGGTTGATTTGGAAAATTAATGATTTCTTGCTTATTTTTTAATCATTATGAGTTGTTTAACATTTTATTCATTTTGTAGGCACATTGAAAATTTACAAATTTCAAATTGGTCATAATTAAAATTATTTTGTATATGATAAACAAATAGTAAATTATATTTATTTATATTTATATTTAGGATCTTCAAGAAGGTAGTGCACTTGATTTCTACTACAAAGGGTCTTTGCTGTGCTGGGCTGATCATAAACAAGAATCAATACAATGTGTTACTTACAATGGAACCCATACTAGTAACAAAGTACGAAAAAATATATTTTTTCATTTTATGCTTAAAATATGTTTATTTAGTAAATATTGGTATTTTAAAGAGGTGTTAGTACTTAGTTTTGATTTGTTTTTGTTCTGCTTTGTTAATTAAATTTAAAAAATCATTATCCAATCAAACAACATAATATATTCTTGAAATATAAATAGCTCTTCAATATATTTATTTTGTTATATTATAGGTTTCAATTTTGAATTCTGGTATTATAACACCAGATGGTTTAGCTTGTGATTGGCTTACAAAAAAAATATATTGGACTGATGGAGACACTAACAGAATTGAAGTAGCATCATTAGATGGTAAACAAAGAAAAGTCTTATATTGGGAGGATATTGATCAACCTCGTGCCATAGCTTTAGTTCCTATGGAGGGGTAAGTTATAAATTAAAAAAAATTACTCTTTATAATTATAATAATGTTTTAAATTTATACTTTTTTTACATTTATATCAGTATAATGTTTTGGACTGACTGGGGTGAAGTTCCAAAGATTGAACGTGCTGGAATGAATGGAGATATAAGTACACGAAAAGTTATTGTTAATGATAGAATATTTTGGCCAAATGGTTTGACCATAGATTTTAATACCAGACACATATATTGGGTTGATGGAAAACTTGGTTTTATTGATGTTAGTCTATTATTACTATTTTTTTTCTTTTGTAAATGAATAAATACATTATTTATATATTTTCTTTTATAGATGATTGATTATGATGGAAAAAATAGGAAGACTATTCTTGAAAAAGGAATACCATATCCATTTGGTATTACCTTATTTCAAGATAAATTATATTGGACTGATTGGAAAACATGGTTGGTTTAAAAATATGTTTTTCCAAAATTAATATCTAATAATAGTTATTTTTATTTATTATCATTAAATATAAATATATACACATATTATTACATCATCATTACAGTAATTTTTGAACAATTTAAATAAACAAATAAGATTTATTTTTTAAAGAATAGTAATATATTTTACAATAATTTTATGACTACATTTATAAAAAAATAAATACATTAAAATTATAAAAAAAAAATTGTAATCTAAAACATAATTTATAATATTAAATAGGAAAGTAATGAATAATGATATAGAAATAACACACATTTATTTATAAATAATAATTTTAATAATATATTATTTTACTAACCATATATTTTTCTTCAATAGGTCAATTCATGTAGTAGATCGTAGAGGAGGCGGTACTAGCCGTGAAGTAATACCTAGTAATAACGTTCCAATGGATATCCGTGTGTGGAATTCTGCTCGACAGCCAGATAAAGCTACACCATGTGATAAGAATAATGGTGGTTGTTCGGATTTGTGTCTTCTTTCTCCAAATTCTCCGGGTTATTCTTGTGCTTGTTCTACAGGAATAAGACTTGTAGATTATCATAATTGTGCAGATGGTTTGTAGTGATAATAATTTAAAAAATACTATTTAGAAACTTATAATATATAAAAAAATATAATATACTTTATATAGGTATTCAGGAAGTATTATTCCTTGTACAAAAAACTGAAATATGTCAAATATCATTAGATTCCCAAGATCATTCTGTAATATCTGTACCTCTTACTGGTTTGGCTCATGCTATTGCTATTGATTATGATCCAGTAGATGGATTTATTTATTGGACCGATGATGAAGTAATTATAATTTAATTGAATATTTAATTAATTAAATAATTATAATTAATTTAATGTAGATGAAAGTGATTCAAAGAGCAAGAATGAATGGTACAGGCCAGGAAGTTGTCATTTCCAATGAAATATATCATCCAGATGGAGTAGCTATTGATTGGGTCGCACGAAACATATATTGGACAGATACGGGTACAGATAGAATTGAAGTAGCAAGATTAAATGGAAAACATCGAAAAGTAATTGGAAATTTAGTTATTGTATTTTAGAATATTTAATTAAAATATATTTTTGTGATATAGGTTATAATTGCCACTGATTTAATTGAACCTCGTGGTGTTGCTGTAGCACCTGAATTAGGTTGGATATTTTGGTCTGATTGGTATGACAAAAGACCTAAAATTGAACGTTCTAATTTGGATGGAAGTGATAGAATAGTTTTACTCAAAGATAATTTAGGATGGCCAAATGGAATAACATTGGATATTAAATCAAGAAATCTTTATTTTTGTGATGCTAAGACGGATAGAATTGAAGTAAGTAAACAATTAATTATGGTAAAAATATTACAGTACTAATTTAAAAAAAGTTAATTAAAAATATATATATATATATAAATGTACAGCATAATGTAATAATTAAATTGCTAAACATTTTAAAATAAATACTGTGCATATTTTATTAATTTGATATTATTTTATTTCATAGGTAGTAAATATGTATGGACAGGATCGTAGAGAACTTGTGAGTGAAAACTTGCCACATGTATTTGGTTTGACACTGTTAGGTGATTATCTCTATTGGACGGATTGGCAACGACGTACTATTGATAGAGTTAATAAAAAAAATGGAGATGACCGGAAAGTTATTATAGACCAATTATCAAATTTAATGGGTGTAAAAGCTGTAAATTTAAAAGAACCTGTTAATGTCAATCCATGTAATGATAATAATGGAAATTGTAGTCAATTTTGTTTTTATCACCCTAGAGGAGATTTTAAATGTGCTTGTGAATTAGGTAATAATGTATTCAATAATTATTATATGATTTAAATATTCATAATATTCTTTTATTGAAATATTTATATTATGTATTATTTAATTAGGTTATGAACTAAAATTTGATGGAAAAACTTGTATTTTTTCTGATGCATTTTTAATATTTTCTCGATATGAACATATTGGAATATTAGGCACTCATAATAGTTATTATTATGATAAAATCCCTATTGCTGGATTAAAAGAGATTGGGTAATTATTATTATTAGTTCTTTTTTTTAACATTAAAATATTAATTAATTAATTTTTTGAATTTTTGGTTCTATTCAATATTTTAATTTAAAATTGTTAACATATATTTTATACTTTACCTATTAAATAAGTTTCTATTTTATTAATAATTGTTATTTTATTATTTATAATTTTTATGTGAATTTGAAGGTCTATTGATGTTGATATTAAACATAAACGGTTATATTGGGCTGATACTAAATTAAGAACTATTAATAGAGTTTATTTGAATGGATCAATGCCTGAAAGAATAATTACATTTGGTCTTCAATCTCCTGAAGGTATTTTTATTTTAATTTTTTAAATTTATTATTTGTTTAGATTTTAGTGATAACAACTATTTTAATTATTCAATGTTAGAAAAATTGAAAAATAATGTATTGTATATAATATATAATTTTGAATAATATATTATTTTTCACTTTTCTTTTCTTTTTCTGTGGTTAAGAGGCCTTAACCATTTTACTTATTATTACAAAATATACATTTTTATATTAATAGGACTAGCTGTTGATTGGATTGGAGGTAATTTATATTGGTGTGATTCTGGAAATAAAAGAATTGAGGTGTGTAGATTAGATGGGTCGATGCGTAAAGTTTTATTATGGAATGATATAAAAAATCCTAAAAATTTGTTGTTGAGTCCACATAGAGGGTAAGAATTAATTAGAAAACTTAATTTAACTTTATTATTAATAAAATATATCTTAATTATTATTTATTAGATTTATGTACTGGAGTGAATATGATGGTTTAACTGGATCAATTCATAAAGCATCTATGAGCGGTGAAGGAAGACATCATTTGGTTAATAAAATTGGAAAAGTTATTAGTATTACTTATGACTACGATAAAGAATTAATTTATTGGTCAACATTAACACATAACAGTGGATCTATTGAATGTATTGATTTGGAAGGAAGACGATTAAAAAGAATTGCATCTATTACTTTTGGTTATCCTTCTGCAATATCATATTTTAAAGTACTGAACAAATAATAAATATATGTGTATGTGTATGTAAATATATAAATAATATTTAATTTTAATTTTAATTTTAGGGCTTTTTGTATTTGTTGGATTGGTCTAATGGGAGTTATTTTCAAATTAATATTCTTAACGGTACAGTAATGAAGCAAAGTGCAATACATTTAAATCACACCACAGATTTGATTGCATATGATAAATCAAGCCAAACTGGAACCAACCCATGTGCTATAAATAATGGTGGATGTCAGCAATTATGTCTTGTGAGAGGTCCAAGATTCGAAAATGAACCAATGTCACATCATTGTGCGTGTGAAACACATTTCACACTATTCAAAAATAATACTTGTTCGGGTAAGAATTCCAAATAAATATGAAATTACGGGTATTTATTGTTTTTTTTTTCAAATATGATCCATTTTATTTTTAAATTATATTTTTTATTTATGAAAAAAATTGACAATCTGTGCTTTAGATAATTATTTAAATTTATAGAAAGACTAATTTAACCACTTTTTCCTTAATTGTAATAATTAATTATTATGTTATTATGAATATATGGTATTCATTGTATGATATTAATTAAATGAAAGTTTCTCACTTGTACAAGTATCTTATCACAGATAAAGTAAAATAACATGATAAAATATTACCTATCTTGAATTAATAATAATTACTCAAGTATTGCCGTTGAGTATATTATATAATATAATATATATTTACTTAATGGTACTACCATTAAGTATATACTAATTAATATACTTATTAATTGAAAATATTAATATTAATAATTATATAATATATTATATTTTATCTATATACAATAGAGATTCAAAATAAATAAATTAAAAAAGTTTTATTTCTTATAAATGTTTAGAAACTATTCAATTATATAAAATTCAATTTACCTATTATGATTTTTTCTTAAAAAAAAAAAATCTATTAAAATTAATTTAATAATAGATAAAATGAATAATTTATACTCAAGATTACTGTATATATTAGTAACAATATATTAAAATATTTTGAAAACTTGACAAATAGGTTGTAATATTATATTAAAATATCAAATATTACAAATAAATATGTTTATTTGAATTCATTGATTACTGTTAACATTTTTTTTTATTCAATACCAATTGATCTATAAATTAACTTTAATTTTAATATTTAATTGAATATTTTTAAGTATTCAATAAATACCTACTATACATGTATATTTTATTATTACAATTATAATAAGTACAAATTTTGTTTTTAATGTATTTGAAGTACATATTTATTTATTTTATATTAATTAATTTAATTATTAATATAAGTAATAAAAATTTATATATAATATTTTATAATATATACATTTTTAACCAATTATTATTATTTGTTATATAGCACCGCATAGTTTCTTAATTGTGGCTCAGAGAACAACATTCTATAGAGTAGTAATGGATATTGATGATTCTATTGACTCATCACTTCCTATTGTTGGATTAAAACATGTAAAAGCAGTTGAATATGATCCTTTGTCACATATGATTTATTGGGTAAAAATATTTAATTGTTTCTATTACTAAATAATATTAATCATTATTTTCAAATTATATTTATTAATTAGATTGATGGCAGAACACAAATGATTAAGCGGTCTCATGAAAATGGTTCAAACCCCAGTACTTTTGTAACAAACAATGGAAATACTTTCAACTTATATGATCTTGCTTTAGATCCATTTAATAGAATGTTATTTTGGTCGTGTGCAGTAACAGAAACTATCAATGTTACCCGTTTGACAAATAGTAGCTTTCGTGGAACCATAGTTAAGAGTTTTGATGGTGAAAAACCAAGGAATTTGGCATTACATCCTGAAAAAGGGTATTAACTTAATATTTACGATTGTTATTATGATTTCATTTTAACTATAAAATGTATATGTTTGAAATGTTTAGTTACATTTATTGGACTGATTTGGGAAGTAAACATCGAGTAATTAGGTCTAAAATTGATGGACGTCATAGAGTTATTATTGCTTCTGATTTGTTATCTCTTGAAGCACTTACTGTTGACAGGGTACAAAATATGGTTTATTTTTCATATGCAAGTAAAGTTGATGTTTGTGATTTGCATGGTTATCAAAGGTAAATAATTAAATTTGTTATAATATATTTTGTCAGTTATATTTAATTAAAATACTTTTACTAAATAACTAATAATTTAACTATTTTAATATGCAAATACAAAAATTAAGAAAGCTAATTAAATTTTTTTTGTATTTGTATATTTAAATATTTATTATATAATAAATTATTATATTCTTCTTCTTTTTTAGTTTCGGCCTTTAAGACCATACTGACTTCTCTCCACTTCTCTGCCAACATATATATAAACTATGGACATTCCGTTGGAATAACCTCCCCCCCAATTTCGCATCTAAATATAAACTGCTAACCACATCTCCCTTACACCAAACCTGGTTTAAATCCCTAAAATTACACAGACGATCTATAGTCCAGTATTGTCGCTTACGTTTCGGTCACTCCTTACTACCTTCCCATTCTTATAAGCTTTCCTTAAATAATTCTCCTTTCTGCACTCTTCACTCTGATGAAGTGGTCTGTGATTTTACTCATATAATCTTTGATTGTCCCTCCCTTTCTCCCCAACGTGTTTCTTTGTTCAATCTACTTAACTCCTACAATATTCCTCTATCTCCTTCTTCTCTTCTCTCTTCAAATAATGAATTTATCATTAACTCCATTATTAATTTTATATCTGAGGCTGGATTTTCAATTTAATTGATTCCCCATACTTTGTATTATTATTAGTGTCTATTTAATTATGTATTGTTCTCTATTCTATTAATAATTGTCGAAATAAATTGTACTGTACAAAATTTCAAAAAAAAAAGACCATACTAACAACGATAAACTTTGTCACCTATCTCTGTCCTCCGCTGCTTCTCTCCAATTGGTACCGGACTCTATCCTTTCAACTTCTCTTTTCACACCATCTTCCCATCTTAGCTTAGGTCTATCTAACGGTATTTTTCCTACAGGGTCTTCTTCGATCACCTGTTTGCGCCAAGCATGGCCTGCCCAACTTAGTTTTCGTTTGGCAATCTCTCTCACTATATTTGGTTTCTGGAAGAGTCTTTGGAGTTCCTCATTATGCAGTTTTCTCCATTCTTTAGTTTGGCTATTGAAAACGGAACCTAAAATTTTCCGTAGGACTTATCATTCGAATATCATCCATCTCGATTCTTCTGTTTTTCGCAACTCCCGTGTTTCTGAGGTGTATAGGACAATTGGTCTTAGTAATGTCATGTACATTTTAATCGTTACTCTCGTAGGCTATGATGTTAAGTTACCTATCTTGGCTCCAATGGAATTAATAATTTTCTTGGAGAATTTGAAATCTTAAATGATGTTTAAAAGACTTTCTATACTTATTAATAAATATAGTCGTAAGCTTTTCTAAAATCCACAAATAATACATGATAATAATATAATATGATGCAATAAATAATTTTTTTTATAATTTTTAGGAGAACATTAATCTCATTTGATGGTTCACAAATCTCTAATGTTGCTATTCTTGGGCCTTACTTATACTGGATTGACAGAGAAAGACAAGTAATCGAAAGAGTTAATAAAACCAGCGGTATTGTTAGTGAAGCAGGAAGTACTGTAATGAATCCAACTCCACATTTAGTGGATATTATTTCAATATATATTCCCACACACGAGGTAATATAATATTTTTATTTAACTTTGTATTTAATTGTGAATAAAACTGCAATTTAGATAATTTTTATATAATTAAATCATCAATTCAAAAATATCTTAGTCTAAATTGAACAATTTTTTTTTTTTCTTTGAAACTTTTAACTACTGCGTTAAAATTGGCACAACAACACATACAATTTGATTAAAATAGTAATCATAGTTTTCAATAAAGATATTATAGATTATACTTATAAAAAAAAAAACAATTTTTTATTTTTTTTTTTATATAATTTTGACACTTGCTAAAATACCTATCATATTTTATATTTTATTGAACGGCTAATGTGCACCGAGTCGTACCAAATAAATATTTACCAAGAGATAAATTATTTGAACACCGTGCGAAGGAAATAAGTTAACGCGTTTAATGCATTTTTTGACACGTTAAAAAAAAATTAATGAATAGTTTTTCTCCTGATAAACATTCGGTGACCGGTGCGATCTGACATGATTGTCTGTTTACTAATATTATATTTTGTAACGTTGTTTAAGGTTTTAGCGTCACATCCTTGTAGCGCGATGAACAAACACGGACTGTGTTCGCATTTGTGCATAGTGACTGCAATGAACGAGAGTACGAACAACAATAATTATGAATGCTCGTGTCCATTGGGCTTAATAATGATCAATCACCAATGTGTGACCGTGCCCGTATGCGATTCTGATCATTTCCTATGCAATACTGAATGCATACCATTGCTTTGGCATTGCGACGGTCAAAAAGACTGCCACGACGGGTCAGACGAAGTCAATTGCTTGGAATGTAATAAGCATCAGTTCAGATGTTTGGACGGGCATTGCATAGGTATTACGATGAATTAATATAATAATTAATTATGATATTATTTTACGAGAACATAATTTTTGTGCACGCAAAACGAATATTGCCGCGGGAGCTTTTTCCCAACACATTCATAATATTCTTTTCTCTCGGAACTTGAGTACTTTACTGCACTTGTTCAGTTTGAATGACTAATTCGCGTTCCGTTTTCTCCCAATATCGTTTGTTTTTTTTTTTTCAATTTTTGACCGATCATTTTATTCGTTTCGTTTTTTTTTTTTTCAGATAAAAACTGGGTGTGTGACGGTACGAAACAGTGTATCGACGGTTCGGACGAATCTCGATGCTGTGACAAGGCATTGGCCATTAATAATAGGTTCCGGTGCATTGCCAACGGCATGTGCATTCCGATCAGAGAAGTGTGCGACGGAGTGAAACAATGCGCGGACGGGTCGGACGAAACGTATATGGCGTGTTCGATGATGAGAAACGCTGGTCACAACGTGATAGGTACCGGTGACAGATCGTACAAAGGGACGGTGTTCCTGTCCATAATATTCTTCGTGACAATATTCAGTCTGCTGTTGGTAATCATTTATCGCTGTTCAAAAAGGTACGTACCTACACGTCTGTTATTAATCTTCTTCCCATTCTCCTCCTCCTTCTTATCCTTCGCCCTTTCTCCCAGCTATTTGGGATCTGACATTAATAATCGCGTTAATGATTTTCGCAGCGATCCCGACTGTACGCCGAGTATGGCCAGCAACAATAACATAGTCTCTTATACTGCCATGCCGCCGGTGCCGCCCAGACAATACGCCATACCATCTGCATACTCAGTGTTGCAAAACGGCATAACGACCCACAGGGAGCCGATCTCGCCATCAAACTGCAGCCCCCTGAACCCGCCGCCGAGCCCCACAACTACGATCACAATGCGTTCAAATGATTACATCAAGTCGAACCCGTATTCACTTTACAACGAGCGCTACTTGCCACCTTGTCCGACATTGTGCTCGCAAATGGACGTGCCCGACCTGGACATCTACGACGACTTTCCGTTGACACACGAACCATTTTCTCCTCCGCCCACTCCTCGATCTTATTCGCCATAGTCTAGCACTTATTACACTCCGCACGCTCCGCCGCCCTCTCCCAACAGCTGCAGGAGGCTTTGATGAGTGTATTTTTATTTATATTACATTTTTTTTTATTTTTTTTTATATATGCCATATATTTATATAAAATATATGACTTTTGAGTTATTGATAATATTATTATGATTTGCCAGGTTGTTGATTTATTCGTTGTTCATATAAAAGGTAAATCATAATAATTATTATTGTAATGAGAATTTGTTGCAATGTTGATCATACGCAATATATGATGAAAATCACTTCCTACTTAAATTTAAGTTTTAATTCCTATTATTGTTGATAACACTTTTAAAAGAAATATTCTATTTGCCAGTGTATATTTTATATATATTTTATAATTGAGCGATGCCATAGTGATAATATTAATATTATTGTATAATTTTTTTTTTTCTAAAGACTTATTTTATCAAACATTATAATATACTTTACATGGTTGTCGTCGAGAAAAATAATATTTTTATATTTAATTTTATATATATATATTGTAAAGATTAATTATAGTTTTGTATGTATTTAGAAACTAAATACAAGTGATACTCAAAATAAATTTTCATTTTAGTAAAATCAATATTTATACATTTTTTTATTTACGTATATATATATATTTTCAGTTATTTAATTAAGTTATAACACATAAATAACAGATTAAAAAAAAAAAAAAAAAATTGGAATTGATAGGTGTTAAAATATAATATATTGTATGCATGTATATATATATTTTACAGCAATGGATAGTTAATGATTTTTTGAATGTAGAGAGAGTTCTGCCAACTGAAAAATAAAAATTCTATCTTAATACTGTTTACATTAAAGTTAAAAATAAAAAAATTATTACCTCGCGTTCGTTATCAATATCTTCTTCGTCTGATCCATGTATTGAAGCTCCTGGTGTAGTTGGTCGGCTACTGGAAGGTGACGGTGGTTCAGAATAAGGACGAGGATAATTGTATCGACGTCTTGACGCTTCTGTGATACATAAAGTTTCCGTTTCCTTATCAAACATATCTGGGAATACTTGGCCTAATGCTTTTAATCTGGCTTGACGATAATACTAAAAATTACAATTGAGTTAAAAATAAAATTGTATCAAAAGGATTTAATAAGAATTATTTTAAACAAAACTTAAATTATTATTTTTAATAGATAACTTTATAATAAATAATTCAAATATTTATATAATGTATAAGGAAATGATAATAAATATAGATTTTTTTCTTTTTATAAATTTAAATCATAAGCAAGATGACATAATAAATTTCTACTAGACTATTAAGGAAACTAAATTAAACTAACTTTATCTACAAAGACTGAATGAATTACTGTATACAATGTACATTAAATAAATATAATATGAAATCAAAATTAAATAATTTCATATACTTATACTTATACTCATATACATTTACTTTCATAAAGCTTTTTTTCTTAATAACAAATAATTTACTAATGACATTGGAACACAATTTTTTTTTGTAAAATAATCTTTCCTGTTATTCTAAAGTTATTCTAAACCATAACGTTATATTATACTAAAAGTTAACATTAAATTAACTGATTATTGTAATCACAATTAAAGTATTTTTGGTAAAATTGAGCCTTAATAATTTCAAATTCAATCAAAGTAATATTTTATCTTAGTAGTTAATAATCACACCCAGTTATATAATTAATATACGATATATCTCAATATTCAATAAATTTAAATTAAATTTTAATTAAATTAAAAATTAAATTTTAATATTTTCATTAAATATTCAATTTATTTAAAACATAAATCAATAGATGAAGATGAAGTTTGAAAAGAATTGGTAGGGAATTTTAACAATGAAAAATATTTCAAGTAATAATAGATTAATAGAGGTTAATTTCATTAAATAATTATAATAATATAATAATATATATATAATAATTATAATTTAATAAATATTGTAAATAGAAATATACTTACGATACCCAAGTTACGCCAATCAAGTAAGTCACTTAACCGTTCAGTACGGTTTCGCTGAATTACTCTTTGTCTGCGGCTCATTCTTGCAAAATCATACATATACTGGGCCAGCTGTCTGACAGATTCTTCTACACTGATATTTTGACGGTCTACAATGTAAATTCCATAACTCATTGGATCAGCAATATGTTGATCCATAAAACAACCGAAACCTAAAATAAAATTATAAAAATTAATTTAAAATTTTTATCAGAGTATAGGACATGTATATAATATTAACAATATATACCTAAGTACCGTTACTATTAATAATATTTACCATTATTTAAATTCTATATCATATGAATATTAAATTCATCCAAACTATTGATTATAATTAAAATTGTATAAAAGAATTATAAAAATTATATTGAAGAACTTCATTTAAATCAATTTAAGAAATTAAAATAAATAAAATACCTATTGAATAATAAGAATTATCCAACACTAGTAAATTTTTAATTAAACAAAATTATTAATTAGTAATAATTACAATTTTTAATTTCTTTACCTCTTTTAAGAAATTCTACATTACATACTGTGCTTAAATGTATAAGATAAATTATAAATGAATAAGTATCATGTATTTAAATATATTACCGGATAAGTTGGTAGTTATTGATGGTATTCCCATGACTGTACATTCAGCAGGAGTGTATCCCCATGGTTCATAATAACTAGGAAAAACTCCTAAATGACAACCACGCACAAATTCTTCATAATCCAATCCAAATAATGGGTTAGTCGAAGACATAAATTCTGGATGAAACACTATCTATAAAATGCACAAATAATATAATTTGCCAACTTTGCCACTAACAGTGGTAAACAGTTATGATGTTTTATCACTGTACAAGTTATTTATAAGTGTTTAAACTTACATTCATGAGATTAAGCAATATTTAAAGGTTCATTTTATGTATAGTAATAATAAATTAACAGTAAAATTCTCCTACTAATAAATTAATTCCCAAAGTAAGAATAAATCAATAAGATAATAAGTATTTAATTTAAATAATATAGTTTGAAAATATAATATTTGTTTAGAATAAAAGTAAGTAGCATGTAGAGTGTAAAATGTAGAATAATTTTTAAAAAAAATTATAGAGCATAAAATAGGTAATAATTATATAAATTAAAATATTTTTGTTTGATATTTGAAAATTATAAGAGTTTTATTTTTTTATTCGTTTTCAGAAATAATTAGATACTCTTTAACCCTCTATTAAATCAAGCTTTAATATAGGTATCAATTTTAACTTCTCACTTTTACTTTATCTGCTACGGTATTGAATAATTTACATCTTCTTATAGTATTTAATACCGGATCACACCAATCATTAATAACATTATGTGTGGTTACGGGAGGAAGATCATTTCTCTGTAAAGCGTATAAACACCGTTTTAATCTAACAGTGTCTTCTTTGGTCAATAATTCCTCTTCGACAGGCATTCGACCCCTATTAAATGAAATTAATAAAATTTATATAAATATATTTACAATTTGAAACAAAATATTATAGTCACAAACTTTACCTTAGACATATTTCATAGATCCTACGTCCAATTTTTGTTTGAATTTCTAGTATGGTATCACGTAAACTTTTTGTAACAGCATGACCCCGAAGACTTTCTACGTTGAAATTTTCTGTACGAGCTGGAAATATCAGGAAAGCTACAACAGTCATGTCTGAGTTAGCACTCTGAAATTATAACAATGTTTTATACGAAAATGTTTGCTATTTAACATAGATAATTAAATAATATTATACAAATTTTATTTCTGTAATTAATATTATTTTATGCATAAACTTACTATTAAATAATGGTTTAAACGTGCCAGTGCTTCGATAAATATGTCTGCTCCTTTATTAGAGAATTCATATCTTCCAGCGGTAAAGAAATATAATGTTTTTTCAAGATCGAAATTGTAATGTCTGTTAATGTAAATTAGATTAAAATTTATAATAAAATAATATAGATACCTAATAATTAAATAATTTATAGGTACATATAGTTTAGTTAGGTATCAATAATAGTATTGATCGTCAATAGTCAATGTGAATAAAAAAAAAAAATAATAATAATTATAATTTGAAATTGTGTGACACAACACCTCACAGATCAGAAAAATAAATTACCCATGGAAATGACCACGAACAAAATCGTGAATCTTCTCTTTAGACGTCGAATGAAGGTTTTGAAATTCGTGTAAGGCCGAAAATTTAACAACGTTTAATCCGTTTGGAGTTATAATATCAGGTTTTCGGGATAGTAAACATTCGGATTCTCTTCCAGTTATATCGGATACTGTTGTAAATACATGGGAAATGTGAGCTGCGGCTCGTTCCATACAATAACGGTGGTAAATTTGTCTTTTACCAGCTTCTTCATCGAGATTGAACTGCAAAATAAAATATAAAAATAACGAATACATTTTTAAAAAAAATCTAGTTTACAATTTTAATAAAAGGAATATTCTTAAATATTATTTTTATAATAATAAATTTATAGATATTTAATATTTCTTCTTCTTCCTTAAATTATTTATAATTATAAGTAAGTAAATTAATATAAAAAATATGTATTTATCAAATAATACATATTATTTATTTATTTATGCGTTAAGCATAAAAATCAAGGGAAGGGATACTCCTGCCACAGGGATTTAAATGTGCAAATTATAGTGTTTAATTTTAATTGAATTTGAATGCAATGATAAATCATTGTATTCGAAAAAATGATTCTGAGCGAAATTCAAACTCTAATTTTTGGGTATATTTCTTTAGTTATATCTTAAAATAAGTAAAATAATAAAATAAAAAAATTATATTAGTTTCCGCGAATTTTTCTGCCCTTTTTAGTAATTTCCATATTATTAATAACAGTACTTGATTTGGGAGGGTTCCAAAGGACGAGTAGGTACCCCTACTATTTTTTTTTCTTTTTGAAGCGTGTCCCTACTAATTGTTATATTTCCCATAATATAATAGGTATGTACCTACTAAATAATTTTGCGGACGCTATTTTTTTAAATGTCCGAAAGTCTCTACTTTTTATTTTCCAATTAAAGCACTGATTAATAATTAAAACTATTCAGAAATTTGAAAAATTACTTAAATAAAATATCAACTAGGTAGATAAAATTATCTACCTAATACCTACAGAGAACCTCTTTTTTTGGTAATCGGACCATTAGTTTCACCTCAAAAAATGTTTTCATACTTATAAAATCACATTGTTTTCAAAATATTTTACATACATCACGAAAAGTACCTATAAGTGTTAAAAGTATAAAATACATAAATTTAATATTTTCAGTTTAGTATATTTAAAATCAAATTGTGTAGGTATACATTATTACATTACATATTAATATATTAT
Organism: Tetraneura akinire; assembly: GCA_021307375.1. Taxonomy (NCBI): domain Eukaryota; kingdom Metazoa; phylum Arthropoda; class Insecta; order Hemiptera; family Aphididae; genus Tetraneura; species Tetraneura akinire. The sequence goes on along the minus strand of JAIUCT010000012.1, from coordinate 6,247,807 downwards.
AAAATAAAAATTCGTTAAAATACCATATTTCTTTATTTCATTAAAAATTACAATTATAAAAAATTTCCACACTTAAATTAAAAATCAATGTAAGAATTTCAAATTTGTTTTACGTATACAAAATTTCTATGTAAATATTCAATAATTTTTAATTTCTATGGCTTATATGTTTCTTTGGTTATCATAAAATAATTAAATCTAGTTTGTAAAAAAGATATATTCCGCGAAACGAATCCTGGTCAAGTTTTCGAAAATCAAGTTTTATAATGTCGTGTTATATAAAAACGAATTTTATAAAAAAAAATTTTTTTAAAAGTCATTTATTATAAAAGTCTTTACAAATATTACAAATAATTATAATATAAATATAAAACCGAATACAAATAAAATATAAACATAATATTATAGGAAAATAATTTAAATTGTAAATTGTATGCTATTGCTTTTAAAAATTCAATTAAATCATAATTTTCGTCCAAAGTACGTTTACATAATATATTATAATTAATCTATTATTACGTCCGTTTTCCGTTCATAAACCCGGTTAAATGTATATAGAAATCCATTTATGGATAACATGTCTTGTTTTTCGTGAATGGAAGAAATAATTTGTATATCCATGTTAGGTCGTAGTTCGTAGATATAAAAAAAAACAAATAATAAATATTTTACGCAATTAAAATAAGATACAGATACAGCACGCTCACATAGGTACACGTAGATCGGCACTACACTGAAATATATCCATTTCACATTTGGGTTTTACATACATTATCAACAGTCAATAATCATAATAAAAATATTTAATTTTAACTTGTATATAATAATATTTATGGTACCTATATCCAATTAAATAAAATGAAGTAATATCGCAAATTATTAATATCGGTTTATAACAGAAAACTTTATAAGAAATGATTTTTCGAACATACCTATAACATTTATAAAATACGTTTTTATGAAAATCGACTTTATAAGACTCGACTTTCGAACACTTGACATAATACCCCGCGAAACTTACAGTTTCCAGCTTATTTTCAATAATTTTTTTTTTATCAATTTATCATAATTTATAATAATATAAGAACTAAGAATTATTAAAAAAAATTAAAATAGGATTTAAATAAAATATGAAATATAAGTAATAGGCATGCAATTTCCTACTAAAAGCATAGGTACTCAATTTTGTGGTAATCGAATTATTATTTTTACTCGAGAAGTGTTTATACGAATATACAAAAAAACAATGTTATTGCAAAACATAAATAAAATTAAACATACCTTTTCTAAATTATTATAGAAATCAGTATTTCCTGCACAAAGATATCGGCCTAATAATGTAGCGTGAGTTGTAAATACTGTTGCAATTGGTTCTTTTCTTGTACGTAACGCTATTAATCCTATACCAGCCTGCCATTCATGAAAATGAGCAATAATTAAAGGAGTCGAGTCCACATACGCTGCTGCTGCTATACGAAACTGAACATAAATAAATATTATTTTATACATTTCACTTAGATATATAAATATCAATAATTTATATATTATATTAAAAATATGTACGGATATATAAATTATATGTATAAAAATACGATAATATTTTGAAGAAATAAATTACATTAAAAATAAAAATCATTTAGACACTGAAAAAGTGAAAACATAATTTATATTTTAAGATTAACATAGCTGTGCGTATATTATTATGCAATCATAGCAGGTTTAAAAATTAAAGTTATTTAATGATTGGTAGAAATAATTAAAATCGATCTAAAAATAACAAACAGTTTTATATATAAAGAAGCGTTTTATCAATATCAATTAATTTTTTTCACGTGTATAACATGTAATTTAAATAAAATTATTTATTTATCTAAATTTTATTATGAAAAAAATATCTAAACAATTTAACAATGTAGGTAGTTCGGTATTTGTAATGTTGGATTAAACATACACAAGTCATAATTATTACAGTTCGAATTATTAAATAGATTTAATTTTAGTCATAAACATAGTTCATAAATTATAATAAGAAATAATTTGTCTTTTCATAACTATACAAATAATTATTTTAGGAATACAAGTGTTAATTGCATAAAAAATAGGGTTTAATTAAAGTTGAAAATACCCAATTAAAATACAATATGCTTATTTGTTTACATATTTATATTATAATTGTATACTTACTTCTGTTAGAAATTCTGCTATTAAATATCCCAAAATGACAGAGTCATTAGCTTCTATATCTAAATGTGGAATTCCTATGTTACATGTGTCCCATAAAGTTTGTTTATATTGATCTAATTTCCATGCTGCTGAACCAATATCAAACAATATAACTTGTGGACTACCATCAACTAACCATCGGCCTGTTACTACCTATTTTTTTATTAGATTAGTATTAATGCTAAATATACGAGTAAAATTAATTTTTTATATAAACTTTTATTTTACTATAAGTTCAAAAATGTACCTATATTAATATATAAAAAATAACTTATTTATATATTTTAATATTTTAGTATATGCTTACAATTACAATACTATACTTACCTAACTAGATTTAATGTTAAATTACAATTATTAATCCTTCATAGTACTATTAGTACCTATAGTAATTTATACATTTCAAATCAATTATAAAACACATATAGAAAGTAATATATTTTTATGAAAAATATAACTAAAACCATGAAATAAGATATTGATTTTAAAATTAATTTAAATTATAAAACACATAATATATATGTATTAATAATAAATAGAAATTTATTTAATTTTAAATAATAGAAAAAATAAGTAAGTTAGAAAAAAATATTTATTCTGTTTTGATATAATTATACAATTTCAATAACACAATAAAAAAAAATTAAGTATTAAGTAATAAATAGGTATTAAAATTTTTACCAAATTATATCATTATGTTAAGTACCTTAAATCCCTGATCTCTCAATTTTGTTATAGCTGTATGGTATGGAGATCCATATTCAAATTCTAATTCTTCAACAGCAGTCCGGGCATAGTTTTCTTTATAAGGACCCAATAAACAATACTGTTCTCCCATTTCTTCAGTTGAGACAAATGCTTTTGATCTGATAACTGTATAAATTCCACCGACTAAAATAGCCAAAATTTTATATTCAGTATTATAAATAAAAAATATTCTTCAAACAAAATGTTTTAAGTGATTAATTATTTTATACATTGTGAAGAATTTTATTATTGTTTAAAGCCTTAGTGGTACAAATAATTAATATTTTCAATTAATATTATTGAATAATAATAAGTAGGTAGGTGGATATGTTATTACCAACTAATTATATATAAATATGTAAAAATTTGTTGTGCTTTCAATTAAAATAATGTAAAAAAAAAATAATTAACTCCCTATTTAAATTACTTTACGTAAACTACTTTTATAAAAATAAAAATATATTACCTATTTAATATGTTAAAATTGATATTGATTTATTTTAATAAAATAATATTATTAATGTTTCTATTTTAAATTATTTTTAATTTTATTATATAAATAGGTATTTACTACATTTTCCAAAAAATGAAGCTATACCATGTGTACACTGTATATAGGTATTACATGGTGTCATAGGCCTATAGGGTTTCAAAATGTTACTATGTTATATTTTATTCTATGATAATTTATATTTTAATTCTATATAAATACATAATTTCCAATTAAAATAGATATTAATGAAAACAAATTTATCATTCAAAATCAAAATATTCATACTCTACTAAAAATTAGTTAATAAGTATTATTAGATAAAATAAATAAAACATGTTTAAAGTTTTAAATATACAATTGGTAGATAAATTTTTTATTTTTTATCGAAATATTGAAAGTAAATATAGAATATTGAATTCAATATTCATACACTATAGGTATACTCAGTGGCATGTTTACTTTGGGAGGGGGTAAGGGTTTCCTCCCTAGATTTTTTTTTAATGATATTAAATTATTACGTACCCGAGACCCGACATATTACAGTAAAATGATATTTTCATTACTAGGTTTAGGTTTAGGTTTTAAATTAAATTATATTATTTAAATTAAAAATTGATTAATAAAATAATTTTCGTTAAATACGGGATATAATAAAAAATACCATTATAATGTAATATTATTATATAGGAAGGTAGGAACTCGTATTAAGATATACTATGAATATTACGTTGAAAGAAACGTTGAACATTATTAAAAATTGACTATAATATTCTGCATTAATCTTAATTTATAAATTTGGTAATTTTGACAATATTGTAAAGATAATATTAATTCGATCGTAGAGTTTATTGTTATTCGTGGAAATATAAATAATCGAAAACAGCGATAACGACTGGTTCTAATCCTTCAACTTCCAACACAATTATAATTTAGACTTTTGACAATTATTTGAATTTTATTTGGTTATTGGATTATTGCTTGTTCGAGGTGTATGGTGTATCATTGTAGCTCCCCCCCCCCCCCCCCGAAAAAAATTGTATCCACGCCACTGCAGTATATACTTACTATAATATATTACCTATAGTAAATAACAGATATACCTAATATAACTATAGTATACTTTTATTATATATATTATTTTTACATTTTATTCATTAATAAAATATCAAATAAATTTGAATATATATACCTCTATATAAAGTACTTACGTACTAGTAATTTCATATAGATATATTTGACACGTTCATTTATTATTTGAAAATTTGTTTTTTACATTAAAATATAACTGATATAGGTAGCATAATAACATTCAGAAACAAACCTTTGTTACACACTTCCCAAGCAGTTTCAAAAACCCATCGGTTTTCGTAAGCAGCTGTTTGGCCACGATCCATAAATGCAGTAAAATCATAATTACTGTCCACACGATAAAAACGTTTACTTGCCTGATCCTTAGTCATGGTATCTGGAAAATAATTATTATTAATTTATGAAAAAATTATTTTGCGTTAAACGAGTAAAAACTATTTTCAATAAGGTACTATCTACCTACTGTTTATTTTGAGTACTAACAGTAAAACCTAGTTCAAGGGCAAGTATGAGGCCTTTGGCAACAAATTGAATTTAGTAAATAACCAGAGATAAACATTTATGTTGCCAGAAAAATACGACTTCTCAAATTATATATTTCAAAATTAATGTAAAAAAAGAAGTAAAATTAGATTTTACCTACCTAAATGTACTCTGTGAAATAATATTATTTTACTAACATTTTAAAAGAATTAATATTAGTTAATATTTAGATCTATAATTAATACATTAGGTATTAGGTGCACGTAAAATACGCCAATGCTTTTTGGTAAATAATACAGAAATCTCAGATATAAAAATCAATTAAAGTAATAATTAAAGAAAAATAATTTACAAGGAGTACAAATATTGATAATACAGCATATAATACGCAATTATATTATAGTAGATTAATAAATTTAACGTACTTTGAACTGATTAATGTTAATCAATAATTATTAATGATATTGTAGACTACAATAACGTATGCAATAGTCTAAAATAATTATAATGATTTTTATAATAATATAATAATAACAATAAAATTATTTTTAAAACTAAAACTACTTACATTTAAAAAAAATAATATTACACTTTTAATCTCCGATTGAATGAAATCATTTGATAAAGAAAAAAAAAATTTACTTTAAAATTGTAAAATATAGGCAACCTAAATAGGAAAATCTATTTTAACTAATATAACTACGAGTATGTATACTTTTAAAAAGTTGTTTTACAATCATTGTTACAATGTTACGTATTTATAAATTATGAGTAATTATAAAAGTAATAAGTATACCACTATAATATAAATTTTAAATTATACATAAATTGAGTTAAACAGTAATTTTAAATCAAACATTTATACCTATATTTATAGAATATTTCTTGATATATTACTTATATAATATATTATTATAACACAACTAAAAAAAAAAAATTATTTAATGAGTAGATTATTATTTATTTTTAATATGTAGATTGATATTCATTAACAATCAGTAAAATTGAGAAAAAATCATAATAAATTATTAATAATTAATTTCATTTTATTTTCAGTAAAGATAAAATGATAAAATACAGCTAAATATTTGTTGATTAATTATTAGTTAGGTATTTGTTTAATTGTTTACAAAACTCTAAATAACAAACATTGATATGTAATCCAAGAACATATTTTAAATATTAATTTTCTTATTTGATAATATAATTCCGGATAATTATGATAGTACTCTAAGTCTAACGAAAATGATAATAAATATATTGCATCCTGTTAATTTTGAATGAAGTTAATTATTTAAAATCAATAATCATAATATTACAACATATTATAATATAATATTTATTTTATAAAATATTAAAAATTGTCGTTAAATGGCTTCAATTATTTTTATTTTTATAATGAGTTAATATAATCTTTTAATATAAATATTAGATAAATAATAGAAATTTTATTGTTAATTTTTAAAAATAATTATTTTAATATAAAATAATAGTTACAAAAATTATTTACGAGTATATACGTGTTAAAAGAGTTATTTTAAATAAATAATTACATTACACTTTAGGTATAATATAAAATAATAAAATAATATAATTTATAACATATTTTTATATTTTAATAATGTTTGATGTATTAATAATTGTCAATAACAAAATATGTATTTTAACTTACTAATGCAATTCCATAAATATTAAAATAAAGCTGAAGAATAAACGATTTACGTTAAGAAAAATAATAATACGACTGGAGTTATAAATGTTAAATTATATAAGAAAACACTATAACAATGTAAATTGTATACTAATTGCAGGTAATCTCTAACATAAAATAAGGAAAATGCTGTCTACAGCTGCTGTGAATGAAGAAAAAACCAAACCTATGCAAATGCTGATAAATAATTGTTTAATAGGAGTATAACGCAATGAGAACAATCAGCATGAATAGGTAGAGCCAATTAATATTTAATGATAAAAAATCAAGTTAGATATATTAGTTATTAATACTATATTTTATCAGTATATTATATAATAGGTACTTTAGAAATTGTTATTTATAGATTTGTTAAAATAATATTTTAAGTTCAAATTATCATTATTATAAATAATATAATAATCAGGTTTCAAGTACCAAAACGAATTCATCGGTGATGTTTTATAAAAGTTTAACGTGTAATAAAATACTTCAAGTAAATTAGTGAATAATTACTTACTGAACTTATGAAATGCTTATTCAAATATTTAATGGAGTTTACATAATTACGAGTACATTACAGCCGAAAAGGTAAAATTTAATAAATATGTGTAAGTATGTGTGTGTAGTGTATACTTTAAATAATATAGTTTTTATTTATTGTAACATATATATGTATTAACTGTATTGATTATATAGGTAATAAATATTAATTAAAAAATATGAATTGTAATTCATTTTCTAAAATATGAAATGTAAATTTATTAAAAACTATTAAGAAAATTGAATTTAAAAATTTATATTAGATTCTGAGCGAAGCGAAGAATGTATTGGTTTTACAATGATGTGTGATTATTTTTTGTTTTTTGTTTTTTTTTTTTTTATGTCTGTAGACACTTTTACTACCCGAAATAATGCTCCGATTTTCACGAATAGGGTATGTTTCCGGTAGGAAAGTGGATGTAGTTGGTACTTTACTTAGGTCATTTTTTGAATTTCTCAAAATTGACGCTATGCGGTAGAAAAAACGGCGAAAAAATGACGAAAAAACTGCATTTTTCGCGAAAAATGAAATTTCGACGAATTCGATTTCTATATTTCACGATAACTCAGGAAATTTTTAAGATAGAGACCTGAAATTTTTTTTGGATGTTCACATAGCTACTATATATATGTGGTATAATTTTGGGACCGTTACATTAATTTTTCTCCAAAATATAGGACTTGAATATTTCGTAAAATTCACGTTTTTACGTATATAATGTGTGATAAAATTGTCAATTTTGGGTATTTTGGTCTGAAAATTTTACTGAAGTATACTTACATATTACTTAACATCATACTAAAATATTAGAAAAATCCATTGTCAAAATTTTTTTTTATAGCCGTTTTAAGTTGATATTTTTAGGAAAACGAAAATCTTAGAATCCATACGTATAAATATTCTGAAAACACTTTCACTACCCGAAATAACCCTTCGATTTTCACCAATAGCGAGTTTCAGATGTAAAAGTGGATGTAGATGGTACTTTATTTACAAGCCCGTATCCAGGGGGGTTTAAGGGGTTCAACCCCCCACCCCCACCCCCACACCCCTACCCCCACCCAAAAAAAATTTTTAAAGTAGTTTTATATTTATAATATAACAGACTAACTACATATATAACTACGTATAATATAATCATTTATTTTTACTTCATATATTAAAAAAT
>JAIUCT010000012.1:6167380-6239270 GCA_021307375.1 Tetraneura akinire | reverse complement strand
GAAATTTTGACGAATTCAATTTCTATATTTCACGATAACTCGGGCAATTTTTAAGTTAGAGACTTGAAAATTTTTTTGGGTGTTCACATAGCTATTATATATATGTGGTAAAATTTTGGAACCGTTTTTAAATTTTTTTTCTAAATATAGGACTTATAGCTTTTTTAAGTTGATATTTTTAGTTCAAACGAAAATTATAATCTGACTGAACTTCGCTCAGAATCATTTTTTCGAATGCAATGGTTTATCATTGCATTCAAATTCTAAGTAAAATTAAACGCTATGATCCGCACACCTGTATCCTGTGCGGCAGGAGTATCAGCTCTTTTATTTTTGTTACTTTGTTAGTTTGTATTATAATTTTAAGTATTGGTTTATTAGTTATTACTTTATTAGTATTCTTAAATTATGTTTAAAAGAATAATATCTATATTGAATAATTTTACTTAAAATAAAATTTTTAGTTAGAATAAACTTTTTAATAAGTATTATTTTTAACATATTACATTTTCCATATATTTATATTCGTAGGTGATCAGGTGAATTTGAGGGGGTTGGGCGATATGGCGATCGTCCCCCTTGGACCTAGTTTTTTTTTATATTTTATTGATCTTAATGAGGTAGAATCACAAGTAATAAACAAATAGGTGTGCAAATTATATTGTTTAATTTAATTAGAATTTGAATGCAATGATAGACCATTGCATTCGAAAACACGATTCTGAGCGAAGTTCAGTCAGATAATGTAGTTAGCTATAACCTATTGATTAATACGAGTATATTGCGATTTTTTCGTCATGTTTTTGTCGTTTTTTCTAACATCTAACGCATAGGGTAAATTTTGACTTTTTGAGAAATTCGAAAAATGACCTAATAATAAATTACTAACATCCATTTTTCAACTGGAAACATATGCTATTCGTAAAAATCAGAGCATTATTTCAAGTAGTAAAAGTACCTTCAGACACAAAAACAAAAAACTAAAAATATCAACTTTAAAAAGCTATAAAAAAAATTGAGACTAGGGATTTTTCTAATATTTTGATATAATGTCTTCAGTCACAAAAAAAACTGCGGTATCCCATCCGCTGTCGATGCCTGGGGTCTGGCTACGGTGCTTAACACCTAGGTAGCTTTTGCAAATGTTACGCCGACTACACCACACGTCCCCCATAGTTTTTGTGAAAAATGCCGTTTTTAAATTTTTTTCATAATATTTTCGTTTATTTAAAAATATCAACTTTAAACAGCTTTAAAAAAATTGAGACTAGGGATTTTTCTAATATTTTGAATTAATTTTAAGTAATATATAAATTTACTTCAGTAAAATTTTCAGACCTTAATGCCAAAAATTGCCAATTTTATCAAACATTATATACAAGAAAACGAGAATTTTACGAAATATTCAAAGTCCTATATTTTGTAGAAAAATTAACGTAACTGTTCCAAATTTTTATCACATATATATAATACCTATTTTAATATCCAATAAAATTTTCAAATCTCTAACTCCAAAATTATCCGAGTTATCGTGAAATATTGATATCGAATTCATCAAAATTTGAGTTTTCGTGATTTTTCGTCGTTTTTTCTACCACTTAGCATAATGATTAATAAATAATTATAAGTTTATGACTATTTTTATATAATAAAAATAAGAATCATTATAAAATGTACGATTAATATAATTTGTATCTTGTATCTATGTTTAATTTTAGTGATTCATTAGCCTTAAAATTAAACCAATATTTATATTATAATATCTTTACTTATCCAATTTAATAAATAAATAAAACTTTTATTTGTATTTTTTAAAAGAATTCAATATTTATTTTTTTAAATTATATCTTTTTAGGTTTAATTATTTTATTTAATAATCAGGTGACTGGTAGTAGACTATTATATTATGTTATGTTGGAAAAATAAAATATGAGTACCTACCTACTAAATCGAATAACATACTAATAACATAGGTACTATAGCTAATATACTACAATAAATAATAAGAATAACATATATAACTATTGGCTATACTTATACATATAATAAGCTATATAAATATATAATAAATAATAAACAAAATAAGTAATTTAACCAAGTAAAAATAATGAATAATTATATCTTATCAAATATTAATAAAATAAACAATCATTGTACATTATAATTACTACCTATGTATATAAATACGTCATTTTTGATATTTTATATAAAATGCCAAAATGGTATCTACATCTTACAACATTCATCGTCATAATATATTTTATTTAATAAATATATTTTAGTTAATCTTTAAATTTTAAAATATATAATTTGTCCATGAACTCTATTACGTCAATTGATTATTATTAATTACCTATTATATTGTAAATTTATATATAAAATAGGTAGGCAATAGATATACTGTATATGTATACATATTACATTATTATAACGGTATACCGGTAATACCTATACGAGTACCTATATTTATAATATTATATCTAATAATAATAGTAAAATATATTCTTTACAAGAGTGTTTCATATTATTTATTGATATTTATTAATTATAACTAATTTCTTAGGTTAAACATTACAATAAATTAGGTTAAAATAGCTAACCATGTAATTACTATATGCAATAATATAATCCATAAAGTAATACACTTTTATTTAGTATATGTATACGAGAATATCTGTATATACACATAAATATATTGGAATCTATGTTATTATCTTCACTCTCCACTTCTCCAGTACCTACTAAACATATAAACTGAAGAAATACACATAATTTAAATGTGTATTTAATATATTAAAAATTGTAATATTTTTGGCTATATTGTCTATATACTCAAATTTTAAATGAAAATAAATTATATTATATTATTATAATTTATAATATCTTCCACACGTTCCCTTAATTAATACCCCGATTAATACTAATTTGCACTAAAATATTTTGATTTATACTTTAAGTTCAAATTTACATAATATATAGCTACATTAATTTTTACACTAATGAATTATTAATTTACATTTAGGTACTTTTTAATTTTTATTAATTATTATTTATTACCAATATGTTTTTTTGGAAATATAATATATTATTAAATAAAAATTCATTTTGACACAAGTAGAATAGCACTTTTATAATAAATGACGTATAATAATAAATTGATAATTTATTTAATATAATATAGGGCGTTTCTGATATTCATAAAAGAGATTAATACATGTGCCTGGCGTATTCAGTAAGATCGAGAGGTAATTCACGAGGAAAATAATTGTCGAATTCTTAAAGATTTCCTATATATTTCTTAAGATTTCCCTATGAATTCCTACAGTTTTCCAGTGTATTATACACTGATTTTCTGTCTAATTTCAAATATTTCCTTTTCCTACAGTTTTCCAGTGATTTGTACACCGATTTCCTGTCGCGAATTACTCTCCGAGTAAAATATAAATCAAATGACGAAATTATTTATAATACCTAGGAACTAGGATTTATCAAAATATTTTTAGAATATTATCTTAAATGTAAAAATATATAATTATATGTAATATTTCTTACAAAATTATCATACAAATCGAGATATAACATGATTTTTGCATTTGTCGTTGTCTTCATGCGCCCTTTACGTTTAATATCGTCAAAATCAAAATAATGTGATACATCGATTTATAAGAAAAACGACTGTATAAATTATTTGATTTTATTTAACATATTTAATTATTTAGAATAATTTTTATATGACAAAACAATTTTTAAATAAATTCTTGATTTTGATGCTTTAGCAATGTTTAAATATTAAGTAAAGACGTTTAGTCATAATGCATTATATAATATTAATTAAATTAATTATGTATTATATTAATGTAGGTAGTAGGTACCTATGGTATATCTCATATCTGATTAACCATCGCTCAGATTTATTTTTTAATTATAAATACAACACATATCCTTCCATCATCAGTCACCATTATTATTTCTATATAATTATTAATTACACGCTGTTTATACTTAATTTTTTGATTATTATTTTCTATCTAAATTAATGTATATTTTTATTTGTAAATAAATTACTTATGACTATTATGACGTATATTGTATATGATATATAAAATATTTTATTATATTATTTCTATTTGTATAAATCGTAAAAGATAAAAACCTAATGTTAAATGAAAAAAAGAATGTAATAAAAAGTCGAAATATTTGTCTTTAAAAAGTTGTTATAACAATTAGTTAATGGCACAAATAACAATTCTTGAATAAAGAATTATATAAGCTATAAAAAGGTATTTACTATTTAATATAAAATTTTAAATAATATTTTTAAATTGAAGACATTTAACGTGATACGATAGCAAAAATAAATTAAGATCATACATAAAAAATGTGATTTGGAAGTGATTTACACTATAAACCTAAAATATTAATTCCAACGTTTATTCTATATAATATTTAAGATAAATATTTTAAAAGTATCACGTAGCCTATTATATAGCTTACTGCTTATATTATAATAGATAATTTTATATTATAAATCCAATTTCTTTTAAAATTTGATTTTTGATTTTTTGCATGAAGAATATACGAGCATATTTTTAATTTATATTATCGTCAATCAATATGTCTGTTTGTCAATAATTTTTAAAAGTGTAAGAATAAAATGTACATAATATAATTTATTAGTACCTAATGGATTGTAAGAACGTAATGATAGACATACATATACATCATTAAAAATATAAAAAAAACATAATTTTTTTACCTGAACTCATACTTTAATAGAATGAAATTATGATATATCAAGTATAAAATTATTTTTAATTTTGATAATATATACATTTCTGTGTAGGTAATTATAGCAATAATAAAAGTATATGATACAATAAACAAAAAGAAGAGCTGATACTCCTGCCGTAGGGATACAAGTGTGCAAATCATAGTGTTTAATTTCAATTAGAATTTGAATGCAATGGTAAACAATCTTCCTTTAATTCTATAAACAGCTATAAAACAGTCGATTTTTTAAATATTTTAAAGGCACGTTTAGGAAGCTTCAGTAAAATTTTTGATCTTATTTGCCAATTTTATCGAACATAATAGATGTAACAATGAGAATTAAAAATATTCAAAGTTCAATATTTCGTAGAAAAATTAACGTAATTATTCCAAAATTTTATCACTTATGTATATTATGTCATACCAATATAAACCTATAATAAAATTTCAGGTATTTAAGTATAATATTTCCTGAGTTATCGCAAAATATTGAAATCGATTTCGGCAAAAATTCAGTTTTCCCGTATTTTTATCATTTTATGGTAGTTTTTAGTCCCATGGTATCAATTTTGAAAAATTATTTAAATAAAGTACCAACTACATCCACTTTCCAACCGGAAACATATGCTATTCGTGAAAATTGGAGCATTATTTCGGGCAGTAAAAGTTCATTCAGACATACAAACAAAAAACAAATAAAAAAGAAGAGCTGATACTTCAGCCGCATGGGATACAGGTGGGCAAATCATAGTGTTTAATTTTAATTTAAAATTGAATGCAATGATAAACCATCGCATTCGAAAAAATGATTCTGAGCGAAGTTCAGTCAGATAATGTAGGTATTTATTAAAATTTTGACATTTTTTATTAAATATTTAAAACGCAAAATTTTATCACACATATAGATATCATATAGGACTATATAGATACACACATACGAGTATAGTACATAAATGAACATCATATAAAATTTTCAAGTCTCTAAGTTCAATATAAATGCTTATTTATTAATTTAATTTAATTCCCTTGTCACCTAAATGCCCATATCTGACAGAATTTCGCTCAAAATAATTTTTTCGAATGCGATGGTTTATCATTACATTCAAATTAAAATTAAACATTATGATTTGCACACCTGTATCCCATGCGGCAGGAGTATCAGCTCTTCTTTTGTATACTTTAAACAGCTATAAAAAAAAATCAAATTGTTTTAAAACAAAGTGAAACAATGATGATATTTTCTAATTTCTCAAATTATACAAATTTTCTCAGAGAATGTCGAGGAGAATGTATACACGCCAAAACAAATTTGTCGTCCATGGTAAACACACAAATATATCACAAACTTATTATAGATAAAAAAACAAATTAAATCAAACAGCAGTGGGTACTTCACGATTACCAGTCATGATGCTGTACTAGTGGTACTTGAACTACTACTACCTACTAGTATTTGAATATTGAATATCGTGTAGGTATATGAAATAACTGTTTTATATATGTATGTATGTTTTATATATATAGTTTTATACTATGTACTAGGGAGATAGTATGGTGTTTCATTAGTCACTAGTATAAACTACCATCGTGTAAACCAAGTTTTAAACTAAAAATATCAATTTTAAAGTTATAAAAAAAAATCGAGATTAGGGATTTTTCTAATATTTTGATATGATGTTAAGTAATGTGTAAATATACTTCAGTAAAATTTTCAGACCATAATGCTAATGATTGTTAATTTTATCAAACATTATATTTTATATACGTATACATAAAAACGAAAATTTCACGAAAATTCCAAAATCCTATATTTTGTAGAAAAATTAACATAACGATTCCAAAATTTTACCACATATATATAGTACCTACCTATGTTAACACCTATTAAAATTTCCAAGTTTCTAACTTCACAATTGCTAGAGTTATCGTAAAATAATCGAATTCGTTGAAATTTCATTTTTCGTAAAAAATGCCGTTTTTTCATCATTTTATCGTTGTTTTTTCTACCGCTTAGGGTTAATTTTGAGAAATTCGAAAAATTACCTAAATAAAGGACCAACTACATCCACTTTCCAACCGGAAACATATGCTATTTGTGAAAATCGGAGCATTATTTCGGGTAGTAATAAGTAATAATGTATTCAGGATAAAAAGAGAAAAAACACATCATTGTAAAACCAATAGATTCTTCGCAACGCTCAGAACCTAAAATATAATATAATAAATTATATGTATGGGTATAATAGCCAATAGGTCTATGGTTGACAATACTAAAATTACTAAAATGTAAAATTCATCATAAATTAAAAATCAAGTTTGGCCTAAAGAGATACAAATAAAAAAATAAAAATAGAATATTATGAGTAACTTGGCTACTGGTCTAATAAGACAATTAAACAAATTAGATATGTAGGTATTTATTTACCAATCTCCAATCTTCCACAAAAATACAAATTTAAAAGATATAATATCAGACTTTGAAAAATATGTTTATTAATTAAATACTACTGTGTTTAACATAATATAGCCAAATGGCCAATGAGTAGCAAGTACAATATTTATTTGAACACGTCATATCGTTATACCTTATACCTATTCATAATACACAAAATGTCTTAATTTCTGTAATCTGTACCTGCTCAACTACACTATAAATCTAGTCTGTACTCTGCAGTGTTTTTGTGTTGGTATATTTATTATTGTCTAATTAATACACAATGTAGACTAATGTACGTACAAAGATAATGAATTAATGAACTAATAAGTACCGTTGACCTATCTAATAAAATTAATGATAAATCTTTCTCAACATATTTAAATAAATATCATTATAGAAGAATATTTTGTATTCTGTAAATAATATAATACGAACATAAATAGGGGTGTTATAATAATATTCGAAAAATAATAGGTAAAACGTTTAAAATAGATATGCAAATGTAATAATTTTAATTATTGTATAGGTAACGATTTCAATTGAGTATTATCTTCTCTGACAAAAACAACAAAATAAATTTGAATAATTGAATTTATATTATTATATGTAGGTAATTAAAATAATAAAATAAAAACATACATTCTATAGATTATAGTAGGTTGTAGGTGACACTGGTAGCAGCGATATACGTACACCCGACACTGTATTATGATCCGGAAGAATAATTAAATGAAGAAAAAATGATCTACTTCATTATTAAACAAAAATTAAATGTGTTATGCATTATTTAAAACAAATATATTATAATATAAAATTAAATTAAATAGATCGAAGAAATTAAATTTAAATATTATTTTATTCGCACGTAATTAAGTATGTATTTCACAAATCACAGTTCCGAAATCGCCGTTGTTCGTCAGTCGCCGGTCGGTCGGTTTCTGTAGGTTATTACGTGACTGTGTACTGTGTACTTGTGTAGTCGTAGTGTGCCAGTGTGCAACGTGCGTGTAAACGTATGGAGCGTGTGACGTGCGTTATACCTGTTGTACTTTTAATCGGGTAATAACCACCGACAGCTTGGGAGGGACATATACCGTATACCGTGTATACCTATCGCATTACGCGGTCATCACCGACCACGGTTTCTATTTTTCTTTTTCGTTCTATCTCGACCGAAATGCAAAAACCGGTCATTGTTATGCTATAGAGATAGAGGTATAGAATATTATGTATAATATATTTTATATTTTTATACCTCCTATTATATTGTGTTGTAAATCGTAATATATTGTGTTCCACAGTTATGTACCCGGTCGCAACTCGCAATCGTCGATCGGCCGATAGGCGACAATACACAAACCACGACTATGATAATATTATCGATAACGGCCAACACAACGAGACGGGCCGGGGAAAAAACCAATAATCTCGATATTATTTACGTATAAAACGTACGTCAACGTACAAAATGTAACGTACAATAAATATAAACACGCTCTGTAATTAAATTTTATTATTCAAATTTCAAACAAGCGTCAAACGCACACGGCACACACGGACGAAAGACCGAACGTCGTTAAGTAGGTAATAAATAATCACTAATAATATTACCGTCAAGAGTTCAAGACTGTAAATTATAATAATATAATGGTAAGTATATATAAGTACCTACCTTATTTATACACACTGCACAGAGCACACGTTCATACATGTACGTACATAATATTATTATCGGTGGTAGGTACTCGACTACTCGGGTAGATTATAATAATATGGGCAACTCGCTATTTTTACATTATACGTTTTACGGCTCGTCACTCCTATTTGTATAAGTAAATAATAATGTTAATATTGTTTTATATTTAAACACGCGCCGGAAATATATTAAAATAAAGTAAAAACTGGACTAACATTCGCGCAGAGCGAATATACGATCGGTATTCGGTTTGTACTTTGGTAGTTTACGTGGAAAATATCGTCTCTACGGTGTTCGCGCACCACAATATTCGTAGCTGCCAAAATACAAACTGCGCCGAGATAAAAAGGTGATAACGTATTCGATCTTGAAGTCGAGTCGTCGTCGGCTCATCGCCAGCAATAATAATCATTATTTTTACATTATGTTGCTAGCAAGTGGCAAATGGCGGTGCCAGATGACAGATGCCTCCCTTCCAGCAAAAAGCGTTCGCGATCTACACAGACTCGCAATCGATCGTCCGGAAAAAGTAGATGCCTTACGCTCACGAGCCATAAAAATTATAAAAATAGAATAATACTATACAGTATAATTATAGGTATATATTATTATTAGAAATTTAAATATTTATGATTTATCATGTAGTTGATGAAGGTTTAATTAAAAATTAAATATTGAATGTTATGTATTATGTATGTATACTTCAGTAAAATTCTCAGACATTATAATGCCCAAAATCAAACATTATATACTTAAAAACGAGAATTTTAAGAAATATTCAAAATTTTACCACATATATATAGTAGCAAAGTAGCTATGTGAACACACAAAAAAATTGTATAGTGCACCATCCGAACTAAAAGTCTGCGCACCGCGCACGCCTATGTATGTAGGTATATATAAAATATATAAAAAAAAATATATTTGAAAATGTACCTACCTATAAGTAATCTATCATTTGCTATAATATATAGAAATATTATAACATTAGTAAATACTAGTATGTTTTATTGTTTTAATAGGTACCTAATTGATATGGTATCTATAGGGATATATCGACTATCAAAAAATATTGATTGAAATTAAAAACTAATATAAAAATGGCATAGGTACAACATATCGACATGCTTTTCGATGCAAACTTTTGTGTCTTATTGTCTTGAATTATTTAGTTAAAAAATGTGTATTATTACTATGTAGAATTTTTAAATGAGGTACCTAATACCAAGCTTGATAATATCGTTTTGTAAATTTTATTGAGTGTTAATATAGATTTTAGTATTTTACATATGATAAACATAATATTATAATAAAAATTACGAAACGGTCACGTTGGTTTAAATCTAAATAGAACATTGAAATTTTTTTCTATAATAGTTAATAAAATTGACAATTTAAGATTTTACGGTTTTTAAACCTTTATTAGAAGTTTAACCAAATATGTTTCTTATTTCAGTTCTGAAATATTTTGTAAGTCGATGGCCCTAATTTTATTTTAATAATTATTTAAAATTGATGTTTTAGTGAAACTGAAAATACATGATATTTATACGGATTTTTATTAAATTCTTGTAAATTAAAATTATGAAAGCCATACATCAGAATGTGATTTTTGAGTCGACTTACAAATTTGCAACAGAAAGATGGGGAAACCTGTTGAAGGCAAATACATTTAAAATGAGGCCAAATGAAGAAATTAAAAATACGAATATATACGATACAAGTTTTTAAATACATTATATACATGTGTGCACAAAGGAAACAAATGCTGCCTAGGGGCGGTTCCAGGGGGGCCAAGGGGCCACGGCCCCCTCCCAGGACCGTATTTAAAAAAATTGTATACTGTTAAAAACAAAATTACATTATTACGTATAATTATGCTAGTAAAAATTTATGTGTTTTTGTTATAAAGTTATCCCAAAATTTTGACTTGGCACCCCCCAACCAAGTCTCTGGAACCGCCCCTGATGCTGCCCCTGAATCATTTTTTGGGCTGCTAATTATTCATTTAATTGACATATTAAATAATAAATTTGAATACTTAAATTACATTACATTTGTAAAAAAATTAATCTTAATCAATGGAATAAAATAAACAAAATATTAATAAATAATATAATTATAAAATATAATTGTGATACTTAAAATTAATTAAGTATAAAATAAATGAAATTGTGGATTATTATTTAAGATTTCTTTAAAAATTGGGACGAATTTATTTTCTGCTGCCTCTGAATTTGAAATCTGCGCACATTTATGACTACCTATTTATAATTATAACTAGGTTAGGTTTAGGTTTCTATTTAATATCATATATTAGGTAGGTATAATAACTAATACTACTAATAGGTAGATCGTAGATATATTATAATTGTGTTAAAATTTTGAAAAATAAAACAATTATGGCTGTTACTTTAGGTTATTTATATAAAATATTGATTCAATTCATTTTAGATATTATATTTTATTAAGTTATACTGAATACAACCTACTGTATAGATACCTAATAAAATTGTAATGATATACATAGATAGATAGGAAGTGGTAAAAATTGGTCAAAATAAGTGGAGCGATAACTATAGTTATTTAATAAAATTATGAATACTTACTTAATATTATAGATTTTGAGCGAAGCGAAATTAATCATTAGTTTTACAATGATGTGTGTACTTTATTTTTATTTTTTATTTTTGTAGACACTTACTATCCGAAATAATGCTCCGATTTTCACGAAAAGCATGTTTCTGGTTGGAAAGTGGATATAGTTGGTACTTTATTTAGGTCATTTTTAGAATTTCTCAAAATTGACCCTATACGATAGTAAAAACAACGAAAACAGCATTTATCACGAAAACATAAATTTCGACGAATTCGATTTCAATATTTCACGATAACTCAGGCAATTTTTAAGTTACAAACTTGAAAATTTTATTGGGTGTTCACATATCACATAGGTAGGTACTATATATATTAGTGGTAAAATTTTGGAACTGTTATGTTAATTTTTTTTATAATATAGGACTTTGAATATTTCGTAAAATTCTCGTTTTTATGTATATACTCCGATACTCGTAATGTTTGATAAAATTTGCAGCTTTTAATTTTAAGGTCTGAAAATTTTACTGAACTGTACTCTGTACTCATATACTACTACTACTTAACATGATATCAAAATTCAAAATATTAAAAAAATCCCAAGTCTCAATTTTTTTATATTAGGTAATTTAATTTGAAATTCTAGTAAAATCGATATGGTACATATGTATTTGCGAATTCTTATTATTCCTCAATATTTTACAATAATGTTTTGACAAAAATTTTTATTGAAGTTCAATTACATTTTACTTAACTCAGTTTTAATTAATTGTGAATTATTACATTTATGATTTTTTTTTTTCGTCGTTTAAATGTCGTTTAAAGTATAAAAAGCAAGGGAAGAGATACAGGTGTAAAGAGGATAGTGTTGATGTTGAATTTTGATTAAAATTTGAATGTATTATATTCAAAAAACGATTCTGAGCAAAGTACTGTCAGATTTGAATATGTAGGTGACTCATTCTGGGATTTTATGATAAATTATTTATATTGAACGTAGAGACTGAAACTGATAAATGTAAAAATTTTAATCAGTACATAATATATTGTCTGATGAACGTAACGGTTCCAAAATTTTACCACATATATATGGTAGCTATTATGTAAACACATAGTGTTTCCACTTTTCAAGTCTCTATCTTCAAAATTACCTGAGTTATCGTGAAATATTGAAATTGAATTCGTCGAAATTTCAGTTTTCGTGAAAAATACCGTTTTTTCGTCATATTTTTGTTGTTTTTTCTACCGCTTAGGGTCAATTTTGAGAAATTCAAAATATGACCTAAATAAAGTAGGTACTCACAACATCCACTTTCCAACCGGAAACAAATGCTATTCATGAAATTCTGAGCATTATTTCGAGTAATAAAAGTGTCTACAATATAAAAAAAAAAAAATAAAAATAACCACACATCATTGTAAAACCAAACCAATACATTCTTCGCTTTGCGCATAATCTAAAATTATAATTTCAAAATACTATATGTTAATTTGTTAACTTAATTAAGAATTAAGATTAAAATATTTATATTAAATTAATGTTAAGTACAAATATACAATTAATTGATTAGTAATTTATTATTTAACATTAAATAGTAGCATCAAAATTCAGAGGTGTATTTAGAATAATTTTTTGGGGAGAGACGTTCAAATATTTTTACATGTTTACAGACTAATAACTTTTTCGACTCTTCTTTCTTTTTCAATTTTTTAACTTTTATCATTAAGTGGTCAGTACCTAACCTATGTCTAATACACTCCTTCATAGGCATAGCATGGCCCAATGAATTAGGGGGGCTTGAATCTCATTGATTTTTAATATTCATATTAATTTATTATTTAGATTTAAATAAGGACTTAAAATAATACAACGTTAATCATGAACATAACATTTGAAATATTCCGTTATCATGAAAATGAAGAACAAATTAAATTTTGTTTTAATAAAAATATAATTTAATTTTTAATTTTATAATGGTTTTGAGGGAACTATAGTCCTTATGTCCCCCTTGCTACGCCTATGTACTCCACTAACCATTAGTGCAACACAGTTCCAAATGTTTGTCAAAAAATAAAGATGATTGTGATTTTTCTATTGGCCGATTGAGTTCCAGGTAGGTGGGTAAGAAATAAATAACTAATTGTGTACCTACCTACCTATTTTAATTTTGATTAAAGTAAAGAATTAGGTAATCTAAATTTTATATAAAAATTTGGCTTTTGTTACATAAGAAAATGGTTAAATACTTACCATATTATGTTCATACCTATGTACATAATGTAATATATATATATATATATGTATATATATATATAAACCAATGAGAACTTATGTAATACCTATTAATAATATTATAACAATATGACTTTATTATTTTACTTTATAAAATACAAAATTAATATATCTAGTTTTCATGCATTTCATTTTCGTTAGGAAATATTAATCAATAAATTAATATTAAGTTGATTATCTAAAAACCAAAATAATCATTTTGGACCATGACCTGCTAGTCTAAATTATACTTTTGATTATGATGTAAGGACAGTATGATTACCTAATGTAGCTAACTAGCTACATTAGTCCTTAGACATTATCATCTCACCTTGATAAATAACATATTGTATTTTCTAATATTAATTTTATTTTTCTGATTTCAGATAGGTACTTTTATTATAGCAATGTAGATAATAAAAGTAATGGAAAATATATTAAAGCATTTTTTTTCTTTTTATATATTTGGTCAAGTGACTACTTTATACATAAATTACACATTTAAAATGTTATTTAATTTTCAAACAAATTATATAAATAAATAGGTATTATTTTTCATAATAGTTATTAAACAATACAATTTAGAATCAACAAAACAATTAAAATCTAATGTTATTTAAAATACCTATAAAAAAAAAATAATAAATAAAAAAATTATTATATTTGGGTATTTAAATATGAACTATTATGTTAGTGATATATTATATTACTTTTATAGGTATTTGTTTTTGTTATACTTATACTTGAAGGTAAAAGAACTTTCTGTTATCAACACAATCTTATGTTTCTATTAATCAGTTATTTTAAATCTTAATATGTTTGTTTATTTACAATAATTTACATTTTATTAAACTCAATTTGGCTATTTTTTTTTTCTATATAAAACCCATTGATTTTCCAATTTATAATGCTTATTAAAATTAGAAACTCAATCTGTTTTTCTACTTTTATCAATTATTAATGCTATTCGTATAAATTTTAACTTCTATACTATACTACCTCTTATGTATTAATTTTGTATTCTATCATTTCTATAGCACAATTGATCTCACCTAAGACATATATTTATTTTTTATTATCTAATACTTTAACATAATATGTATTAATAATTTAATTTGTTTCTATAAATGTAACATATAACAAATAAATAATACTAATACAATATCCAGAAGTTCATGATTAATCTATATTATAATAGTATACAAATTGGTAATTACTAATTACCAATACATTTGGTAAGACTGAAAAATATTTTAAATTAATAAAATAACAATTAAAAGATTTTTTTCATATTTCTATGTTGAAGTAATAAATTAACTATCTATATTTTTTCTAAATAACATAAGGCATGACCTTAACATAATATGATCTTTATTGAATTTAAATAAAAATTGATTAAAATATTAAACAGAAATTACACATACAACGCTTTAAAACTTAAAAAAATTTACAACAATTGTGCAGTGGAATTTGCTGCAATATCTAATAATTTCCATGCAGCTCTTGGATTTATTTCGTTTATATCCCTACACATCGCCCAAGTATACATTACCCTAATCACAGTATTTGGGTCTCCTTCAATAATTAATCCATTTACATCTTTTATATACATGATTTGTTGAGCACTGAAAGTTATTATTAAGACAGGGCCATGTTCCATTAATTTTCCAGTGACTACATCTACATTATTAACATCTAATACTTTGCAATATGTTTGATGTCCCTTTTGTCTATGCTCATTAACAGGATATGATAATACTCTATATGAAGCTTCAAAACACCAGTCTTTTAGAATGTCTAGTTGTTCTTGTGCCATAGCTTCTAAAATATTTGGTATAATATCTGTTTCGCATTGTCGGATAAAATTTAATAAATTAAAATCAGGTTCAACACGACACAGTTCGGTTACTACTTCTGACATTTCAGCATTATGAAATACTGACGACAAAGTGCTTGCTACAGAACGTGTAGCACGAGCTAAAATATGATCACTGTCATCATATTGTTCTTTAAGATCTGATAACTTTTGCATAAATGAATTTTCAGATTTGAATTTTTTCCAACTTTCCCATAACCTATAACAAGAAGCAAAATTTAATGAACTATGGTTATTTATTTATAATCTATAAAGAATATTTTATGTAGTACATCTATTTAAGTAATAAGAATTATATTATATTTTTATTTTATTTTATTTTATTTATTTATTTAATTACGGACGTAAGTCCAATTACATAATATGCAGAATTAAATTTTAAAAAAAACTTATTAACAATAACAATAGTTTTAGATTATATATCGTAAAATGACATAATAGAATAAAGTTGTACAATATAATAAAAAAAATAATAATAATAATAAGAAAAAAAACAATAGAACAATAGTCAATAGGTACAACAAAAATAAATATAAAAGAAATGTAAATATTAAGAAAAGAAATCAAAATAATTGTTAACAGAATTATATAATAGAGTATTAATATAGGGGAGTTTAGCATGTATTTTAGAGAAGAATGAGGAATATAAAATAAACACGGATCTCTTAAAGCATGAACATTAACTTTGAATTTAATGAGACTTAAAATATGAGCGTCATCAATTGTATTATTTAATATTTTTTTCAAAAAAATTATATAAGATTCTTTTCTTCGATCAATTAATGGCTTAAGATTTAAAAAGTTACTAATATTATTATAATCAGAATGTGTTCTAACAAAATTAAATTTAAAGCTTATAAAAAGAAAAAAATTGTTTTGCACTGATTCAATATGGTTAGAAATACCAGTATCATTAGTGTCCCAAATAATTGTAGCATATTCTAAATGAAGCCTAACGATGTTATTGTAGATTTGTTACGTCTAAAACCATGCTGTTGAGGGATGAGTGTATATTCTTAAAAATAGGAATTAATTTGTTATTAATAATTTTAGAGAAAATCTTAGGTAGTATAGAAATAATTGAGATGGACGGTAATTAGAATCCTGAATATAGATATTTCATATAATCATAATGTCAATTACAATTAAAATAAAATAATATTATTTTAAAAGAAAGTAGTATGTGTAATAAAATTACTTTCTTAAATAATTACTTATTAGTTATTTATTAACAATATGTTTTGAGTAATATTGTATGTAGTTAAATAGTAATAAAGTATCATTAAAATAGGGAATAAAATATAATTAATTACACACCAAAGATATTTTTTATGATTGAAGTAAGAAACTAAAAACTAGCAAGTCAGAGTGGGCTTCTTAAAACATTAATAGTAAATTAATTATTGTTTATCATACTTTATAAATGTATAATAAATATTTAATGTAAATATGTGTTATCTAACAAATAAAGTAATGTTTTGAGAAAAATATAGTTTTGTAATTTATGCATATTTTAATTTTTTGAGTATGTTATTAACTAATTAGTAATTATTTTATATATTTTAATAAAGTAGCAGAAAAAAACTAAAGAAATATTTATTCTTTAGTTATAATATGAAGCTTAAAATGTTAAATTTTTCACTAAACTAATAAAACTTAATTCAAATTTACATAGTATAATATAAAACTATTTAAATTATAATCATAAAGATCTTACTACAATACTTGTATTATTTACATTGAATCTTTGTGAACTGTTACACCAGTTTCTGTATCATTAGGAACAACTTTTCCTCGGTAACCCAAGTCAGACCGCTTTCGTAAAATTTTTGGTGCTTTGTAAACCTACATATATTAATAAACATTTTTTATACAAGTTTAAAAAGATGTCCACAAAAAAATAGCATACATGTGAATTTAATGAAGGATCACTCTTAATTTGCTCTGAAATGGCTTCCGCAGTGCTTGAGATAGATTTTACAGGAGCAGATTGACCAAGTTTAGTTCCACCTTCTAATACTGTTTTACTTATACTTCCACTTAATTGTCCTGTGTTTATGTATAATATTAAAATGTATTGTAATTATTCATGTAATATAATATAATCTATCAAAAGCATACCTGCTTTTTTTGCCAAATCAGATTCAGTAGCTTGATTCACAACATTCTTAACTGTACTCATAACAATACCTGCAGCACTTTTTGCTTGCTGCGTGACTTTAAATGTTTCTGATTCAATTGTGTTTAATTTCTGTCTAGAAATTAAATAAATAAAAACAATTGTAGAATTGAGTAGAAATTATAATCATATTACCTAGCTTTAATTAAGTTTTCTGATTCTTCTAATTTCTTCTTTTCAGCACGGAATTGTTCTAAATTTTGTTTCATTTCTTTGTTTTTGGCGATTTCATCTTTTATATCATAGATCACTTTCATAATAAAGTTTGGTTTTTGTGGAGGTGATGTTGAATAATACTTTAAATAATACTGAAATAAACGTCATAAAGTTAATAATTATAAAACTTAAATGAAATAATATTATGTTGTAGTTATTGAAAAAATTAAAAATTATGATAAAAAATAAATAAATTTTCCTACTTCAAACATATCATTCTTGTATAGGTAATTATAAAATAATCAAATTTAAATTGCAATGAAATACAATAATCATATACACAAGAAACAACATTAGTAACATAATTTAATATAGGTATATCTAAATATTGTTTAAGAACAGGAAAATCAAAATCAAGTGAATAAAACTACAGTGGCCGATCTATTGTAAGATCTGTTGTTGTAAAACCGCACTAAATAACATATGTATGGATGGGTGCCGTTGCTCGTCACAATCCATTGGGTTTTTTTTTTTTTTTTTTTTAATCGAAACGGGTTTGAATGTTTATTAGAGCTCGCATATGTTCAATATAGAATTTGTACGTTATGGAGGTGCATTAATGAATGAATTATTGAATTCTGATTTATCCAAAAGGATATCCACAAAAATTATTTTAACGTACATCAAAAATCGCATTTAAACGAATTTTATTTCCCGATTCCTTATACATATATCGTCATTGATTTTTTTATTAATTTACTTACCGTATTTCTGTACAAGTGTCCATATCGTGGCCAAATAGAATACATGATTCGTCTTTTAGTATTCAGTCTTAATATTAAACCAGAAACTTTTGACAATCAAACATTCATTTGTGAAATAGAAAAAAAAACAAACCATCGACTTGACGAGAAAATTGCCGGACGATTGAAAATCATACAGAAGTGATAGTGATCATAATGATAAGAATCCAGGGGGGGGGGGGTCAGACAGTTGTTTTCGAGTAATAATTTTTAAAAAACTACTAGGCGAATTATTGAAAAAAATAATAAAACTATTTTTACGTAACGACGAAACACGTATAAACAATATAAATTTTAAATAAATAATTTTAATAATTAATTTAATCAGGCGGTAGAGAATCCATTGGGGTGTATGTCGTCTTGTCGTTTCGACCGAACGTCGTACTGGTTCTATTTGACAACGATCCGTCGAACCAGCGTGGTTTACTGCTGATCATCTCGCCCATATGGTAATCTTGCTTGAGGGTTGAGTTTAGGTTAGGTTTATATTATAATAATGATTGTTTATCGAAATATCAAAGGAGCATTTTGCCCGTACTAGCGCGCCAACGGAATTCAATTGATGTTCAATAATGATGATTTCATGGAAAAAAACACGTTCAAATCGTATGGAAAAAATAATTTCCCGAGTTATTCCCTCATTATCTACCTCCTATCGGCCCGGCGAATCTGTTATCGCCAATTCTCTCCACACAATCATGATTATTGGTCAGTGGCCAATGGATATCGAGTAGTGCAAAATCTATGATCTGCGAGGGAAAAATACAAGTCACTACTCCAAAAACGAGACCATGTTATGACGGTAACAGAACAGTGAAATCAAGCGATCGTAGATGTGAAAAGCTCTCGTCGAATCGATTGTTGGCAAGGACGAAATCATCGTGAAAATTATATCGGAATCGGTGCAATGTGGTCCGACACGTTTCTCATAGTGTTCATTTCAATATGTACGGCCTTGTTGGGCGAAGGTAAGTGTATTGTAATAATTTAGGTAATTATTATCGATTCAGATAAACCGTCAAAAGTGTCAAATAAATGGGAATTAGGAAATGTAATATTATGTCGTTTGTTGTTCCGAGTAATAAAATAGCTGCCTAGGGGCCCTTGTCATTTTGGGGCCTTTTTCCGCTCTTAAAAGAATTAAATTTATTTGAGATCTAATATAGAAGATAAGAGACTTAATTGTTAATTTACTTTTTAGTTGATGCCTTGGGGCCCTGAGACTCTTAAGTTCGGCCCTGCCTACTACCCATCTAGTTGTTTTCTTCGTTTTTATCGAAAGTCTATTGCTCAAGTTCATTTTTAATATCGTTATTATACGATATAATTATGAAGTATATAATCGATATTGTTTTTATTCTTGTGATTTTATTCTACGTACAGGCATATTGATAGAAACGAGACGTTACAATGTCTTCTTTCGGCATCAGACGATTAATATTTTGAATACATTTTTAATTCTCTACGAAAACATTTAATTTTTCTATATTTTTACAGTTTACGTTTGGTATACCTAGTTAGTTTAATTTTAGAATGTTATACCTACAATTTATTTATTATACAATATTATTTTACAATGTATACCGTTTACGTTTTTATTATTTACCAATAGATATAACTATTAATCATTCAAAATCAATTAAACCTCATAATCTACCTTGATAATCCGATCTGCCTTAATGATGTTTTGATGTTGCACCTCCAATTTTTTGTTTTCTTAAACTAAGTTCTATATATTTATGTTGGTTTAGCCTTTCTTCAATCAGTTATTAAATTTGTTTATGTGCATAGTAGATAAAACAAATAATAAAATAGAACATTTTTGCTCACATGATAATTGCAATCGTTTTAATCAATATTATAATAAATGTTATTATTTTTTTTTAGTTATGAATATAATACATTTTAATTTTATTGTTTATTAATTTTGGATATTTTTAAATTGTTTTATTTTAAATATTATTAATACTTACATATAATAAAAATATGTTGCAAGTATACATTTAATAATTTGTTCATATACTTTATTTATTTCAAATAATATTTAATTTTTATTACACTTTACAGAATTTGTTAAATAATTTAATGTGATAATTTATTCATATTTTTTATGAATTACTTTTTTTAGCCATTAATTTTTATCAACTGTTTATATTATTTCATTATTTTTTTGGCGGACAGCTTATCACTCTTATCATAATAGACATATCTATCTTCACATGAGTTACACTTATAGCTTAGGCTACGAGACTACCAATTAACAAATTATATTTTAACCATACAGTGTTTAGCAAAAACATTGTAAATACTAAATTGTATAGAAACTGAAAATATACTAAATAAGTCTTAGGTATAATAGGTATAAAATGTACATATTTAATTTATATTATAGGTTCATAAAATATTAATAGTTTTAAGCACAATTAACAATTTTAAATTAAACATTATTATTTAAATTATATTTAAATTTATCATAATAAATATATCAGTAATAATTAAAAAAAAAAAAAAAATTAAAGTAATTTATTCGTTAATAACTTTTAGTCAATTGTATACATTATGTTTTACCAGTTTTAAGTACTTATATAAAAAAAGTTAATTTATTTCCATTCACAGTAAATATTTACTTTGTTTTTTTTTTTTTAAATAGTAGGTATATGTTAATATAAAATATATTTTTGCAAAGAATGTATTGGTTTTACAAAGGTTTGTTTCTTTTTTTTAATTTTATGAAAACACTTTTTCGAACAGAAACATTGTTCCAATTATCACGAATAACATATAATTCCAGTAGAGAAAATTGTCCATTTGGTATTTTTTTTTTAGGGCATTTGCTGAATTTCTTAAAATTAAACCTACACAGCAGGAATATGCTACTAGAATATGATGAAAATTCGGCAATTTTGAAATTTTCATAAAAACAAACTTCACTCAGAATCGTTTTATCTAATGTGATTCTTTATCATTGCATTCAAATATTAATCAAAATACAACACTTTCCCTTCACACTATTATAAGCTCTTTTTTTTTAAATTATTGTTTGGTTATAAAGTCTTCAAAAAAACAAATTATTTTATGAATTATATATTATAATATTTACTTTAAAATAATACATTGTATTTTTAACATATGTACTATTAAATTTTAAAATTAAGTATAATCTTTTTTAGGATTAACATGGTTACTAGTGTACCGAACAGAAAAATATCAAAAGCTTAAGGTTGAAATTGAAAAATCAAGTAAAAAATGTAAGTTATGAACTATTAAATGAACATTTAATTGTTTAAATAATATTTTACTAATTGTATTTATATTATTTTAGTAGAAAAACGTAAAGAAGCTCATGGAGACTCAGTTGATAAGCAACAGAAGAAAAAAATTGAACGGGTAGAGGAAAAACTTAAAATTAATAATCGAGATTTGTCAATGGTAAAAATGAAATCTATGTTTGCTATCGGTTTTGCATTTACAGCTCTATTAAGCATGTTTAATAGCATGTAAGTTTATTAATATAAATATATATATTATAAATTATTTATCTATTAATTTAATATTTATAGATTTGATGGACGTGTCGTAGCAAGGTTACCATTCACACCTATTCCCTGGGTTCAAGGTTTATCACACAGAAATTTGCCTGGTGATAATTTTACAGAATGTTCTTTTATATTTTTGTATATATTGTGTACTATGTCAATACGTCAAGTAAGAACATAATATAGATAATTAATTTAAATTTAACCAAATACTTCTTCATTTTTTTGAAGTTTTATAAGTAAAAAAAATGCATTTTATAATAATTTGATATTTTTTAATGAAATAGAACATTCAAAAATTATTAGGATTTGCTCCATCAAGAATGGCAAATAAACAAAGTGGTGGAATATTTGGTCCTCAACCGCAACAGTTTAAATAAGTATATATTTTAAAATATTTAATTGAGTTTTAATGTTAATTAAAAATATTAGATGGCTGATTAAAAATTTAATGATTTAAATTTATACTTTTATATTTGTATATTTTTTGCTTGGTTTATATTTTATGTTTTAGTTACTTAATTTATTTAAATATAAAATATAAAATACAAAATATTGAAAAAAATTGATTGAAGTTTTTTTTTTTATCAGATTACCTAATAATATTATCAGTGCACAATTAGATTATTCCTATTTATTAGAACAAACGCATTAAAACAACTTTTAAATTGATCAATATTATATTATATTTCTTGGCTAAACTGACTAATTGGTAATATTAATGGCATATAATAGTAGAAACTAAGTGTTTTGTGATTTATTTTAATTTATATTTTTACCAAATTCAAATTATAAGAGCAGGAATTGTTTCTTATAGTACTCATTACTCAACATACTATTTATATATTTAAAAAAATCACTTTAAGATAATCCTGGATTGAGTGTTACAAAATTCTGATATAGATGGTTTTAGTATTTTCAAAAAAATTATTTAGGTAATTTTCCAAAATCTTTTGGTTCTGCATGGTAGACCATAAATGACAGGACATTTCAATAATAGTACAATAAAATATAATTTAATGAAAATACTCAAATATAAGCAAAGTGAAGAAAATAATAATATTTCTGTTACCTGCTGTCAATTTATTAAATCATTATTTACATTTACATAATGTGTAATTGTCGTTTTTTACTTATGTTTAGGGTCAATAAATAAATATACATATATATATATATATTTATTTTTTTAATGCATTATAAATTTATAAATACAGGATCTTAGTACTATTATATTATTTATTTCAAAATTCAAATGTAAATTGTATATTAAATATCATAGGTTAGGTTAGGTATTTCAATGCATTTTATAAATAAAAAATGTACAAATAAGCTAAAAATAAAAAATATATATATAAAAAAAAAAAAAAAATACATAATCTAAATAGTATTATTTATAAACTGGCTTTGGTGAATTAATTTAAATGGTAAAAATAAAAATTATTATTTTATAAACACATAAATTGTCAAATATATGAATATTAAATTTAAGAAATTGTACATCATAAAAGCAATGTTCTAAATTTAGGACTAGTAGTATAGTAGAATTGAATAATATAAATATTATTTATTACCAAAAACCCAATGACTGCCCTCCAGGAGGATTTCTAACACGAATACTTGATTTTTTAACTGGATCATCAAATTCCGCTAAAATAGTTATATATGAGATTAGAAAATATATTATTTTTCAAATGTTTCTTTTTTTTTTTTTTTTTTTTAATAAATAACATAATTTATTTACAACTGATAGAAAATGTGGAACTTTGAAGATCTCGTTGTCCTTCCATACGCATTCCTTTCCCTGTATGAATAATTGGAGACTTACTGCAGGTAGAAATTTCACTTGTAACACTTGACGGTGGAGAAATATGCAGTTTTAAAGCTTTGGTATTCACTTCTTTGATTTCATTTTTAATAACATTTTCTTCAGTTTCAGAAACCTTAAATAAATAAAAAATTATACACACATATTATGTATTATATATTAATTAAAATTAAAAAGTAAAAATACTATTTATAAATAACTTAAAGAAAGATTGTAATAAATAAAAATTTACAGTGCCATTATTGTAGACAAATTCTGAATGTGTGGGTGTTGGAATAAATTTTCCATGACCTTGAACAACTTTCAAATTTCCTTCATCCAGACAAACACGACCTCCAACTAAAACATATTCTGGAACTCCATGACATGACATTCCCTAAATTAAAAAATAATACATTTTAAATATTATATAATAGCCTTGTGTTCATATTTTGTATAAGTATTTTTAAAAAATATAACATGTTTCATATTTATATTAGGAAGTAGAAATATCTAAACATAGGATAATATAATCAGTCTTATCTATTATCATTCAATTCTAATTTTAATATATGGGTATATACTTCAAAAATATTATAATCAACTGCTTGGTGGTGAGTTTTTGCTGAAATAATACGCTTTGCTTTTGGATTCCATATAACAATATCAGCATCTGAACCAACATCAATACAACCCTAAAAATAGTTAAAATATTAAACCAATACTATTATAAATTACTATTTATATAAAATATATTTAAATAATCATGAACTAGTCTTAAAATTTAATAAGTAAATTTGTAGTATGAAATATATTTTATTTATTTATTATTTAGTTTTATATTTGTTTAATAATTCAGATTTTATAAGTTGTATATTTATTTTTTTTATTCTATTTTATATTTTGTCTAAAAACTAAAATGAATAAAGTATCCTGTACACGGTCAAATTATATGTCAATTTTTTTGAAAGTGTGTGCAATGTTGTTTGACGTGTTTGTTAAACAATGTAAATGTTTGACGGTGTTTGATGGAAATTTTGATTGACGGTGTGTTTGACACACAAACATCACTTCACGGCAAGGAGAAACCCGAAACTATGGTCGAGTTTAACATATTTATTTGATCTATTTATTTGATCGTATGCGCTTTTGTTTGATGAAAACATGAAGTTTGACAAACAAATTTGATCGTGTACAGGCCCCTTAATAAATGTAATTTAAAAATAACTTACTATATACATACATGTAAATTGCTAATTTGTATAACTTACTTTTCTTGGATAAATATTAAAAATTTTTGCAGCATTTGTACTGGTTATTGCAACAAAACGACATGGATCAAAAAGTCCAGATTCTACACCTTTCTCCCAAATAACAGACATTCGATCTTCTATTCCATTAACTCCATTAGGTATTTTAGTAAAATCATCTTTACCCATTGACTTTTGGTCAGCATTAAATGTTGCATTATCACTACCAGTTGTTTGTAATTTATTGCTAAATATTTTATTTAGATTCCTTATTAATTCATAATGAAAATGATTTTGTACAATACTATAATAATGCTAAATTACCTGGCCAACATATTTAATAAATAAGACGAAGTGTTAGGGTCTGAACTTAATGGGGGGCTTAAAACATGTGCCGCAGCATCGTGCCAACATGTTAATTTATTTTTATCCCAATGTGTTCCAACAGCAGCTGCTAATGTTTCTCCAAAAATTTTAGTATGTCCAGTTTGTTTTAATTGTTCATCACGATAATTAGCTAAAACTTCAGCAGCTGATTTACTCATTACATGTACAACATACAATGGAGACCCAATCTAAAAATACAATTTAATAATGTAAATTTATTATCAATATCATATTTCTCCTTATAAATATAATTCTACTAAAAATATTCAAAATTATTTTTATTAAGTAAGAAATACTTGTAAGTACCCAGATTCTACATTATTTGCTTTTTTATAAACAAATATATTGAATAATTTGTATTTGATGTAATATACCTGATTTGACAATGTACAAGCTCTATTAACAGCTTCTGCCTCTAATTCTTCAGGACGAGACAAGCCATGACCATCTGGTCCATTAATACCAGAATTTAACAATCGTTTTGTATTCTTAAACAAAAAAAAAAAAAAAATAATAATAATTAAGTGATTCCAAATTTAATAATTATATTAAACTAACTTCAAATATTATATCTCCATTTTCTGCATGTACCATGGGAATCGCACCTAGTTCTTTACATGTTTCAAAGCTATTGTATAGATCAGAATCATTCAACATAAAAATTCCTTTATACGCCATAAACATCTTAAATGAGTTAATTCCATGTGATTTACAAAGTATTTCCATTTCTTTTTTTACCTAAAAATTATTGTAAAAATTTAAGTATTAATTATAAAATATATTGTGAATTAATATTATACATTGTTTAATACAAGTGTTAGATTTTGAAAATTTCTCTAGAAGAAAAGTTAAAAATTATGGAAAGGCCATTTTTTCTATAACTGGGAGGAAAGGATCTTTAACATTAGGGCCCCAATACAAACCGGGCAACTGCATTCCCATATTTATAACAATGATATTTTGTTATTTAACTAAATTTCCATTGATAAATTAAAGCTATGCCACTGCATTGGGTCATCTATCCACATAACAAATGCATCATAAATTATAAGAATTTAATTTGAGTTAGTATTAATTAGTAGTAACTAAATAATATTTATAAAATTAAAATCAACTATAATTATAATTTTAGCATAGGAAAATCAATTCAAATTTACCTCTTCTGACCATGAAGAAACACCCATGTGTAAAGCATAATCACAACAAACTTTATTTGTTGCACGTGCCCTCCATTTATGATAAGTATCTAATAACGACTCACCCTTACTTGGCAATGCAAAATCAACTATAACAAACATAGCCGAATAAATAATTTGTTTTTTAAATATAAATTTAAATGTATATTACTAATCATTGTTGTTCCACCAGATATTGCAGCTTTAGTCCCCTGATAAAAGTCATCCACAGATACTGCTCCCATAAATTCTAATTCCAAATGAGTATGCGGATCTATACCACCTGTATTAAGGATTAAATATAATTTGGATGTTTTTTTTTTTTTATTAAATACTGCATTTTATATATATAAAAAAAATAAAAACATATTTTACACCTACTTAAAATAAAAATTATATATAATTTACTATTAGTCATTAATGGTCAAAACTCACACAAACAACATTTATTATACTTAAATATTTAATGGTTTAACATATACTAACTACAAGAATATAAAGACTAACTGTTATTCTTGAAAACCTACCTAGTACCTACAAACATATGTAACCAGTGTATCATAAGTAAAACTGACTACCTACTATATATAATTTATTAACAATATGTTGGTAAAAATTGCTTAGTTTTAAATTGATAATAAATATATTTGGTATTTTAAAAAAATTATTGTTTATTATTATATTCATATTGCTATATAATTTTTAATTAAATTTCAACTTTATATTTTAATTGTATAATAATGATATATAAATATATAATTTATAAATAATTTTTTAACTTTTAATAAACTTTCATTATTGAAAAATTATACTTTAGCATTAATATATGTATAAACTTAATCGATTATTTGATAATTTAATCATGTTCTTTTGGAAGTTATTTTATACCTCAACTTGACTGGATATCATGTCAAACAAAAAACGCATATCTCGGTATGGTAATTTACCCAGAAGAGAAGTTGTGCTTGATTTCCATTAGATGATGAGGACGATGATGCATCAAAATAATTTACACAGTATAAACATTGCTGTAATAAGATAATTCTTTGTCATTGGTATTATAAAAAAAATTAATTGGAAGCTAAAAGCAAAATTAATTTTGTATAAGTACATAATTATTTTAAACGTGCAAAGCATGATACACCAGTTAATGTTATAAAAATTAAATAATAAATGTAATATATATATATATAACTTTTCTTAATAAATTAATATTAAAAATGTCATATAATTAAATTGGATTATATAAAAAGTAGGTATATTAATTATATTATAATTTCATAAAAATATAACATTGCCCGAATATATTATAATATATTTAAAACTAAATTTAATTACAATTTGAAATATCAGTATTACTTGGAATTATTAATAAATGTTTAATTATTTCATTTTAGAACAAATTTTTAAAATTAAAATATTTTCAAGCTAAATCATGTCCACATATATTTTATAATTATCATAGTTAAAATTATTAAATTAATTAATAATAATTAAATATAATGAAATTACAATTTTATTAGTATTAAATGTTTTCCATTATACCAATAATAATTTTACTAACATATTATAATTAATATTAATTTGTTTATATTTATTATCTACTTAAATATTATTATAATGTGTCTATTTATTTATTTATTTATTTATGAGTAGAGAGAAATAAATAAACCTTAATATTATATACCATATAACTATGTAAGTATAAATAATTTATAATTATGAAATAAAGTTATTATTAATTTTGAAATATAAATTTATAACCATATCGAAAATACCTTATAAATATTAAAATGATAAGCTAATTATAATCAATATATTATATTAGACTATTTAAAGCAAGAAATAGAAGGTATAAGTATATTTTTAAATAATCTTACCTGGCATTACCAACATTGATGTTGCATCAATTACTCTTGTTCCTCCTGGTATAATAAGATTACAACCAACCATTCTATTGTAACAAAAGAAAATGTATATATTTATGTAATTTTATGACTTATTTTATATTTAAAAAATCACCTACATTTTTCATTTAAAAATTAACAAAATTGTGCTTAAAAGGACTAAAGACCATACTAAATATATTGATCCTGGGTTTAAATAATGAAACTACTATACAACTTCTTAAAAGTAAATGTAGTAAATGTTATAACCAGCGTTCGGGACTTAAAGCATTTGCTTATTTTTTTAGATTGACATTAAATCTAGCAGAGTGCTATGGAAATTCATGTCATGTTACAACAATTACAAATATGAAATTTGAAAGTGCTTTTATTTGCTTATTTCGATGATTTATTCGAAAAATGCTTTTTCACGTTGTTTTCTTATTTTAATTGCGTATTTTCAACTTAACAACGGATGATACTAATAATTTGGGTTTTTTTAATGTTTGTTGGCAATATAAAAAAAAAAAAAAATTGAAACTAAAAACAATTTTACCATTGTGCATCAATATAATATGTATTGTACCCAAATGGTATTCTCTTAGTTTATTAATTTACTTATTCTATTTTTATCGTTATGTACTTATTGTTGTCACATTATGTAGTATGGGTAATTAAATTATTTTAACACTGTAATAATTTAATAACGTTTTATTTTAGATAAACAAACTATAAATATTAATTCCTGACATATAATAAGAAACACAAAATAGTAGATTACCTATTATTTAATTATTAAAATTTTAATTTTAATATGAAATAAAAAATTATTATTAATAAAGTTTTTATATTTATCTACAAAATTTGCAGTTTTAGACAAAATTTTTTTTTAATAAATTTTACTACTTTCAGTAAAATTTTAGCATTTTACTTTTTATTTTAATGTTTTTAAGTGCTTATTTGAATGCTTATTTTTAAGTTTTTAGGCGCTTTTATATGCGCTGAATTTAATTCTTTAAGTTCCGAACCCTGGTTATAACAATTATAATTAATTAATATAGATATCCTTAACATTTTAAATAGGTAAATAACAATATTGTGTATTGTGATTTTCATGAATGGATTAATGGGCAAGTCAAGGACTTAAAGTGTAATCATATTTAATTTTAATATAATACATAGAAGTAACATAATATAAAATGAATTTGTATAAACAAATTATTTTAAATTTATATTGATAGTAAAATACATATATATAATATATTATATAAATGTTGGAGATATTTTTTTTTTTTTTTTTTATTTTTTTATAATAGAAATATTTAAATACAATAACTAATAAATAATAATTAAAATAAAAATTGTAAATGTAATATTCACAATTAATTGGAACTGAGTTAAGTAAAATGTATTTAAGAGTCAATAAAATTTTCAAAATCATTTGTGAATTTTATTTATTATTGTAAAATATTGAAAAATAATAAGTATTCATAAAAAATACGTTAAACTATATAATGTATAGACTGATAAATGTAACAATTTTAATGAATACATCTGATGAACTTCACGTTCAAAATCGTATTTCCGAATGTAACGAATAATAAAAATAATAATAATAATAATAATAATAATAATAATCAAAATTCAACACTATCCTCTTTGGATCTGTATCTTTTCTACAGCAGTATTAGCTCTTCTCTTTAATTAGGTACAAGTATGTTAATATAATATACAAATTATTACAAATTATTTATTTTTCAGAATATTTATATACAGTGATTCTTGAATAAAATGAAATCTTAAGTAATCCAGAATTAATTGGTTAATTTCTATATAATTCAGTTTAGGAAAATATCATTTTATTACAAAAATAATAAAACTAATTTTTAAATAAACTAATTTAAATAGTTTATAATGAGTATACATACTTAATAATGCCATCTTCAATATAGACATCAGCATCCATCATTTTGCTTGCATTAACAATTTTTCCATTTTTGATCAAAATACGATTTTGTGAGCTCTAGAAATATGTGTATTTTAGTCTTTATATCACAATCATATAATCTAGATATATGTGATACATATAATAAATATATTTGTCATAATGTATACACTATTTCAAATTTTTGTTTTAATTTAAAACCTAAATAGATATTTAGTTATTAAATAATTTAAAATGTATTTATAAACATAGATACAATTTTATAAATACTTAAAAGTTAAAAAAATCTTTATAATACCTACTGTTAGGTATTTAGTAAAGTATTATGACTAAATGTAGAAATACACAATATTATAAATTTAAATATAATTAATTATGTAATCATAAAAGGTATATAATAAGTCAGATAAAAGTTGATAAAACTATTATTATATATTCATAGTTCATACTTTTATTTAAACTTACATACATAGAAAAAAAGGCACTTAATTCGTTTTTTGAACTAAGATAAGTTGTTCCCTTTTTACATAAAATGATCCATCTATTATCACTTGTTTTTTCTCAGTCTATAATAGTATAGTATATAATTGTTAATTTTAGTTTGGCGAAGATTGATCTTTGATAATATAGTCATATCTGTAGAAACGCTAAGACGTTTGCAACAATCAAAATCAATAGTCAATACTATTATGAGAGTTTTCAGGTACATTAAAGATAAAAATATTATAAGTTCTAGCTTTTCTGTCACCAGATTCACGTAATAAGTCCAACAGAATGTCCGTCAATTCATTTGAATTTAATTCACCAAGTTCTACTTTCTTTTGAAGAATACCAATTTCATTTTTGAGATGAATTTCAGAACTTCGGTGCCAAGTTTATCAATTTTATTTAAAAGTGAATCGAATTTTGAGTGTGAAGAGGCAAACTATTATTTAAACTTTGTTGCATTTTATTAAGATATTTAATTATATCATAAAAATATTTATTACCATCATTTGCAATCTTAAGTGAAGTATCTGATTTAGGAGGAATAATTAATTAATTAAAATATATTAGAATATTAACAATGAGATTACAATATAATAAAATAATAAACGACACCGCGTGATATATAATATGATAAGCGAACTAAATACCAATTTATCAACCAATGTGAATATCGAACGGTGGT
Organism: Tetraneura akinire; assembly: GCA_021307375.1. Taxonomy (NCBI): domain Eukaryota; kingdom Metazoa; phylum Arthropoda; class Insecta; order Hemiptera; family Aphididae; genus Tetraneura; species Tetraneura akinire. The sequence goes on along the minus strand of JAIUCT010000012.1, from coordinate 6,207,332 downwards.
TGAAACTATACTGTATTTATTCAATTTCAATATAATAATTTAATATTTTTATAATACTAAACATAGGTATTGCATATGATCAATTAGTAATACATGTATAAAATAAAACTATGTATTATTGCTACTAAGGTAGCTTTATTATATTAATTTTTACTTGAGTAATCACGTGTTTAAATTTGTGTGGTAAAACTATGCAATTTTTGGATTATATATGTGTATTTAAAATGTTAAGTCATTTACATATATAGTATAATAAATAGTATCTCGAGTATGATACAAATTATTTTTTTAAACTTAAATATGTTAATAAGTGTATGTAAAATGAATTCATTAATATAATTTAAAATATATATATATTTAAATTAAATGTATTTATTATTTTTAATTTTAATTACTCGAGTTTAGCAAAAATAAAATTGTAAGTATAATATATTAGGTACTAACCAATAACCATTAATATAATAAATATAATTATATTAATAATTAATAAATAAATCGTAAATAATAATAATTGTATGCAATTAATTAGCAGAAATTTTAAAAATATATTTATTTAAATTTTCGTATTATTTGACATTACTAGTATTACTAGTATAGTATAAATATATTATACTTATTCTACTACAGAGAGCAGTCTGAAGACCGGAAAAAGTACCATGTAACTATAGCCACATTTTTATTATTTCACACGCTACATAATAAAATATTAACTTATTTTACATAACAGATACGGTTCAGCAAGTTTATTACTTCACAACAATTATAAACATGTTTTAAAAAAATTAAATTAGGTAGTTCATTTCATAATATTAATATCTAAATTAAAAATATATTATAAATGTAGGTACTTTACTTAGTTAATTAAATAATAAATAATACAACATTACCTGTAAATGAATAGGGACTTTTTTCACAGGATTCATTTGATTGGCCATAATTTTATCTAGAAAATAAATTAATGAATTAATATTTAAATAGTTAAATAATTTTTATAATTATTTGCTATATATGCTATATTAACCATCATCAAAACTACAAATTTAGTTTTTAAAAAGTATAATTTGTTTAAATTATAATCTAATCAAACCATAGAAAAGGTAACCAACTAATTTCTATGGAGGTCCATTTTGAAACTTGCCAAACTGGCAGCAGTCCCTAACAGTTTTAATGATTTTTACACACGTTATTAAATATATGTTTTTTTTAAAAAAATAGTACCTATTTATATTTACTAATATGAAATATGATTTATATATGAATTTAGTAAATTACAATTACAAAACAAAAAACATTTAGAAAACATTAAGTACCCATTATTTGATGCAAAAATTTACATATTTTATTTTTACATTTACTTATATTAATTTAATTATATGTATATTGATATATATTGATAATATAAATTATATATTGATTTAATGTAAAAAATTACATTTTTTATTTTTAACGAGTTTAATTGGTGTGAAGTTAGTGCAACGGATTTGCATTAACTATTTTTTATATTGTAAAACCTTAAAAACGTTAAAGCTACTCTGCTAATAAAGGTCCGTCAGAAAAGTGTTCGAGATCCGTATCGAACCGTGGTCTGCCAGTTGGTGACTACTGGAATATACTTTTAATTTTCACTTAAGAACAATATTATGTTATATTATATAGATACTAATTATATTTACTCATAAAAATAAAATACCTAAACCTATATTTATTTGTATATATATTTTTTTAAATAATACCAATTAACTGCTTTACTACTCAGTATAAAATATTCAACAAAGTAAAATATATTTAATAATTTATTAATTATATAATATGTGTGTGAGTGTATGTACACATAGGATATTAGGATACATAGGTTGTGGATAAAAATATACATAATGGTTTCTAAGATTTCATATATTTAGAAAATATGAGTACAACTAAGTATATTTTTAATAGGTATTTAAGTTTAAAACATTTATTAAGACCATATTAACAATATCATTTTGTACTCAAATAAATAATTAATATTTTCTTGAAAAAAATTAGATTTACAATTATTTACAATAAAAATGAAATTATTAAAACAATATATTATATAAAAACTAATTAAGTACCTATCTGTTATATACTACAAATTATATACATTTAAAACCAGTATGAAAATATAATACACTGTATGTACCTTATATATCCCTATTATAAAATAATTTTTTTCCTGATCTTATATGGATTGTATAATTTGTCTGCTTAAATATCTATCTAACTTATTTAATTATAGTAGTTAATATAAACAAATATTTTCATAATATTATCACATAGATTTTTTTTTAAATAATTATAATTTATTTAGATATTAAATAATACATTTTTATTATTTTTTAGATATAGATCAATTATAGGTACATATACCTAATGTAAATATGTTAATAAGTTTTTAAATTCAAAATATGTTATAAACTTATAATTTATAGCTAATAATTATTATTTTTAAATACATAGGTACTTTTGATTCTAAATTTTAATTTTATTTATCTATTATTGTAATATTGTATTAAGTATGAAACAGTTGCAAGTACAGTATTTTATTTATTGTCAAATAATCTAATAACAAGTTATAAGAATAATATTTTAAAATAGTACAACAATTTTTAAAGAAAATAGTATTTTATTAAATTAGCTGTCTACATTATTACCTATATACATTTACTAAAGTATTTTAGTCACAATACAAAGAATTCCCATAATTATATATGCTAATATCTTGCATGCATACCAAATAAGTTTTTTTTTTACTGCTATAGGTACGTAAATGCATGATCTTTATCTTGTTTATGTACTTAAATTTTTAAAGTACTTTCATATTCGTTTTAGTAAGAAAGGTTAAATATAACAATAAAAATCAATAAACCAATAAAATAAATAATACCTACACCCTAACTTTATCAAGGTTACTTGAAACATTAATTATATATATTTATATGCATTATATGTAATGATTATACTGTCAAAAATAACTAATATACAAATTTATTATTAAGCACATTGTTGATAGTGAAAATTCAGTACTATTGTACAGAGTATATAGATATACATATATAAAATGTATAGAAGTATACAATATAGGTACTAAAAGTTTAGTAAATATATTTGGCCTTTAGTTTATAAAGTAGGTCAAATTTAGTTCTACGCATTAATATATTTTTTTTTTTTAATTAAAAATGGATTCTATTTAACTTTTTTTATATTATCTAATTTTAAAAAACAAATAAATAATATATTTTACCTTATTATACCGTATTATAGTACCTTTATTTATATATTGACTAATTTCTAAATTTAAATATTAAATAAATTTTATAATTTATTCCAGGTAGGTATAGTAGCATGATTTTATTAAAACATTTTTATGATGTAATAGTGTGGTTTATAATAAAATAGCTACCATATATTGGTAGCTATATAAATACAGAAACCATTGTAATACTTAGCTATATTATGGAGTATAATACCTATATTGTAATGCTTAAAATAATATGTCATGATTTAATAATAAATTAATTGTTGGGTTAATTGTATTCGTAATTAAAACTGTTTAAATTATACTACTTTATATGTTAAGTATACTAATGAAATATATTAATAGCAACTACGAGGCTAGTAAATAGTTAAAAAATAATATTTGAATTTTTCATTAAATAGGTAAGTACTATAAAAATAAATATCTATCTAGGTAATAATTTAGTAAACAAGAAATTATTAATGTTGAATATTTTTAGGATGATCAATAATTTATGTTACAAAAATAATGAAGGTAACATAACATTACCATAACAGATGGTTATGGTAATTTCTATCATTTTTCTGAGTACCAGTAAATAATACCTGATTTAACATTGTAACTAATAGGAAATAGCCAAGTAATAAGAATAAGGACTCAATCAATTTCTTAAAAAAATATATATATATATATTGATAGGTTGTATACCTACTACATAATAATATAAAGCATAAAATAAATATCTTAATATAATTGAACTATCTAGAAAATAACTATAATACCTTATTCTCATCAATTTATTTATATAATATTACAATATACTTCATTGGAATTGGAGTAAATTATTAATAATTAAATTTTAAAAATAGATACAATGCAGGTACCTCTACTGTTATGTAAAGCTATATTAAGTTGTTTTAGAAATGCTTAAGTTAAATTAAGTTTTGGAGGAAGACACATTTTTAATTTAACTTGTAACTTTTAACTTAGGTTAAATTAAAAACAGTAAAAGTTAATAAAAATAAAGCTGAGTTGAGTTAAAAAAATAAACAATTCGTTCGCTATAGTTTATAATTATAATAACATAAAATTAATTAAGTATATTATTTTGCAACAGGGGTGGTCACTAATCTTAACTTTGGAAGCTATAATTTATAAAGCTAATTTCAAACGAGCCATATTGTAAAGCGATGTTTATAAAACAAAGACACATTTTTCATGTTAAATCAAATGAAGGAACATTTATTTTTTCGAAACACACTATGAATATTGTTGGCTTCACATACTAAAATCACAGCATCTATACCAATCTATATCTAATAACGACTGTAATGATAACGAATCCAACGGCAATAAAAACACTATCTATCGATTCTAATAGAATTTTATATTTATTAATTTTAGTCCTAAATTTGGTCAAAGATATGCACAAAACTGATTTAAGAGCCACATACAACTCGCGAGCCTCGTTGTGGCCACCCCTGGAATATAAAATAAAAATACGTAGTGTAGAATATTTTATCTAACTGTCTTTTATGCTTTATCAAGATACAAAATTACTTATTAACAAGTATCTATAATATGAAATATTAAAAAAAAATGTTGATGGCAACTGGACAATTATTATAAAAATAAACTATCAATACTTATGTCCAATATTTGTGTGTGTACTTTGTGACTACTTTGTTTTTAAATTAAGCTGTAATTCATAATATAATATTTGCTATAGATATCTCACAAATAGCAATAATTCTAATAAAAATGAATCAAATATGAATAATATTAAAATTATTTATACACTAGTCACAAAAAGAGATCATTATAATGTCATAATATATTGAAATATTGTATATATACCTAGGTAATTACTAATTAGGTAAGTCAAATTATAAATTTTGGTAGACATCTATGATGATTGGTGAAGAAAGTATAGGTATTAATATTTTTTTAATTTTTGTTGTTACATATTGAAATAAATTGAAAAACTTTTTATTTTTCTATAAAAGTATATTACCTTAGAAGTAAAGTTAAAAGAAGAATAATTAATTTAAAAATAATTGAAAAATTAACGAAAAATATAACTCGTTAAGTTAATAACAATATTAAGTAAATACAAAAAAAAAAAAACTCGTTATATAACTTGGTTAAACTTAACTTGATTTTAACTTTTAAATTCAACTTTAATGGCCAGCCTTAGTGATATATCGATTTGTTATGAAAATAAACATAAAAAATACCTAGGTATATTTAAACCCTAAAGTAATATGAAATTATGAACAAAAATAAATAATTGAAACTTAATATAAAAAAACCGGCAGGATAAAAAAACGATGGTGAACTTTTTCTTCCTGGGGATGCAAAAATTTACTCCCGCCGCCTATTATACTGACACGCCTATTTATGTCGACGAACGTCACAAAATTTAAAACCGATATTGTACGGTTATAAATTATATTGACCACCGACAGTTTTATCGTATAAACATCGGTATTGAGCCGTCGACAGTTTACACAAACGCGATAAATCAAAATGAATATTTAAAAATAACTTACCAGATAAATTGAAATGGAATATAGACGATAACTTGTCAATAACTTGAATTGTGTTGTTGTGTTCTATGCAGCGTAATAAAAGTTTTGTAAAGATATATACTATTTAAGCGTTAATATAATAATATTGCCGTGGCTCGTTTCGTGCAAATTGACGATTGACAGATAAAAAATTGGTGAAATAAAAAAAATAAGAAAAATTTGATCATCGGGAGAAAAATCGACAAACACAAACCACACACGAACTACGGTTTGTAACGCACTGCGCTCGATGAACCGCCGTTGATAGTCTTGATAAGCTTCGACGGCTAATCAGTTGAATGTTACGATATCGTCATTAATTTCCAAACTTGCGGCAGCGGTTTGGGGGACTAGATGGCGTTCGAACCGCAACTGTTGCATTATTATTTTATTACCAGTTCCCCTCACATAACTAGTCACAAAGGATGTCGTAATTTACATAATGTACATAATATATTATAATAATATTATACAGAGTGTTAAAAAATAATAGTATTATTATTTATTATTATGCATTTATGCGTTTGTTCAACTGCTCATTATGATAATTATTATTAATATAATTATTTTTTATTACTCTTAATGCCACTTGTTTTGTTATTAGTTGTTACGTTTATAATTTTATATGTATAGGTATTATATTGATAATAATATTAAATACCAATATTTTAGTATTTTGCTATAATATATATTATAAAGGTAATCATACTTTTTAAATGTTTAATACAATAATACCTACTCAAATTGACATAAGTACCTGATAAAAATTAAATTTTTTTTTAAAATTTCGTACCCCAGTGAATAATTATTACTTATTTATTAATACTAATTATATTATAATAAATACTTAAGTATTTAATACTTACATATTTTATAATTTATATGAAGTCAGAGGTTGATTGACTATTCCGTAGGTATTTTATAATTTTATTGTCCATTAAAAATTTTTTTAAAAAAAACGTAAATGAGTATTAACAAACTTTTATTGTAAAATTTCATTATACCTACGTTTTTTTTAATTCAAAAAATGACTTAAATATATAAAGTATCAACAACATCCATTTTCCAATCGGAAACAAATTCTATTCGTGAAAATCGAATCATTATTTCGGGTAGTAAAAGTGTCTTCAGGCATAAAAACAAAAACAAAAAAATTAAAATTCAAGTCTCTTAACTTAAAAATTGCCCAAGTTAGGTATCGTGAAATATTGAAATCGAATTCATCAAAATTTCAGTTTTCGTAAAAGATAAAATTGGCGATTTGGGTTTTGGGTTTTAAGGTCTAAAAATTTTACTGAAATATATTTACACATTACTTATCATATTAAAAAAAATGTAGAAAAATTCCAAGTCTCATTTTTTTAAAAGTTGATAATTTTAGTGTTTATATTTTGAAACTAATAAAAATAAATCTAGATTTGTATCCATACGATCCTGACTAACAGTTTGATTGCCTTTCCGCTACTATTCTTGTTGAAACGACTGTATTGAATTATGATTAGGTATTTAGGTAATAAATTGAAAAAAGTATTTTCATTAATTGTTAAGAACATTGTAATGTTTTATAGTATTTGAAACACTCTGTATAAATATATATTATGTATTGACTATTATTGTTGTCGATCGAGTTTTAACGCCTACTGACCTATTTAGAAATTATGTTTACCATATATTTAATATGAATTTATGTAAAAATAAAATAAATCCAAAGAAATATAAAATAATAACCTAATTAATAATTTTCTATTTGTATCTACGTAAAAATAATATTATATTGGTTGAAAATAGCACTTACCCTTTCTGTATAGATACCTAGTTTAAAAGTAATAAAGACTGTCATAATAATTGCAGATATCTACCTACCAGATACCTAGTTAAAATTATTAATTATTATTGTTTATAATTTTATATAGTTAACCATTAATGATATTACGATTTACGAGTGGGTATAAGTAAAGAATACTGAATAATTGTATGACAAATCCAAAAATTTTAAATTTAATTAGCTTGATTCTTTATATTAATTAATATAATAATTTAACATTTATTATATCTTTAATAATTCATTTAATTTAGGTAATAGGTATACATAAATAAAATTTATTATTATATTATAATATAGATATGAGGAATGTGTGTATAATAAAAGCGACATTAAATAGGTGTACAAAACTATATAGTGAAAAATAAATACACGAATGAAGAATAATAGAAAAATTAATAATTATAAATTATAATAGAGATTTAAATTTTATTTTATTTTATTTCATTAATGATAATAATTAAAATTTATACTTATTACTTTTTATAACTTAGAGACTTGTATACATGTTTATAATTTTATATACGTTTTTTTAAAAATATTTAAAAATATTAGTTTCTTTATATTTATGTTTAGATAGAGCATAGAGATAGGTACTAGTAAGTATTAAGTACTTTGTGTTCTAAGAAAAGTGTCCTTTGTATATTTTTTTATGTTTTACTGCAATTGTTGTTCAGCTATTATTGCTATTAACTATTTCATACTTTTATATCTCTATATTTATTATTATTGTTCTTTGTATAGCGTCTCCATTAATAATTGTATGAATAACGAAAAAAATAAAAATTACAAACACGATACCTAGATTCAATTACAGCACAGTCACGACTAAATAAAAATTATTTAAACTATATGGGTACATTATTTATAAATACCATACCTACAAGCTACAGTATATTACTATACTTTTATATAATTTCGAATTTTTGAGATTATAGTCATTTTACGTAATCTTAAATCTTCTGTATTAATTGAGCAATTTGTTGATAAAATATAATTATATTATTTTATACAAGTGGTTTATTTTTTCTTAAAAATCATTATTTATTACAGTCTAAGTTTCGTACACACTTGAGACGTGAGCACGAAGATTCGATTACGTTCGCGTTCGCCTGTGTGGACGATATTCACAAATCACAAGCATTCGAGAGCATTATTATTTTTATTGTATCCGTTCGACAAACGACCACGAATAAGTCGAATATGGTTAGTGAGTCAATCGAGTCGGATTTTGCTCGAATGCCCGCCTCGTGTTCGTGCTCAATTTAAACAGTCATTATTAGTTATATCACGGTAAATGATATTTATTATCTACCATGGACCATGATTTCCATGACGGCATGATGTTTGTGATGGATGACGCATGTTCGTATATTACATATTACTTATTGTCACTTAGACTTAATATTCAAAATCTTGTGGTGACATACTGGTGAAATTTTGAAAAAAAAAAAATATTTTTATTTTCATTCATCAGCATATCGTTTAACACATTTATCCCTCTTCCTTTAATACTTTTGTATACGAGTATCTGTGATATCCAATACTATCTTTGATATCGAGTTTTTATGTTTTCCTATTCATTAATTAAAATAAAATTAGCACTTGCAATTTGTAAATTAATCATATTTATTTTAATTAATAATTATGATTTAAGAATAATATTATTTACAAAATAATAATATTAATAATTTAATAATAAAATTAAAAATAATGCTAGCACCTTTAGCAATTATAATTTATTACTTACATAATTACATATTTATTACCTATTATTGTTATTATTTTAGGTAATCACCGTTTGTGTTTTGCTAATTAGTTACATTATCATTTATGTAGTATTTTGTATTAAGGCGTAAAACTATCAAAATATATAAATATTCCTTTCGTAAAACCCTGTAATATAGTTATTGGGTTATCTGTATTTAATATTTATATAACATTATATCATATATTATATACGCGTATATATAATATAGCTATATAGTGTATATATATTTATATATATTTATTTTAATTATAAAAATGATAAAAAAACATAAAAGATGTAAATTGATATAAATAAAAAATGTCAAACTTTTTCTGGGAGAATTTCTTTTACAAAACCCCTCGGAATTCTCTACAACAGGCCACAGGCGACCTTGGTAAAATATATGAAGTAATTCTAACCTCTGATTGTAACCCGAGTACCACACTTGGAATATGATTGTATTTTGTTTCTATAACAATAGAATTTTGGTAAATGTACGTAAATGTTCGTAATATTAGATTAAAATGAATGAAATATATATTATATTCCTGTTAGTGTTAGAGTATATTCTAAACTGGAAAAATATTAATTATATATCCTCTTTTTAATTATTATACACAAATAAGTATAGTCGTATAGACGTTATATTAGTTACATATACGAGTTAAATATTTTTATGTTTGTGTAAAATTACTTTTGTGTAATATAATTTATGTAAAATGTTTAATGTTATCTACCTGTATACATATAGGTATGTAATTTTTTTTGGATATTTATTCCTAGGATATTTTTTCCGACACTTATTTTATTTATTTCAATATATTAAGACTTAAAATGGCGATGTGTATAAGCAAAATAATTTATAATTGCTAATTTGTAGATTTATAAATTATTAATAGCTACTGCGAGCCAGGATTTTAGTTCTTTACTTTTTGTTACTCAGGTAAATACTTTAAAACGATTTTAAAGAAGATTAAGAAAATATTAAACTATTATTTCAACTACATATTAATAATAATTATTTTCGTGAAAATCGGAGCATTATTTCGTGTAGTAAAAGTGTCTACAGAATAAAAAAAAAAAAAAAAAATCACACATCATTGTAAAATCAATACATTCTTCGATTCGCTCAGAATCTAAAACTTAACACATGCTATATTATTTTAATATTTTATTACGTTGAACAAACACAAACTATAATAAAAAAAAATATAAATATAATATGTGTAATGACTTGAAAATTAAGGTGGATAAGAGATTATAATTAATTACAGTGAATATAATATGAGAAATATCATTTTTATGATTTTAATTATATTTAATTATTGTATTATTATGATATATATTATTTTATATTGTATAAATAAAAGGAAAGGGAAGAGATATAGGTGTAAAGAGGATAGTTGAATTTTGATTAAATTTCAATGCATTGATAAATCATTACATTCGGAAATAGGATTTTGAGCGAATTTCAACAGATAATATTTGTATTGATTAAAATTTTTATATTTATCAATCTCTACGTTCAATAGAAATGCCCATAAAACCATTAAATGAGTCACCTAAATACTCAAATCTGACAGTACTTCGCTCAGAATCGAGTTTCGAATGTATTTCATCATTGTATTCAAATTTTAATCAAAATTCAACACTATACTGTTTAACCTGTATCCTTTTCGCAGCAGTATGCCTTCTCTTGCTTTTTATACTTTAACAGCTACAAAAAAATAAATAATAAAATAAAATCGTAAATGTAATAATTCACAATTAATATAAATTATAAATTTATAAATATAATATAAATATATAAATAAATATAAATATATATAGTATTAATTTATGCAGGTTAGGTTTACCTGTATAAATAAAATACCTAATAAAATAAATAATAAATAATAAAATAAATTAAACATAATTAATTATATATATTATAAATAAATTTATAATATAAATATTATGATATAATATAATATTATTATTATATTTATAAATCTTGAATAATATTCTTTAATTTTGTTTTTAATGCAATTTGTATCTATTTGCCCAGTACTCGATTCAGTTTTTGCTTCATACTTACCAAGGTCTCATATACTCATTGTAACGTTTTTAACATTGTGTCACATTGTGTAACATTGTTACTATTTACTGGACTTATTTGCCTTAGAAGATACCAGGATTTTATAATGTTATACAATGTTTCTTAGAGTTTTATATATTTCTACTATATAATATAATACTATATAATAAATTATAACGACAGTGTAGTCGTGTGCCAGTTGGTTTATGGAATTTTTTTAATATTTTTTATTCACTTGGCCGAGTTACATTTCTAGCTTAGTTGAACTAGTTTACCAGGGTTCCATGATACGAAATATTTTTGTTCATCGGTAAAGTATAGTGGTGCATATCCACATCTGTCACACGATTGTCCCGAGTTCGATTCTTCGCAGTGAATGCGACTGAATTGATACTGGATAGGATGTGTGTGTGTGTGTGTGGTGTAAAAAAAGAAAAAATAATGAATGATGACCTCCACGAAAAATAAATACTTTGTGAAAAAAAGGTTTTTTAAATATTAGTTACCTTATTTATACTATTGAAAACAAATAATTGTACGAACTGTCTTATAAAACGTCTAATTTTTAATAAATAAAGATATACCTATGTATAAATAAAATGGCAGGAAAAGTAAGTCTTATAAAAGGGAAGGTATGCTGGTTTGGAAGGGATACAGGTGTATAAAAAGGATATTGTTAAATTTTGATTAACATTTGAATGCAATTATAAATCATTAGTCATTACGTTCGTGAAAACGATTTTGAGCGAAGTTCATCAAATAATAAATGTACTGATTAAAATTTTTACATTTATCAGTCTCTACGTTCAATATAAATAATTTATAGTAGAACCCCTAAATTAGTCATCTAAATACTCAAATAGTCAAATCTAATAGTATATCGCTCAGAATCGTTTTTCGAATATAATGATTTAAAACGAATTGTCTCGTATTTATTAACGAATTAACGAATCGTATAAAAATATTATTATTATACATTAGTTTAGGTAATAAAACTGACTTAAATAATAGTACTTGTATAATTTTAGTGTACCTATATCATAATAATATTTTATATTGTAGCTGTTTACATAATGTATATATATATATATAAAAAAATATAATAATTTAATAATTATAAATATTAATGACATTAATGTAGTAATAAGTAAAAATGACTTAAAATTATACTTTATTATTTAAGTGTGTGTATTTTAAAAAAATTTTTGTAGTTGTTTAATAATTTATAATAAGTAAATAATATTGATATTTGGTACGAGATATTATACCTAATTAAAGTTATTTTGTAAAATATATAATTTTAAATGTAACTTATATATACCTACTCATATACTTATTACTTATACTGTACGTCTGTACTGTATTTAATACAGTACTACACTACTGTACTTAATATAATAATATTAAAATTATTAATGCTTATAAATCTTGGTTATAAAGTTTATTACTTTGCAATAATCCCGTTCTATTATTATTTAACCATGTATGGTACCTATGCTAAAATTATGTAAATATCCATAAGATCGTAGGTATATAATATATTTTGTTCCCAATTTATTATGCATTATTGTAAATTTGTGAAGTATAAATAGTTATTCTCATAAAGTTTATAACCTAACCTACTTTGTGTGATACTTTTTAATTCTATGAAATCGCTATCTTTTGATTTTAAGGGTTGATTAATTAATGATTTTTTTTTATTCTAATATTTCTTATTCTAAGACTCAATTTTTTTTAAAAAATGTTTAAATGTTTGATGATGTTTAAAGATGAAATTTCAGTAAAATCAATATTTAAAGTATTTATATGGGATTTTTCTTATTATATTACAATATTTTACAATAATGTTAAATAAAAATGACAAATATTTTTTAAAAATTTTGAAAATTTTATTTAAGCCGAAATACTTTTTACTTAACTCAATTCCAAATAATTGTGAATTATTACATTTACAGTTATGTTTTATAGCTGTTTAAAGTATCAAAAAGAAGAGCTCATACTCCTACATGTGAAACAGGTGTGCAAATCATCGCGTTTAATTTAATTTAGAATTTGAATGCAATGATAAACCATTGCATTCGGAAAAACTATTTTGAGCGAAGTTCTGTCAGATATATTCAGATTTAGGTGACAAGGGATTTTATGAGCATTGAGCATTACATAGAACTCAGAGACTTGAAAATTGTATAGGGTGTTCATTTATGTAGGTACTATAAGTGTGATAAAATTTTACGTTTTAAATATTTAATAAAAAATGTCAAAATTTTAATAAATACCTACAATATCTGACTGAACTTGACTCAGAATCGTTTTTTCGAATGCAATGTTTTATCATTCACGCTACAACACACATTGACTACGTATTCAATAGGCCGATCCCGATATCATATTAATTTAGTCGGTAAGTAGGTACTATATGTTATTGTGATAAACATTAATTTATATTTTTTGATATTTATATACTTGTACGTTTATTATAATATTAGTATTGCTATTTGTTGATGAAATGATGACTCTTTGAGTACCCTCCTGTATTAGTTTATTCATTTATTGTATAGTAATTTAATATTTATATAATATTATAAATTAAAATATAATGTTATAATTTTTTTAATATTTGAATTATTAATATAATATAATATTCTAATTATCTAGTATAATACACGTATTAAATAACTAAATTGCTAATTTTTAGGCATTAAATATAATATCTATACATTTTATGATAAATTTAAAGTAATACATGGATATTGATGTTATGAATAATAAAATTACCTATAAATAAACTGGAACGCCCTCTGTGACACACGATCGTCTCTTCTGATTTATGAAAATGTGTACACCAGATCGCGAGTACCTATGGTTTTTGATCATCGTATACTAAACGACGTAAACCGTGATTTTTACTCTCGCTTGTGTACGATCTGAACAAATGTGTAATATATATACAACAAGAACTGTAATATCAATCAGTTGGTAACTGTAGCAAGATGGGTCTGCACGGATATCCCAAGGCCATGTAAAATATAAATGTACATTAGGACAATATGGATCGTTAACGGTGGGTTATTAATCGGCCACATTTAATAACTCATGACCTGCAGTCCGTGGACACAATAGTTGATCGCGAAATTCGCGTTTGTGAATATCTCCCGGAGCGGAAAACCCTCCCCCCCTTCGTTCGTCAGATTCGCTACGTAAAAAAGTTACCAAATATTTTTCTAAAAGTAACAACCATCACGGTAATTAATTAATTTATTAATTTACTAATATTCAGTAGCGGCTCGTGTTATGGAGCACAGGAGCATGTGCACCGCCAAAAATTTCAAGAAAATTAAGTGTATTACTCTATTAATTTATACAATTATTAATTATTATTTGTTGCTGTTTTAGTAATGATGTCGTGCCCGTGAATATTATCATGATAAAATTAAATATATTTCATTTTATCATTTTATCACACATATTATTACGTATCTCTCCACAGATTGTTGACACTTTCACAGCAGCTGGTGTGCGGTCAGCGACCAACATACCGCACCCCGCACCCATACAACTGCTGCCGAAACGCCAAGGCCCACGATTGGGGTACTTTTGATTCAGCACACTTCATGAAATCATGTATTGTGCCCATTTCACGCATGCGTAGTTGTATTATAATATGGTTTTTATATGATTCTATCCTCCTACCGCTTGAAAAATATACCGTGTAAAATATATACGTATAGCGCGGAGCACAGCTCCGGGAACAGATAAGTAATCTATATCCAACCAATCGTTCTGTGGTCGTATATGTAGTAACGAACTAACGACGTTTGTCTTTTGGTGCAGATTGTACTCTCTACAGTCTCTACCATAGAGTAAGATAGAGGCGGCGTTATATATTCCAGCCATACGCTTGAATCGTGAAAGGGTCTTGAAATCCAGTGTCGTCATTTTATATAACAAAAATACCGTAAAATAAATTGTATAACAATTTGACAGTTTTATGTTATCAGTGATAAATTATTTATTCATCTCATATTATCTACTTATCAGTACTCATTCAATTAAATAAAAAATTTATTTTTAATATTTAAATTTTATTAGTATTTTATTTAATATTTAAATATTTTTTTAATATTTAAATTTATAAGTTTATATTATATAAATATATATAGTTTATATTATATAAATATATATAGTTTATATTATATTTATATATTTATAAGTTATTTTAAATATATTAAGTTATTAGTTATTACCATTACCATTATGCCTAGTTGCGTTATATGTAGCAGAACGCCAAATACTAATACGAAAAATACAAACATAACTTTTCATAAGTATGAATTCAAGATTTTAAAGATGTTTATAACTTAGATTTTAGATTCTGAGCGAAGCGAAGAATGTATTGGTTTTACAATGTGTGATTTTTTTTTGTTTTTTTTTTTTTTTTTTTATTCTGTAAACATTTTTACTACCCGAAATAATGCTCCGATTATCACGAATAGGGTATGTTTCCGGTAGCAAAGTGGATCTAGTTGGTACTTTATTTAGGTCATTTTTCGAATTTCTCAAAATTGACCCTAAGCGGTAGAAAAAACTTCAAAAAAATGACGAAAAAACGGCATTTTTCACGAAAAATGAAATTTTGACGAATTCGATTTCTATATTTCTCGATAACTCGGGCAATTTTTAAGATAGAGACTTGAAAATTTTTTTGGGTGTTCACATAGCTACTATATATATGTGGTATAATTTTGGAACCGTTATGTTAATTTTTCTACAAAATATTGGACTTTGAATATTTCGTAAAATTCTCGTTTTTACGTATATAATGTTTGATAAAATTGGCAATTATGGGTATTTAGGTCTGAAAATTTTACTGAAATATACTTACATATTAGTTAACATCATACTAAAATATTAGAAAAATCCATTGTCAAAATTTTTTTTTATAGCCGTTTTAAGTTGATATTTTTAGTAAAACGAAAATCTTAGAATCCATACGTATAAATAAATATTCTGAAAATACTTTTACTACCCGAAATAATGCTTAGATTTTCACGAATAGCGAGTTTCAGATGTAAAAGTGGATGTAGATGGTACTTTATTTAGGTCATTTTTCGAATTTTTCAAAATTGACTATAAGCGGTAGAAAAAACTTCGAAAAAATGACGAAAAAACGGCATTTTTCACGAAAAATGAAATTTTGACGAATTCAATTTCTATATCTCTCGATAACTCGGGCAATTTTTAAGATAGAGACTTGAAAATTTTTTTGGGTGTTCACATAGCTATTATATATATGTAGTAAAATTTTAGATCCGTTACATTAATTTTTCTACAAAATATTGGACTTTGAATATTTCGTAACATTCTCGATTTTACGTATATAATGTTTGATAAAATTGGCAATTTTTGGTATTAGGGTCTGAAAATTTTACTGAAGTATACTTACATATTACATAACATCATACTAAAATATTAGAAAAATCCCTTATCTCAATTTTCTTTTATAGCTGTTTTAAGTTGATATTTTTAGTTCAAACGAAAATTATAATCTGACTGAACTTCGCTCAGAATCGTTTTTACGAATGCAATGGTTTATCATTGCATTCAAATTCGAATTAAAATTAAACGCTATGATTCGCACACCTGTATCCTGTGCGGCAGGAGTATCAGCTCATCTTTTTTTTAATAATAATGTTTATTTCAGATTTCCTAATAAAGAAGATATTCGTATAAATTGGGAGAAATTTTGTCAAAATTATTCTTTAAATCCAGAGAGAGTAATAACAAAAAATAGTATCTTATGTTCCTTACATTTCGAAGACTCGTGTTTTATTAAACACCATTCCAAAAAATTATTATTACGAAACGCATGTCCTTCAATTAGTGTTAGTAGAATAAAAAGAGTAAGTGTAAATTTATGAAATTTAGTTTGGTAAAAGTCTATGTAATTGGACATAAATTTAAAAACAAAATATATATAACATAAATCATACTATGTTAGTTAATTTTAATTTTGAAGGTAAAAGATTATCCTGAAATCATAACGAAGCATCCCGTAAGAGTGGACAATATTGGTACAAAAATTTTAAATGTTAATAGAACTTTAGTCAAGGTAATTACTCATTCTTACATTAATTTATATATTTATATTATAAGTAATTGTTTGATATATTTTGCAAGTTTTATTATGTTTTAGATATCTACAAGCAATATTGAATTGGAAGGTGTATCTACCCTGGACAATAGTATTTTGCAGGATACAATTTTAGAAAAATCTATTGAAAAACATATGGTAATTTTAAAAGTATAGAGAGATATATATTATGTATATATACATATATATATATATATATATATATATTATAAAATAAAATAAATTTATTTAAAGTCAAATGGTATTATTTACTTTTTCCTAGTTCAAACTATTCCTAGTAGTATATAAGTCTCTTCCAACCAAATATATATAGATCATATTATATTAAAACAAATTGTTTTTTACCAAAACATTGGTTTTTAGTGTATAAACTCACCCGTTAGTGTTTATGATGATATAAAGGAAATAAAGGGTAGTACAATATTGAATAATTTATCTCCAAATCTAATACAGGTAATTTAGTGAACACTAAATTTGTATTTGTTTTATTTTATGTATTGTTATTAAATGTATTAATTAATAAATTTGTTAATATAATTGTATTGGTGGTAGATTTACTGTGGCATGAGGTAAACTAAATGTTGTTTTAATGTTTATTATATATTTTTTTTTATTGAAGAGTTAATATTTATATATTAATATTTAATTTTCAGATATTATTATGGAGGTTTTAGTTATCCTTATCACTTACCTATTTAATCTATTCTGTGCCTACTATAAAATGTGTATTGAAATTTGAATTGATATGCATTTTATTATTTCAAATTCTTTTTGAAATAGTTATTCGTTTATCGTTTTAAGAGTGAAAGAAGTATGTTCATAATAATATAAATGGCATGATATTAATTTATATAATATAATATTATATTTATATACATTTTAGGGAAAATAATAATATAATATTGTTAATATGTTTACAGTAGTGGAGGAACTAATTTTCACTTGGGGGGAGGGTGGCATTTTTTTTTTTTATCACAACTAAAATATAACCTTATGATATTTTCCATTTAAATAATGAAATATATACCTATGTAGATTGTAGGTACTTAAAAATGTTTTTCTATTATATTTATAATAAATTATGAAACATACTACACTATTACATCATAATTGTTATCTAGTAGGTATTCTAATTATCTAGTTCAATACACGTATTAAATACATAAATAACTAAATTACTAATTTTTAGGCATTAAATATATCTATACATTTTATGATAAATTTAAAGTAATACATGGATATTGATGTTATGAATAATAAATAATTAATGAATAATAAAATTACCTATAAATAAATAAAAACCCAGGTCCACAAATATTTACTTTATTATTTTATTAAATACGTATTTCAAGAGCGATGTTATCATTTTCAGTACTAAACACAGACTGATCGATCATAGCTACATGCCCTTAAATACTATAGTGGTTATGGACTTGTATGTCTTGAGTTGTATGACTTATTCGTGCTCATCGAATATTATAATAGAATATTATAAACAGAAAAATCGCCAATAGCAGAACACATATTAGAAACAAACCACAACATAACTTCAATAAAATTAAAAGAAAACAAGTAGGTAACTAAGAAACAAGAACTAAATATTAGAGAAACAATTGAAATGATAAAAAACAAAAAATAATTTATTAAATTGGGATTTAGGTCCCTTTACAAAAATTGTTTACTAAAACTATTATAATTTTCGACGCGCACGAATAAGTCATACAACTCATGACTTACAAGTGCAAGACCTTAAGTATTTAAGCTTAAGGGCATATAGCTATGATCGATCAGTCTGTGTTTACTGTTTAGTACTGAATATGATTGTTGTCTGTCGTCTGATGATAGCAGTCTGTGTTTAGTACTGATGATCATCGTTGTCGAAATACGTATTTACTAAAATAATAAAGTAAATTTTTTGTGGACTTAGGTTTTTATTTATTTATATATAATATCCACAAGAACTATTCTTATAAAATTAAATAAAATTACCCTTACTAAGTTCATTTAATTCTACGATATTTCATCACCTCTACTCATTATTGATTAAAATTAAAATGTATTGCAAAATAAAATATCCAAACTCTAGATCGAAATTGGTTAAATAGTGTCGTATTTACTAAATACACTTCCTAGAATCGGTGCTACGAGTACTTCAAGATACCTAATGAATGTTGAAGTAATCATTACACTGGAAAGGAATACATTTTTTATATATATCTATAGTTTTTTTTTACTTCATATTTTATTGTGTATCCCTACAATGCATGGTGTTGCTCAGGAGTAACGTAAAAATAAACGTCATATTATAATTTATAATATAATTGGAACGCCCTCTGTGATACACGAACGTCAGAAGAGATTTATGAAAATGTGTACACCAGATCGCGAGTATGGTTTTTGATCATCGTATACCGGACTATACGACGTATAGCGTGATTTTTACTCTCGCTTGTGTACGATTTGAACAAATGTGTAATATATATACAACAAGTACTGCAGAATCAATCAGTTGGTAACTGTAGCAAGATGGGTCTGCACGGATATCCCAAGGCCATGTAAATTTAAATGTACATTTCGATAATGAGTTTTGATCCTTTTTAAACTGGTGGGTTATTAATCGGCCACATTTAATAACTCATGACCTGCAGTCCGTGGACACAATAGGTGATCGCGAAATTCGCGTTTGTGAAATATCTCCCGGAGCGGAAAACCCTCCCCCCTTCGTCCGTCAGATTCGCTACGTAAAAGAGTTACCACCCAAAAATATTTTTCTAAAAGTAACAACCATCACGGTAATTTATTTATTTATTAATTTACTGATATAGTGATATTATGATATTATTTAGTCGTATGTGTTTCGTCTGTGTCTCAAAAATGTTATTTTAACATCCAGTGTGCGCGCTGCTGTTTATGATCGACTTACGTATTGCCACCTACAGAATATGTTTTGTAAACGTATTTTAATAATTATTATCGATCATATCTCAATAATTATCAGGTTTTTCATTTTAGGTAGGTACCTAACATTTTGGCATTCGTCCGCCAATCCGTGATTACCCATTAAAAATTATAAATAAAATATGATTATAACCAGTGGCGAAGTTTGAGTTTGTGATTAGGGTAGACAATTCTTTTAGAAAGAAATTATATAAACAAAAATGTATGCTTAAAATGTGAATTATCCAGCGCAACGGTAGTGGCGCGAAGCTAAGTAAAAAAAAAAAAAAAAAGCATAGTAGCCACGAACGTATAGGTATAATAACAGGAGCAAGAGTTTTACCATTGAAAACCCGTCTTAATTTATAATTTATTACTATTAACATTTACAAATATAAAATATTTTAATTAAAATAAAATACATTACCTACATTACCTATATTTAATTTACGAAAATTCAATATGAACGAAATTCCATAATATGTTAAAAAAATTTAACGTTTAATTTCTTTTTAACAACTTTTCAATTTTCAATGTATTTTTAATTATTTTTTATTGCATTCAATTGATGATTCCAATGCTGAATATGATTTTATCCATTTTTCTAACGGCGATGTTCGATCAATGTTATTCACAATAATTTTTGGAATTATTTTTCGTTTCCTTTTATGTTTATTAACGCATTTAGTGGTTCTATAAAAATGTAAATGTTCATAATATGATTAATGGTGTTTTATTATAAATTTTATTATAAATGAAACTATAAAAATAAAATTCATTTATTAATCATGGATAATTATAAAAATTATTGATAATATACCTATATATATAGGTAGGTACCTACTTATATTAAATTATTAAGTAGGTAATTATATATAACTGTTTAAGATTATACAATATAGTATTATGTAATAATATGCATTCATGCAGAGGAAATTATTTTGTGTAAAACTAAAACTATATAAACTATAAATACCTAGTAAGTACTCAAAAACGATAAGTCGATAACTGATAATATATACTAAAACATTTATGCATGTAATCCTAATCATATTTATATAATAGTGTGGTACAATGAAATTAAAATTAAAAAATAAATTTTAAAAGTGATTTTTTATTTTACACGTGTGTTGCACAAAAATTTTATAATATTATTATAAGTGTACTTTGATTCCGAAAATGTTAAAAAACCACTAATCTAGTGTTTAGGGAATTTCTTTATAGTGTCTTAAGAACGCTGTTCTTATATAAGTACAGACGTACAGCATTTATATTTTACATTCTATATTTTGTATTTTTATATGTATTTAAATTTAAAATATACACCTAGTTTTAAAAATACTGGACAAATTTTTTTACCTAATAATGAACTCACCGTGTTTTCTTTTTACATAAATTATTCAAAATGGCTGAATCCTTAACTCCTAGTGGCCTGGAAACAATAATTTGAACATTTGTTGAGTAATATTTATTAATTAATAATAATTATATATTTAATATATTATTAATTATTATGTAGAAATTAAAAATTATTGTTAATACCATTTTATGATGTTACTTTATAATTAAATAAATACTATAAATAATACACAAATTCGTATAATTTTAGAAACACTATTGAATATTAAATTTCAACTTAAAACATAAATAAAAAAAAAAATTGAGAATAGATATTATTCTAATATTTTTATATGATGTTAAGTAATATGAAAGTATACTTCAGTAAAATTTTCAGACCTTAATACCAAAAATTGCCAATTTTATCAAACATTATATACATAAAAACAAGAATTTTTCGAAATATTCAAAGTCCTATATTTTGTAGAAAAATTAACGTAACGGTTCCAAAACGTTATCACATAGACATAGTACCTATGTGAACTCCCAAAAAAATTTTCAAGTCTCTATCTTCAAAATTGCCTGAGTTCTCGTGAGATATTGAAATTGAATTCGTCGAAATTTCAGTTTTCGTGAAAAATGCCGTTATTTGGTCATTTTTTCGACGTTTTCTCTACCGCTTAGGGTCAATTTTGAGAAATTCGAAAAATTACCTAAATAAAGTACCAACTATATCCACTTTCCAGCCGGAAACATATGCTATTCGTGAAAATCAGAGCATTATTTCGGGTCGTAAAAGTGTTTTCTGACATGAAAAAAAAAAATAAAATAAATAAAAATAAAAAAAAAAAAACAAAAAATAATCACACATCATTGTAAAACCGCTTAGAATCAGAATCTAAAACAAATAATTAATATAATTAATATAATAATATTAATTATTAAAACACTTATATAAACTTCACTAAAGTAAACTATAATATTATTATTTAAGTAAACTTTTAATTAGAGACAAATTACAAATACAGGTATGTATTAAATAATATGTAAAAATCAATAAATCTACAAGATAAAATGTAGATACTTATTACTTAGGCACTAATTACGCATCGTCGTAGCATCTATCGTAAAAATATTATACTTATTAATAATAATATATTGTACGATAAAAAATAATTATTTAATAATAATTGATCTTTGAGCTATATCCAATAATCCTATATTATAATAAATTTTTTTATTAACTGTTTGATGTTTTTTTTATATTCGTTCAATTTGCATTGGAGTCGAGTCATCGTGGTTGGAGGCCATTTAAAAGTATATCTTATTGAAGTTTGTTTGATTTTATATGTTACTATCATCAGGTTGGGTTCTGCACACATCACACATGTCACGACACTGTAATAGACATGTTATTATTTTAAACAATGTGGTCAACACACGTCAGTGGCGTAATTACAGTGGCGATGAGGAGGATAGATCCCCCCCAGAACATTAGATATATCTTTGTGATTGTAATTTGTGTAATGTACTAATCTTTACACGTCAGTAAGTCACACGACGATAAACTACATTTAAATAGAATTATGAATTATTTAATATTTTATGTACCTATAACGTAAATTCATGGTAGGTACATATAAATTTTAAATAGTAGAGCTGATACTGATGTAGTGGTGTAGATAGGATACAGGATCAGGATAGTGTTGTTATTTTATTAAAATTTGAATGCAAATCGTTGCATTCGTAAAAAACGATTCTGAGTGAAGTTCAATTAGATAATGTAGGTTTTTATCGTATTATGTAATTGAAATTATGGTGTGCACATTTTGTGTGTATAAAGAAAATGTCTATCCCCCCCCCCCCAGAACAAATTTCTAATTACGCCACTGACACACGTTCGCATATTATTATAATAAAACAGGAACGTATAGAAATATTTTAAAATAAATTAAAAAACAACTGGTTTTTATGACCAACGTTTTATTTTTTGATTATAATACATATTAGATTTTTTACAATTCAAGATAAAAGATAGACATTTTTTTGTTATTTAATTTCTCAATCTGTATAGCAGTGGCGCAGTCAGGGGGGCTATGGGGGCCCTCCCCATTGGCCGTATTATATGTTAATATGAACAAGTGAAAACTAATACTAAATATATATTGTTCAAAGTTCAAACTAAAATAATTAGCCATTATTCTTATTGGTACCTATAATTATTATTTAATAAAATAAATACTTATAACTACAACCGTGTAGGTAACTTTAATTTCTATTAAATTATTATTTAAATTTTATTTGATCCAATAGTCTATGAAAGTATGAACACATTTCAATAATCGTAGTTGAATTCAGCCGACATTTGGCATTTATATGTTGAAAATGATATTATAATATCAGTGTTTGCTAAAAATGCTCCTAGAAAAATGCAGCTCAATGGTCGGGCCATTGGGATAATTAAAAAGAAACTAAAAAAAAAAAAAAAAAAAGAAATTCGTATATCTACCTACATTTTTTTGTTTTTATAATAAACTTTTGGTCAATTTTAATTAAAAATAAAGAAACCCAATATCTAAAAAAATTTGCTTTTATTTTAACAAATACGCATTTCGAAGACTAAACAACTACCTACTGAATCGACAAACTAACGTTCGACACGTATACAGGTATACATTCCCTTTATATAGAAGAACTTAGTAGTTATTTAGCACTGATGACGAAGACTTGGTCTTCGAAATGCGTATTTGTTAAAATAAAAGCAAATTTTTTGTAGATATTGGGTTTCTTTATTTTTAATTAAAAATAATAAATTCTACAAGTGACAAAATTTTAAACTATTGGTCAATATAAATTTTTATTCTTATTTCTATTATACTAAAAACAATAAACTATAAAGTTTACTATCATTATTATTGTATTACCTAGTGTTCTTGATCATAAATATCCATCGCATGAATGTGCTTAGCCCCCCCCCCCCGAGTCAAAATCCTGGCTACGCCACTGCCGTTGCCGTATAGCAATTCATTTTTAATAAGCTTAGGTACGAATAGTTATAAATTTATAATTTACACTTGTAGATAAACTTGTAAAGTATTTATGAATTATAATATTAATAAATAGGTAACCAGGTAATAAATTCAAATAAAGAGAGAAATATAATTAAATGACCAAAATACTACAGAAATAAAAATATTATCTTATTCTGGCCATACAGTACGGAGGAAGTCGTTTCCTTTTCACGTTCTAAACGCATTGAATGAATAATAAAAACCGTAAAAAAATAAAATAATGAATATCTGTTAGATAAAATCTTAAATAAATTATAAAATTATCATTCCGTTATCTGAATTTCGTAATTGGAGTGCAAAGATCATACACTATACAGATTAAAAAGAATAATAAAAAATTGACATCGTATGAATCCAAAGATTCCACAACTTTTAAATCGCAGTACAGGAGGTGGAGGTCAGTGAAAATGTATATTATTTTGTTCTTATTTACGGCATAAAACTATAAACAAAATTCGATTTATAATTCGTTAAAACGTTTTTACAATTTATTTATTATTATAACAAGTATTTTTAATACATTTTTGGATTATTTTATATTCATTTTTTTTTTCAATCCTTTTTCTCTCGCTCTCATTTTAAAATTCCTATTAAATAAGTACCTAATTATTGTAGGTTATATAAAACAAATTTATCGATTAACAATACAGAGGATAATTTTAAAAATAACATACAGTTGATAATAATCAACTACTATAAACGTAGGAATAGATTTTTAAAACATTACGAAACATAGTATGTATTTTAGAGACGCGCTGTTCGCCTTGACTAGAAGGACCGGCGCAAGTCCAAACTTGAGTATTTTGAAGGTTGTCGAGTGGTGACAGTCTTGTTCATTACTGGGGACTAGATAAACCAATGAAGATAAAAACCATCTAATTAAAATTATAATTTTATGACTTTATTATTGCTCACAAATCATCCGTTATTCGTATTAAACAGTCGTTTCTCTTTTGCATTATAAATAAATTCAAAATTTGTTAAGTTAAAAATTGTATATTTAATAATTTAACCTATACCAAGTCATCCACTTAATATTATTGAGAAATTTAATTTAAAAAAAAATTAATATGGTATTGCCCATCAACAATTAATACCCATCACTATAGAAACTAAAGTTATAATACCAAAAGTTAGGTATCTATATATTATACGAATATATGTAGTAAATTAATTTTTTTAAATGAAAAATAGTATCAAAAAGGTATTCAATTCTTAAATTTAACTTTAAATTATGAAACTTAAACTAATAGTATAAAACAGTTTGTTTCTTCGTCAGAATGATCTAAAAATTTTGATAGCCTAGATTCAATCTTTGAATAAGTTTTATTGCAATTTTGTTGCATTAGGTATCATATAAATGCAATTAGAAAAGAGTAGAAATATCAGATCCCTAAAAATAGAACCATTACTATGTTTTTTTTATGTTCTTAGACCTACTTAAATACCTAATTTTGGATTTGAATGAAAAACTTCATCTCAATAAATTCCTTAAAGATTAACCTTCAAGTTCTGATTATTATTTTATTACTAATAGCAAAATACTATTAAGTACAATTTTTCTTTTTTTTAAATAAATAAAAATCCAAATCCACAAAAGTTTACTTTTATTTTAAGCAAATACGTATTTTGATAATAAAGTTACCATCATCAGTGCAAAACACAGACTGATGTCTATATACATAATATATTCAATTTGTTTATGTCTGTGTTTTGCACTGATGATGGTAACTTTGTTATCAAAATACGCATTTGCTTAAAATAAAAGTAAATTTTTGTGGTTTTGTGTTTTTATTTAATTAAATATATTATCCACAGGTCAATACTTAAACAATAAATATACAATTGTTTTTGTAAAAATGCTAAAACTAAATGCAAGTCCATATTATATTACAATAAAAATTATCCATTTTGGTAGGCATTACAATTTTAAGTAAGTTTATTAATCACTTTCATACTAGAAATTTATTAGAGTAAAATTATTTTAAATTTTAAGAAATTTTACACGAGTTTTTTACTTTTAAAAACTCAGTAAATAATCTTTAGTTAAATAAAATATTTAGATTATTTTAGATATATAAGATATAGTAACAATATGCTTTTAACATATATTTAATAATAATAATAATAATGGTAGTTATTGGTAATCATTTATTTTTTAAATTTTAAAACAACAAATCGTAATCTGATTTTACTTAAAATAAAATAACATGGTAATGACCATAAAATTAAATACTTAAAAAATTATATACGTAATTTCACAAAAAGTTATAATTAGGTAATAATTATAACAAAAGAAAATATTAAGTTTGTGTCGTAATACACAAAAAAAAACTTAATGGAAAACAAAAAAAAAAAATCATCTTTCAATATAATTTTTTTGTTAATTATAAATAGTTTGAACTTTGGCTTGAATGGAATTAATCACTTTTAATTTTGGTTACTAAAGAATTGCAAATAGATAATTCATCTCTAGCTGTTTTTATTGACCTTAATATGGAATATAGTGATTTATTGCAATTTTCATACTTTTCATATGCATCCAATAATATTTTTAATTGTTGATTCCTTACTTCAATTTCTGATTCACAGTTTTTCATTAGTTCACATATTGTTTTTAAACAATTAGTCATTTTTATTCTGAAAAAAAAATTTTTAAATAAAATTCAAATGACTACAATATACTACAGTAATATTCTTTAAGCAACAAACATATTGCAATTAATTATCATATTATATTTTAAAATAATTTCATGTTATTAATATAATAATCAACAATAAATACAACATAATATGTAATTTACATATAACATTATATGACATTTAGATTAGTTTATTTTAAAAGGAAACGGTCTTAATATTTTAAAATTCCGCCAACATAGTTAATGATAATTTTGAACTTTTATGGTTGTGCCTATCTAGATAACAGAAAAAATTAATATATTATTTTTAGTTATTATTACTACTGACAGGATAATTTGTATTGTATATTTTTAAATTAATAATTAAGTTTAAAATGCTGACCAGAAGCTAGAGGTAGAATTTCTTCATTAGTACTTAAAATAAAATGGTGTTCGACCTAATTATACTTGTTTAGTAGAAATATAGAATTTCGTGTAATTGGGATTTTAAAGCAATTATAAATCATCACAATTAGAATGATACTGACCATTCTGTTCTAACCTAGGACGTATAAACTTTTATTACTTTAATATATTATAATCTTATATTATTTTGAATTATTAGTAATTCACCACACATAATTAATAAACAACTAAATACTAATAATGGTTTTAACAAAGATGTTTGCTGTATGGAATAGATATTCAGTATAAAAGTAAAAAAATAAATAAATATTAATAACAATGGTAAATTAAAATTCATACCTATTATCTTCTAATGGGTTATTATCAGTCTTAATTTGATTACCTAAAATATCTTTTATTGAAGATTGTGATTTAATTTCTCTATTTTTGATATTAGATGTTGTATTTACCTAAAAACATTTAACGAAACATTTTATTTCACATATTATTAATTTGTTTATATTAAACGCACATTTTTTTTTGTATAATCATATTCACTTAATGAATCGTCACTTTCAGATGAACTAAATGTAATACTTATTACCATAGTTTCATCAACTTTTTCAGAATCCAAATTAGAAAGTTGTATACTACCATTTCTCACAACTTTCTTCACATCATCTTTATTAACAGTATCAACACTCTGTTGGAGCTCAAGTGTAGACTTACATTTGTGATGATGTTCAGAAACATTTTTGAAAGTTATTGAGGATATTTCTGATTCAGTATATTTAATATTTTGTTTTTCATTCAGTTTTTTAATTTTTTTACTTTTTGAAGGAGTTACTTGGCTATTAGACCTTTTTTTTTCATTTAATATTCCACCATTTACAGGTTTGTCATTCTCATTGACTAATGTGTAATTTTTATTACTTTTTTTATTAGTAATAGTCTTAAGAGCAGCTGCTCTTAACAACAGTATATCTGGATCATCCACTTCATCAATTTTAAGACTGGATTTTTTTTTTCTTGACCGTTTTACCATGGATTTTAATGCTAAATATCTGAGTTCCTCAGCTTCATCAATATCTTCTTTAGTTGCCATATCAGTTTACTAATGTTTATAGAAATCTGTTAATACAAATTAAATTTATTCAATTTTTGTATGTTAGAAATAAAAAATAATCAAAATATTTTCTTTTTAATTATGTACTAATTTTATAATTTTACCTGAAACATAAAATCATTAAAAATAAAATATAATACGAGTAATATAAAACTATTAGTTAATCGATTCGAGTTCATAATACCTAAAAGATATAATGCATTTACAATTCAAGAAGAATGTTTTTTTTAAAATATTTATTTTAAATTTTAATTGAAGCTCATATATTATTTAAATTGTATGTTCAAAGTGGCTAAAAAAATAGAGGAAACTTACATAAATTAATAAATTTTGTATAACAAAATTATTTTAGTTATTCGATTTTATTCTAAATTACCTTCTCCAGTAAATAAAGATCTAGTAGCAATATTGTAAAATTGTATTAATTATAAATTGTTTTTTTTAAAAATATATATTCAATTTTCTAAAATAATAAAATATTATTTTCATTATTAAAATAAATAATATCATGAGAACATTTCAATTATTATACACAACATTATAATACCTTTTAAAGTTGTTTGAAAGCATTACCAACCTATTCTATAATCTTTTACTTTTAGTAATATATAAATAACATATTTATGCTACATACATATTTTTTTTAAATTAAATTTTATAACAAAGATAAATTTTAAACATATTTAGTGTCAATGTTATGAATATATTGTTAACAGTAAAATTTTCTCTCTATACCTAAATAATGTTTGTTTAAGACTCATATACAATAATGTACTACTATTGATTATAGAATAGACTATAATATATAATAATAATATATTCTATAATCAATGGTATTGCTAAAAATTTAAAGACTGGTGTTACATTTATATTTATTTTAGATTAAGACAAAATTGGTTTATAAAAAGTATATTATTTTTTATAAATTTCATAATGATACAAGATTTTTTTATTGTTCATTTCTCCAATTTATAACACCAGCCTTTACTATTATTACAATAATTATAAATCTTATTATTAGATATTATAATTAAAATCTGGTATTGAAAATCGTATCCTTAATCTTATCCTCAAATGTTTCTACTTTCAAGTTCTTAGTAGTACTGATGATTCAACGCCTCTTCTAAGTGTAAAAAAAAAAAATACAAATTATAAAATCATCAATATTACTTAAAGTACTAATTATGATTAATTTTTATATATTGATATAAAGAGATATTGAAACATTTGTGGATTGTTTCTCCATACGATTCGATCATATTAATAAATCAGTCCTAAATTATTTGTCTGTTATTATGTAAGATGTATATTTAATAAAATTTAACAAGTTGTAGAATATAATATAGAATTGTAGAATATATATTATAATATACTGTATGATACATTCTACAGTGATTTTATATAATAATAT
Source organism: Tetraneura akinire (assembly GCA_021307375.1). Taxonomy (NCBI): domain Eukaryota; kingdom Metazoa; phylum Arthropoda; class Insecta; order Hemiptera; family Aphididae; genus Tetraneura; species Tetraneura akinire. The sequence continues at coordinate 6,176,797 of JAIUCT010000012.1, read as the reverse complement.
TAATTTATGAAAATGGAAAAATATAACTAAGTATTAAGACTAATAACTTTTAACTAATACAATTTTTTGTATATACTAAGCTTAATAAATGTATTTAACGTCATAGTTCATTATATAATTATTTAATTATTAGCTAAGAAATTTGACAAATGTATATTATTTATATTCTTATTTTATACCCGAACATAGCTATAAATAATTATAGATTAAAAAAAAATTGAAATTATGTAAGTTTTATTTTTAGATTTTAGTTTTTAAAATATTAAATTATGTATTTTAAATGATTTTTAAAACATTATATAAGAGAATATTGAATATAACGAAAACAATGGAGATTCTTTGGTTTTTTAAAATGAAATAGTAATAGTGCATAATATTTAAAAAAATAAAGAACATGTATTACATACTATAATACAATGGCTTTCAACCTTTTTGGGTCCACGGCTCCTTTTGATTTTAAAATACAATATACGACTCCTTTACGAACATTTAAAATAAACAAATTTAGTTTATTTACTCATTTTAATCTAACTTTATTTAATGATGAAATAAACATGCATTTAATTATAAATAACAAGGGAGATTTTTTTTTGCAATTAATTTTTTTACAATTAAAAAATTAATACAATAATAATTTTAATATTTAATGGGGCGGTTGTGCTTTTTTTTTTTATTGAATAATATTATTAAATCGTAGCATAAATTTTGAAAGTGCAATTCTAATTTTCGTTTCGGTATTCAATCTTATTCTATATTTAGTTTTAATAATTACTAAGGCCGAAAAACCCGTTTCACATAAGTATGAAAAAGCAAATAGAATCAAAGTCCTTAGAGCCTTATTGGCTACGATCGGATACTGATTCTTTATACACAGTCAAAATTCTGGTAAATAGGATGCAAATTTGGATTTTACGAATTGAAAAACAAAAAGTTAATGTTATATTAATATATATAGGTGCGCGGATTTCAAAAAAATCTCACGGACTCAATAAAAAGATAAAAAAACTATATATTACAATTTTATTTTTAATTGCTACAACGAACGCGGCTCTCTTGATAATAATCCATGACACCCTTGGGAGACGCGACACACAGGTTGATAACCACTGCTATAATATATGAAACAATGAATTATTATATAGATACTGCTACTTTACTAGTTATTTAAATATAATATTCTTATAATGACAACTTAATTTTTATTCTTATATAATGTACTATGACAATACTTAAATAAAAATAGGTAAATATAAAAGACGACTATAACAAAATTAATCAGCCCATGATGGATTATGAACTATATATATATATATATATATATAGAAGTTAGTGTTATAACTAGGTCTCGAATTTTAATGCACTGAAAAAACCGAAAAATGCCCAATCAAAAAATGCATTTATGACATAAAAACTTCAAAAAATGACTTAAAAAATGCTCTAAAAATTTTTTTTTCGAAATAAAAACATAATATAATTGTATAAAAGTACACATTTTTTATTAAAATTAAAAAAATTAGTACCTATTATAAAAAAAATATTATTATTTTATAGGTATTATAAAAAATTGAATTTGAGCCATGTGAATCATTTTGAAACAGAAATGTTACAATAACATAATATTTGCATAATTAAATCAATTAAATAATTTCTTTTAATTTATCTGTATTACCTGTATTATTAAAAATATTACATTGAACAATAAGAATTTCTTTGATATTTTCAAATTTAAATGATCGGCATTCTGCAGTTGTCAGCTAATAAATTTTTATAAATCAAAATGTAATTGACAATTGTATAATAAGGAGGTACCCAAATAAAATTGTATATAATTGACTAATCAGTTTATGTGTTATTGAGGCTGGGCACGCATGAATAGTATTTTAATCGGCTGATTAAATTAATGCTTAATAATGAATAAATATAGTAGGTACAAAATTATACAAATATTCTATATTTTAATATTAATATAATTTTTTTCAAGAAATAGGTAAAAATGATTTAAAACTATAAAAAATGCACAAAAAAATTTTAAAATATGCCATAAAAAATCAAAAACATCACAAAATGCAAAAAAATGTTGTTATTAGAATAACGAGTTCTTAAAACACATTTATAGCTTGGAAAGCATCGTGTCAAGCATTCCAAAAAAAAAAAAGATGCAATTGCATTAAAATCTGAGCCCTAGTTATAACATGCTTTAATTAGTACATATTATTATAGTACACAAGAGTTATGTGAATTACCTACTATGTTTTATTAGTAAGTATTGCTTAATGAAAAATAAATGGCTGCCATGCTTGAAATAATACAATCTTGTAATTCCAGTTAAATATTTTTTTATCAAAAAATTTGAATGTTTACCAAATTTTTATAAACTTATAAATTTAGTTCTTGTACATAAAAAATTAATTATAATTTGTATAAGTTGGGTTAAAAATTAAACTGATAATTAATGTTGGGCAATTTTTTAATGTCAGATTCCAAGGACATATAGTGAAACTCAAATTGTAAGAATTGTAAGACAACCTACTACTTGGTTAGGTGGACATTAGTCATATAAAGTAATCCATTCATCATTATACTATAATAGTCTACGTAAAAGCTACTTGCAATAAAATTACCAATATAAAATAATACTTACTACTTACTACGAAATGATGACAATCGGTAAAAACAGGAAACAATTAATGTAATAATCTTAATGATTTTGCACAATCAATATAAATGTTTTGAACGAGTCGACGGTTTAAAAACCTGTAAACAATAACAATATTAATAAAGCACCAGTCCAAATTAGTGCAGTGTCGATGCTGAATGTGTATTTTTATATTATTTGTGAGTCCGAAAGTTATTGTAAAAAATTATTTCCACGTCGTGGATCGTTGAAACATTGGATTATTTGTTTTCTGCAGAGTTCGGATGACAGATTTATATTATTTCATTCTATTAAGATACAATTATTCATTGTTAACATAAATAATTAATAAATTGATTTTGGATTCTAATTTAATTTTAATTGTTTACTTTAAATTTAACAAAAAAAAAAAAAAAAAAAAAAATACTATGCACAAATAAGTTTTATTAAACACATAATTAAAGATAACACTATCATAATTCATAAATATTTGTTCTTTATATCTACGGTAGTAGTTGTGGTCGTTGTCATGATTAAAGATAAACGATAATATTATGATTGCTCGACCACTAAGTTAATTCAAAAATCAGCTGCTGTTTTAATGCGCATGCGCACGGACATGTAAACTAATTAATTTTTCAACTATTCATTATCACTTTACAAAATACAATTTTGATAATAATTAAAAATTATTTTATACATAATCATGGCCATGAACGTAACTTTACACATTTATTATTATTACTTATAAATTTAAAATTATAATTAAAATTATAATGAATATTGGGTGTATTTCTAATTTACCGGGCACCACGGCTATAGATACTAGTAGTAATAGTATCGATAGTCGTGCCGGGCACATACCTATAATAAAATATTATATTAAAAACGATAAATATAGTTTGAAGTGTTTGACAAATGAAAATCCTATATAGCAGATTGGAAGATTTTATACTAGTAAGTTTAATGGTGATATATACTAATTTGTGATTATTTTATTAAGGTTTAGAAAGTTAACTATTTAATACCTAACTAATTTTAAAATGAGTAAATTTAAACGTGAAGTATGTTCCCGTAAATATGAGGATCGTTGTACACTTTTGCGGCATCAACGAGAAAAATATAGTTTGTTTTTATATAATTGTCATCATTGTGAATATGGTTGCAATAAAAAGACAATTTTAATCAGGCATTTGAGTCTTAAACATAACTTTTTGAATTTTCAAACTAGTACCTATATATTTTATTACATTTAAAATTTTATTTACTGTACAATGATTAACTAAATAGCTGTGATTATATTTACAGAAATAAAATACCAGAAATGTTTACTGTGTCCATGTTGTAATAATTATTTAAATAATTATAAACAATTGGATTTACAGTTGAGTATAGAACATAAAATTCAAAAGGAAGAAGAACATTACATATTCAATGATATGACTCGTAAGTTTTGTTTTTTATATTATATTATATCTGTTGCGTACCAACTACACATGACGGCTGTTGTTGTCGTGAATAAGTATAGTCTATACGACTATACTTATTCACAACAACAACAATTTATATTATAATTTATATTTAACAATTATACATTGAATATAATTATAATTAACTTTTATTAGAAATTAGCACAATTTAACTCAGTTAACAATTAATTTGGAAAAGTTTTCCCTGAAAGTGAATAAATGTAGAGAGTTTCCTCTTAGTGTTCTCTGGTAAGTCTGTAGTCATATCGGCTGAAGCGTTGAGCACCGCTAGTCGTCTCGGCTATGATGTTGGATGCCGTTGGTCCTCTGGTTAGTGCTTTGTTCTTGAAGGCTTTATATTAGTTGTAAGATCCTTCACCTTGTTGTTGTTATTGAATGATGTGTTTTCTCGCATTTGCAAATAACAAGACTATTAAGTACTTATATTTAATCCAATAACATTTTATGATGTAAATAATGTAGGTTAAGACTAATTAAGTATTATACATTAATTTATTCTTTTACAATAAAAAGTTCAAGATGTCATTATGATCTATTATTATTAATTATTAGGGCTGGGATTTTGATGCAAATGCATCTTTTTTTCTGGTGTTTTGAAACGTTGGTCCGTATGTATAAAATGTGTTTTGGGTGATATTGATTATTTTAAAGTAATTTTTTTTTGCATTTTTAGGGCATTTTCTGATGTTTTAGTGCATTTTATTAGTTTTTAGAGCATTTTTCACAATTTCTTCATAAAATAACGAAAGTTTTTGCGATTCACAATAGACTTTTGCTAACTACCGATGGTACGAATATTAAATTATATATACAAAATATATAATATACTTTTTTATAGTATTGTCTAAAATTTTTTTTATCATAGCTAGGTTTTTCCCCGAAAATTATAGCTGTTATATACCTATTAATCTATTATGTATTATTGTACAGGTTAGTAATAAAAACCAGCAAAAACAATTTAAAATATAAACATTTTTTTTTTTTTTTTTTTTTTAATTATTTTAGAGTGAATGATTAATAAACCAGAAGTAAAACAGAACTGTACAAGTAACAGCGTACAATATACTATTTAAAAAAAAAAAAAAAAAAATACACAATGTAATATAGTTAAAAAAAATTTCCAATTTTTAAGCTATAATAAATATAATTTTAATGCATTTTTTGAGTTTTTTAAGTCATTTTTGCATTTTTTTAAGGGCATTTTTTGAGGTTTTTTAGGGCATTAAAATCCCAGCTCTATTAATTATGTTGTTTTGAAGTATAATATTTATAAATTAGGTCGTGGTACGTAACATATCAAATAGATTTTGATTAATTATTTATTACTTTAAACTTAAATTTTATTATAATTAATTTGTCCTATTTTTAGTGTTAAATAGTTTTTTCAACTACAACTTTTTTTTTATTATAGAATATACCTATATCATTTATCTCTTCATGTTTGTGTTTTAGAATTCTGGAACTGGAAGCAGAAGTTGAGCATGAAACTCAAAGTCAATATGTCATACGTATGGCTGCAAGGGAAATTGTAATAAATTAAAATATTTGAAATATATGTAAAAATAAAAATTTTATTCTCAAAGAATATTATTGTTATAGATCATAATATAATATGCGAATTAAGTCAGTAGAATGAAAAAGGTCTATGAAAAGTTTTGCAACAAATAAAATTGGTGCAGTATGTCCATCTAGAATTTCAATCGATATTATTGGAATACAATTAAAAGTAACATTTATTAGAAAACATGTTGGGCATTCTTGTGAAATCATTTGGAAAAAATATCAAATGACGAACGATCTGAAAGGGTTGGTAAATTTTATTAATAGAATCAATAATTTTAAGAAAACACATTATATAATACACACACACGTTTTTATTATAATTTCAGAAAAACTAAAGCAAGGTGTTATTATGGAACGGGTGCTGCAAGACATCTGTGACACAGTGGGATAATACCAATTTCACACGTATTCATTAAGCAGATAAAAAAAATTTACGTAATCAACATAATTTTAAAATTGGAATGACAAGGTTTCATGCAGATGATAGTGTTAGTATTGATATACTTATTAATGAATTATATAAAAAAGAAGATCCATCTGTAATATATTAATAATGACCAAGAATTCATACTCATCATCATGACAACCTTCCGAAGAGTTATGTTAATGGAACATAGTACAAAAATATGTGTAGATGGTATCCACGGTATTTATTCTAAAATGCCAGATATACAATTGTACACATTATTGGTAATAGATGGGTGATTACCATCAATGTAGTATCTGTGGCATTTTATTTATCTAGTAATGGAACTAAAGAACCTATGATTTTATTTTTTAATAAAATAAAACAAATAGTTGGTAAAACCTATTGAATGTGTAAAATATTTATGTCAGATGATGACTCTGTATTTTATGAAGCATGAAAAGAAGTCATCGGTCCAACAAAGTTGCATTGTTGGTGGCATATAAATAAAAATTGGGATAAACATCTAAATGAAAAAATTAAACACGCAAATAAATGAGAACTAGTGAAAAAACATTATATTCACTACATTCATTGAATGTACTAATGAATTTGAAATTCTGTTGGAAAAATTTCTGTCTGATCTATTTAAATGATGATGATACATTGTTATTCTATAATTATTTTTTAATATATTATGTACCAAAAAAAAAGTTGGGCGTTCTGTTATAGAAAATACACTGGAATCAACACTAATATGGCATTAGAGAATTTGCATCGTAAAATAAAACATATATATCTAAATGGAAATCACTGTACACGTTAGATAAATGAATTCCACAATTACTATGTATGATAGAATAATTAAATTAGCAAAAAATAAACCAAGTGATAAAATCAAAAGAATTCGTTATATAGGCATATAAAAAGCAAAATAAAAATAATGAAGATATTGCACAAGATACTAAAGATTAAATGATGTATTATGTTTTTTCACGGACATCTTCTGATTATTGTTATAAAGTAAATATTTGGAAAGAAAGTTGTACTGGAAACTTCTATGTACTTTAATAGGCACAGTGTAATGTTTGTATCCATACTCACACATGCACTTGTATTGATAATGTTATATATTTAAATATATGTAAACATATACATAAAGTTGGTAGCATGGAGTCTATAAATGAATAAGACAAAGAGTTAAAAGAAATATTAAACAATTTTTAGAGATATATTAATATAATAAATACATTAATTCTAATTTAATTTAATTTAATTTAATTTATATAAATTATTTACTTTATTTAATAAATTTATTTTATTTGTATTTAATTAATTATGATTATATTTTTATTATAGAACAAAGATCTTAAATGTATCTCAATTTTTACTTAAAAGAAAGGTTTATTTCGATAACATAACAATAAACAATTATTTATTTTTTTATCCAAGCTATGTTATTTTATCTTAGTTATATCTCAATTTTTTAGGTATAAATTAAATTGTATTTTCTATGTAAATACAAAATATGTATTTCTTTTTTAATGTTGAAATATATCGTAAAAATATATAAGGGTATTACTTGTGTATTAATTGTAAATTCACGAATTAAATGATTTATTCAGCACAACAAATTAAGATATACAGCAACTGGCAGACCCCGGAAGACAAAACTCCAGACCCTGTCAACACATTGTACTTACTTCATTATGTTATTTAATGTAATTGTATTATTAATAGATAATATTTATTTAACTTAATTTATCAAACTCAGATTATAGATATATCATAATTCATTGCAAATATTTTATCGGGCAGGTAATAATCAGTTTTATAACGATGTTATCGGCCGACAGCCGAGTCGTGACAAAGTACCAAATATCAAATATTTAATTTAAAATAATTTTTCACATTAATTTTCATGTTAAATTATTACTATTATTATTGTATAATAATTTACCTAATAATGTAATTTTATAATCTAAAATCTAAATTTACTGTAATAACTAAATTTTTTATTTTTTACTCCTAATATTGTAATTTTTAATATAAATTAATTGTAATAACTAAATCATTTATTTTTATACTATTATTTTTAAAATATAAAGATTTGAAAAAGATTTTTTTCACTGGACCTCATTGATTTATTATATTAATCTTTAGGACTCCAATAGAAATTACTTGCCAACTCCTGATATATCAGTTTAATCAGTTAATAATTAGTGCTACGTACCATCTCATTTTATGCAATCTACTGAATAATGATCATAGACATAAGACATGTATGATAATGAAACACTTATGTTTGTTTCCCAGATAAAATTTTATCATCTTTTACCTCCAATTTTTAAAAAATATATCATATTTTAGCTCCAATTATTAAAAACAGAGCTGATACTCCTGCCGCATAGGATACAGGTGTGCGAATCATAGTGTTTAATTTTAATTAGAATTTGAATGCAATGATCAACCATTGCATTCGAAAACACGATTCTGAGTGAAGTTCAGTCATATCATAATTTTCGTTTGAACTAAAAATATTAACTTAAAACAGCTATAAAAAAAAATTGAGACTAGAGATTATTCTAATATTTTGATATTATGTTAAGTCATACTTAAGTATACTTCAGTAAAATTTTCAAACCTTAATCATTAAAATTGCCAATCTTATCAAACATTGTATAGGTATGTAAAAACAAGAATTTTACGAAATATTCAAAGTCCTATATTTTATAGAAAAATTAACTAACGAATCCAAAATTTCATCACATATATATAGTAGCTATGTGAACACTCAAAAAATTTTCAGGTATCTATCTTAAAAATTGCCTGAGTTATCGTGAAATATAGAAATTGAATTCGTCAAAATTTCAGTTTTCGTGAAAAACGCAGTTTTTTCGTTGTTTTTTTTACCGCTAATTTTGAGAAATTCGAAAAATTACCTAAATAAAGTACCAACTACATCCACTTTGCTACCGGAAACATACCCTATTCGTGCAAATCGGAGAATTATTTCCGGTCGTAATTTTGTTTTCATATATAAAAAAAAAAACAAACAAAAATCACACATTGTAAAACCAATAAATTTTTTCGCCTCGCTCAAAATCAAAAATGTAGGTACATATTATAACTTAATTTTTAATGAAGTTTATTATCAAAGTAGGTATGCAAAAGAAGTATAATTAGAAAAAATAACAATATTTACTTAAGTAATCATTATTTTATTTCCATAATATATTTGAATGTAAATATATAAGGTAAATAATAATAATAATAATCATCATCATCATCATAATAATTAATAATGAAAATAATGATAATAA